>JACCIC010000229.1:0-600000 GCA_018907035.1 Sycobia sp. Sy_11
CGTGCTTGCCCAGGTTCACGGGGCGTCACTTTGTGGATTGCTCTTGTTTGCGCCATTTTATATGCTTCTTATATAGACTGCGCCATATTATAGGGGTTTGCTCCTGTTCTACGCCCTCTATATATTTGCTCCTGTTTGCGCCAGTTATATCTGAGCTTACTCCGGTTTTGCGCCATTTTATACGCAGGGCCATTTTATGCGCACATGCTCCTATCTGCGCCGTTTTGTGTATCGTTTCTACATATGTACTTCTCTTTGTGCCATTTATACGTCATTTATACATGTGTACTCCTATTTGCGCGCCTTTTGAATATGTGCGTGCGCCTATTCACGCGCCATTTTAATACTTATGTACACCTCTTCGCGCCATTATATTTATATTTAGTTTCCTCTCTTCGCGCCATTTATGTACCCGTGCCACTATTTTATAATCTCTACTTTCTGCACTTTTACGCCTCTGGCTGGGCATTATTTATGTCGGTGCCCCCTCTATGACCTCCAGCCCTGTATCATGTCCTTCTGCGGTAGCGTGGGCACTCAGCAAACAGGCGATCTACTTATTTAATAAACAGTCGCCCCCGGCATTATAATGAGTAGTGGTTGCTGAGCTCCCGCGGCGGCTGCCGCTTGCCTAATGGTTTGCTCCATCATTGGCGGTATTGACATAGGCGCTCCCGTCACCTCCTCATTCACGTTCGCCATCCCTAGTGGCTCCACCAAATCTTCTGACACCTGACGTGTCGTCTTCTCTACCCCTCTAACGTCCTCCCCCTCCCAAGACGGAACGGCAGGGGGTCGGCTTCCGGCAGGACGTGCACATGCTAACGTCAATGCCGGCTCTGCCACACCTATAACAAAATCTCCTTGATCTGGGGTGTGGGCAGGCGTTGTAGCGGTGACCGACCTCGCTACAATTGCAGCAGTTTGTTACTGCTGCCTCGCCATGGTCCGAACCTTCAGCTCCTGCTGGGCCCGTGAAGGACCTATTGCGCATGCTTCCGAGACCCGGAAGTGGCGTTGTGGGGATTGAAGGGTGGGGCCGTATGGGCGGGATAAAATTGGGGGGGTGGTGCGATAAGGGTCTCCATCAAGCCTGGGAGTTTCTTGCTGCCTTTGGTGACAATTGCCTCTATGATTACCTCTTCTTCTGAATTGTTCAGGCTCGCCACTGGGCTTGTTTCTATTTCTTTACTCTCCGGTGGTGGTATTGTGAATGGGTTAACCCTTTTCTTGCTTTCTTTGTTTTGTTTCGGGTTATGGGTTGGGGCGACGGTATGTGGGTACGGTATGGGGGTATTTCCTTGCTGTGGGGCGATTTGGGGGGATTCTGCGATAACATCGTTTGTTGCCTTCCTGTATTTGGTCGGAATGATGTATCTCTCCTTAGTAGTGGCGTGAGCATCATGTGCGGTTGGATGGGGGTTGCATGTCCGACTGTTGTGTTGCGATAGACCGCATGAACGCACATCGGTCTCCGCGATATAGTCGAACGTCTCCATGTTCCGGGGTGCTCACATATACTACTTTCTCCACATTTTTTAGGTGCGTGTGGCTTTTTGGGAGGATGTCGCTTAAGAATCCTTGGCCCTGGCCTATATGGTAACGGGCTGACCGAACGTATTTGGTCGTGCGGGGTAAAATCTTTCTGTACCCGGACCTTTGTACGTGACGGTTCTAATGGACCCGTTTTGTATGAGGCTGCTTCGGAAATGTATCCATCTTCCTCCTCATTTGCCGGTTCTCTACCTTCTACCTTCTGTTGATGTTCTGTGTCTTCATTTTGCTGAGCGTGTTCTTCTTGAGTTTTCGTAGTTTCTCGTCTTTGCGGACGATCGCACTGTTGATGTTGTGCCTTCTCCGTAGTTTTACGTCGTTGCGGACGCTCGCAGGAGGTGTCATTTCCTGCGGTGTTGGTAGTTTTACGTCGTTCCGGACGCTCGCAGGAGGTGTCATTTCCTGCGGTGTTGGTAGTTTTACGTCGTTCCGGACGCTCGCAGGAGGTGGTGTTCTCCTCTGCATCTATCGTAGTTTTACGTCTTTGCGGACGCTCGCACTCATCTTGAGCTACCTCCTCTAAATATTCTGTATTGGGGTATGAGACGTTGTCGGTAATGGTTTGGGTTTGGGTTTGGGTGGGATTTTCGGGGTCCTCGGGGGTCGGTATGCTTGTGTCCAATAGCGAGGGGGCGAATGATGCTTCCGCTATTGGTATAGTTTGCATCGCCGCTTCCTCTTCGACGAACTCCTGTGTTGTATCGGGACTGAACTGAATTAAATTCAGTCGCGATTTCCGTACCTCTTCGAGGGCCTCGCTTACTTTCTCCATATCGAGAGTAGTATTGAAGCGGTTGGGGGAACTTCTGCGTATATGCACCGTTGGTGCGGTTACGCTTCTGAACGTTAACCCCCACATTTCTTCTGGGTCGTCCGCGAGGGATGGGAGAATTTGTTCGTCCCCAGGTCTCTTGGACTGATCGGACATGACCGATCGACGCAGTCCTCTGCCTCGTCCGTTTACTCGGTACATGTTGCTGTTCGTTGTTGATACCTGTGGATAAATTACTGCTATTAGGTTGATGATATCTCTTGAGGTCTGATATATGTGCCTTTGTCGTTTTCCCGTCACTCATGTCTTTGATCTCGAATACGACGGGGGATATCTTTTTCGTAATTTTACAGGGAGCTACAAATTTTGGGGCCAATTTCGCTGAGAATTGGCTGGGACCGGACGACAGAACATGGTTGCGTCGACATACCATATCGTTTATCTCAAATATTTCCGCTCGGCGACCCTTGTTATAATATTTGGCCTGTTTTTGACTTGCGGTGCTCAGGTGTTTTCTTATGAGATTGTGGATGGCGGGCAATCTTTTCATGCGATTTTGCCATTCCAGTGGTGTTAATGTTTGCACCTGCAGCGTTGAATCTTGAGACTGACGATACGTCGGCATTTCTCGGGGATTCCGGCCAAAATTTAAAAATGCCGGCGATGTCTAGGTGCTAGCGTGCACTGCTGTGTTCACTGCAAATGCCAACTCTGGGAGGTGGATGTCCCAGTTTTTATGGTCGTTTTGGACAAAAATCGCGATCATGGTTTTGATGACCCTGTTTACTCTTTCTACAGGGTTGGCCTGTGCGTGGTACGGCGCAATAAATTGGTGTACTATACCCAATTCTCCGAGTTTGGTCTTTAGCCAGTTGTTGGCAAACTCGGTACCATTATCCGAAATTAGGTATTTCGGGCAACCCCACTTGAAGATGATCTGATCTTCTAGTGCCCGTGTGATCGCTTGGCCATTTGCTTTTCGCAATGGACGTATCTCGATGTATTTGGTGAAAAGGTCTTGGAACACCAAGAGATACTTATGTTGTCCCTTGCTGGTCGGGAACGGGCCCATGATATCTGCGGCTACACTGCTCCAGGGACCTTCGATGTTTCGTTGCGACATTAAGCCCGTGGGTCCTCTCTGCGACACTTTGTGTATTTGACACTCAGGGCAGTGTTTCACATGTTTCTGTATGTCTCTTTTCATACCTGGCCAGTAGTACTGCTGGCCGACTTTGTGAGTGGTTTTATCCACTCCAAAGTGCCCTGAGGTCAGAGTGTTATGACACTCGTGGAGGACGCGCTCTCTGTCGTTAGAGGGTACCACGAGCTTCCAGTCATCCTGGTCGTGGCCTAGCGCTTTCGTAATGTCATTAGGCCGATGTTTATACAACCGTCCCTCTTTGATCGACCAATCGGGATATAACTCCGGGTGTTTTTGGATCTCGGCGCTTTTCTGGCGGTACCAATCGTCCATTTCAAGTGTGGTGAGAGTTGCGGTAGAGGACTCTGGGTGTTGAGGGGGCCTTGATAGGGCATCTGGCACATGAGGTAGTGCTCCCTTTCTGTGGACGATTTCCATGTTGTACGCTTGGAGTGCTGTTGCCCATCTAGCTAAACGTCCTGTTGGGTCTTTCAATGTATGTAACCACTTAAGGCTACTGTGGTCAGTTATCACCGTAAACTTTTCGCCAAGTAAATACCCGCGGAATTTTTCTACGGCCCATAGGACGGCTAGGCACTCCTTCTCGGTGACGGTATAATTTGTCTCAGCTGGTGTCAATGTCCTGCTTGCGTAAGCAATTGCGTAAGCCGGGTGCTCTTCGCCGTGGTGGTCTTGGCTTAGCACTGCTCCTAGAGCGTAATTGCTCGCATCGGTTTGCAAGACATACGGTTGATTCTGCACGGGGCGCGCTAGCACAGGCGCTTGCGTCAACAGGATTCTGAGCTTGTCGAAAGCTTCCTGTTGCGCTTCTTCCCAGTGCCACTGGATGTTTTTTTTCAATAGTTTGGTGAGGGGCAGCTTGATTTCCGCTAAGTCCTTTATGAATCTAGCGTACCACCCGACCATGCCTAGAAAGGCCCTCAATTGTCGCAGGTTGGTAGGCCTTGGGTATTCGCTTACTGGGCGAATTTTGTCGGGGTCAGTGTGCAGACCGTCCGCGTCTACGATGTACCCTAGGTACTTGACCTCCGGGCAGCAAAACTCGGATTTCTCCTTGTTTATCTGTAGGCCTATCTCGTTCAAGCGGGTGAGGACCGCTTTCACCTCACGAAGGTGCTGCTCGAAGGTCTTCGTAGCGACGATAATATCATCCATATACACGAAGACATTCGGTTGCCACGCTGGCCCGAAAACAAGGTCCATACCTCGCTGGAATGTGGCCGGGGCGTTCGTTAGCCCATAAGGTAGTCTCGTATATTGAAAGAGGCCTTTCTGCGGGACCGCAAAGGCGGTGACCTCTTTACTGCTCTCTTCAAGCGGTATCTGGTGGTAGGCCTGGCTAAGATCTATTTTAGTCAGGTACCGCGCGTCACGTAAATTGTCCAGCAGGACATCCATATGCGGAAGAGGGTATGCGTCCTTCTTAGTAATGGCGTTGACTGCCCGGTAGTCGATGCAGAACCTTATTTTTCCGTCCTTTTTAGGGACGATTACCGGGCAGCTGCTCCACGAGCTTTCTGACGGTTCTATGATACCCTCCTCGAGCAATCGGTCAATTTCCGCATGAGCCTGCTGGAGGAGTTTATCCGGTATTCGCCGGAGACGCTGTTTTATGGGACGGTGCCCCTGGGTGTCAATATAATGTGGCTGCATGCGTGCCAATTTCAGCGTTCCGGTTTTTTCCGGTATAAGGTGCCGTAGCACTCGGTCCATTTCTTTTTTCTCCGTGTCCTTTAGTTGTGCTACCCCGTTAACGGCTGCAATAGCCGTGATAGCTTCAGGTGAGTCACGGCGTTGGGTGACGAAACGCCTGATGATTTTCTTAGGCGTGTGCCACGTAGCGTCTGCAAAGTTGATGGTCATCTTTAGCGACGAAAGTATGTCCATACCAAGGATCATGGCGTATTTCAAGGAGGCCGATACTTTGAAGCGGGCTTTAAGCCGTTGGTTGTCGATCGTTAGTGACAGATCGACCTCGCCTTCGTCAGGACATACCTTGCCGTCCTGCATCTGCATATAGGAGCGTACCGGTATAATAGCTGACTTTACCAGTTTGCCGGGACCAGGGCCTACGTAGGATTTCCGAGCGCCAGGATCGATCAGCGCTGGGAAAATCTTCCCCATCAGCTCAATGTTGAGGAAGAATCTGTTTTCTTCCTCGGGTGCCTTGATGTTGGGATGTATGTGAGTTACATCCCTGGCTTTGGGGCAGTCGTATTCGTCGTCTGAGATATTTGGAGTCGTGTTGTAGGGATTCTCGAGTTCGACTCCAGCATCCTCGTCCCTTACTCGTTTCCCGAGCTCTTCCGTGGGCTGCAGCGGGGACAATTCAATGTCGTGACATTGTTCTCGCCACAATTATAACAGTAGACTTTCCGTCTATCTGGGCATCTTTCTGCCCAGTGCCCTGGTTTCTTACAGGTCCAACAGGGCCTGTCGTCCTCCCGCTGCGGTCCATTTCTAGAACGTCGTCCGTTCTCTCGTGTCGGGGAACGATATTCCTGGTCTCGTCTGTCGGGCGATCTGTACGAGCGGTACTTATGATCGTCTCCGTTAGGCGATCGGTATTGTCGGTCAGGTGTTCTCCTTCTCGGTGAATCATGGTCTCGGTCACGTGGGGGACTTCGCGAGGGGTATCTGTGTCGGTATGGTGGGGATGGAGAGGGGTTGTTTGGACGTGATGCCGATACAGGTGAGGGATATCTGGGTGAGGGGGGTGGTCTTCTATGGTAGGGGGACGGTGACCGATACCGTGGCGATGGATTTCTTTGTCGCCTGTTTTCTTCTGTTCGTTTTGCCGTTGTTTCCCTGTTGACTATTTGGGACGGACTGTCTCTTCGGGTGTCTCTCCGTGAGTTGTGGGAATACGATCGTACACTGTCGCTCCTAGTGTCTGTTGAGGCGGATGGTTCACTTATCGTAACCATTTTCTTCGGGGCCGTGTTTTTATCGTTATCGATTGCCGCCAGTCTCGATCGTCTGTTCGCCCTTTCCGACGGAGAGCAGGCCGCGGTACTCACCATGCATTCGTCTTGTGCCGGTGGCTCTTTATATCGTTTTCTGAGCTCGCTCTTCAGCTCAATTTGCTGGCCCAGCAATTGCAGCTCGTCGATGGACTGGAACTCGTTTCTATTGATTTTTTCCATGTATGATGGATGCAGGTTTCTATATATCCTGTCGAGCTGTGCTTCCAGTGTCAGTGCAGGTGCCATTTTATCTAGCAGGACACGTATGCCTCTGAGGTAAGAGCCAATGGGCTCTTTTGAGCCTTGCGTTCTGTCACGCAATTCCTCTTCTAGGCGTAGAGTATAGTCGATAGGCCTAAATTGACGGCGCAGCGCTGCCTTGAACTCTTCCAGGGTACGCCATTGCTTATATAAGGGTCTGGCCCAGATTCGAGCTGAGCCGCCCAGTATCCCTGGAATTAGTTTCAAAATGTCAGCCGCTGGGATGTCGAGACTGTTTATCGTCTCTTCCATTCTATCAATAAATTCCTCTACGTCTTCGCGAGGGGCTCCAGTGAACTGCACCTTCCACTGGCGTAGCAATTGTCCAGTCCGTGTCTCCTTCAGATAGGTGTTCTCGAAGGGTCGACTGGTGTTCATGTGACTAGAGGTTGTCGATGCCGCATTGGGCGTGGGCTGCGCTCCAGCTGTTGTGCAGGGCGTACCCGTGTGTGGCATCGCGGCGTACTGTTGGAACAGTGCCGGATGGGCGAATGGCCATCCTCCAGGCAGAGGTTGCCAGCTGTTGGCAGCAGCGGGGAGATGATTAACTCCCGTGGTGTTCGTGCTGTGCAACGGTGGTGACGGCCATGGTCCGTACGGGTATCCCATATATGGGGTGTTATTCGACCAGATGGGTGCCATAGTGGCAACATGGGGTTCGATGGAGCTTTTGTTTTCCGCATTATTGATATTAGCTGTTTCATGATCTATATGATCGAGTGCGGTGGAACTCAAGACCTTCGATAGTTCCGTTATCTCTCCGTCTGTCTGTCTCGCTTCATCCTTTTCGGCGTGCCATTCTGCGGCTGTTGGTCCGAACAGCCGCCGCATTTCGAAGCGCAGTAATCTGTCTCTTACTGTAGTTAAATTCTCATCTACTTTTAGGTATTTCTGTTCGGCTTCTGTGAGCAACGCATCCTTTTGCAATTGTTCGTAAACGTTGCTAAGTCTTGCTCTTTCCTCATCTATCTCACTCCTGGTTTCTTGAGGGAGCTCCATTATTCCTAGGTGGGGGTTGTGAAAGGGGGACGATACACGATATGGATGTAAAATAATAAAGACAACACGGTATATATATAATAAAAATTTAAGAACAGCTGTTCGATGTGTTCTTGTTTATATGTGCTTGGAGTAAAATCTAAAAGCGTATTTTTTTTTCCTAGCCGGAGGTAAAATCGTATTCTTTTCTCTCTCTGGACCTTACTATTTCCAACCAAATTGTAGCAAATTTTGCTCTTTCCAGTATATTCTGTACTCGTCTATATGCGTAGTAGTGGACTAAGTAGTTACCCTAGTAAAATTTTCTTGATTATAAAGAGAATGCTAAATGCATGAACTGGACTTGATTTTTAACGTAAGTAGATAATAATAAAAGGAATGTTATTATGTTGTAATCCTCCTTTTTTTTTTCTTCTTCAGGTGTGATTATTTATGAGATTGGTTATAATCCTTTTTTTTTTCTTCAAAGAAAATAATTTTTATTCTGTGTGCTGATTTATATATACCAATGAAAAAAAAATTTTTCTAAAGGTAAAGTAAAAAAAAATTTTTTTTTTTGTAGTAAAAAAAAATTTTTAAGACTGATTTAATTTAGGTGTGGAACAGTAGTTCCGAATTTGTTGATAGAGAGAAAAAAAAATTGTTTATCAACATTTATTTATTGATGGTTGCTATTATCATTCTTATTATGTTACTATTATTATTATTATTGGTATTATGATTATTATTGTTATTATTGTTGTTATTATTATTGTTATTATTGATATTATGATTATTATTGTTATTATTGTTGTTATTATTATTATTATTATTGATATTATGTTATATTGAATTGAATTGTTGTTATCCCAGTTACCTTGACTAAGGTTGTTATTTGTCCAGTACTGCAGTTATTCTTGGCTACACCTATTTTAGAGTGCAGTATTCCTGTCTGACAGTAGTTGATTCAATTAAGACTTATTGAAATGGAAGAAAAAAAAATAAAATCCTCCTGTTGCTTTATTTATTAATAATTAAAAAAAAGTAAAATCACACTAAAAATACATATATAAAAAAAAATGTATATAGACAGTATATTTTCTCTCCCCTTGTTTTTTTTTTTTTTTTTCACAGAAAATACTTATTTATGTTTGTTTAGTTATAATTGTTATGTTATTTGTCAATGCTAAGAAGTTTACTTGGTTTTATTTACACGTCTAGTTTATGTTTACTATTGTTATTAATTATATCCACTCATTTGTCCTTAAAAGAAAAGGTATCCAATTGTTCGTTAATGTTTCCTTTGGTTTTTTAGTTATTTCATTTATATTGGTCCTCTCGTTATGTGGTTTCCTGTCTTGTTATTACTACTTTCAGCTACTATACTTACTTGGTTATTATATCTTCAGTTGGTTTGTTGTTAAGTTGTTATTTATGATAGATGGTGGTAATAATCTTCAACTGGATTAATATATTTATTGCATTATTTTGTATTCCATTATAAAGCTATTTTACTGTAGTGGTGTCGATATCACATCTATACTAATCATTCTGCTTACTATTATTTAATGTTATTTGAGGTTATTTATTATTAGTTAGTATTTATTATTTTAAAATTATTATTTAGCAGTTTAGTATTTAGCAGCTGAAAATAAAAGAATACTCACAGTATTAAGAGGTTATTGTAATTAAGCGTGTGATTTCCTCCTTATATTTTCAGTTAAGTTTGTTTGTATGTATCCCTAGCACTATTTGTCCAAATGACCAGCTTGACGATAAATATTCATCAATATGTCAGTGAAATTATTAAATAGAGCCAGTTGTTTTCTGAAGGTGAAAAGAGATTAGCGACATTGGCTTTTCTCTTTCAATGTACCAAGTTTTCTATTATACTTGGGTACAGTCCCACTACCATCAGTGTTTTATTACTAAATGTCCTTGATTTTCTTAAAAATGATTTAAAATTAATTTCTACTATCGAAGTGGATATTCTCATCTACCTTCACTTTATAAAATTGAGAAAATTCAATTCCTTCATGGTAATTGTTTTCTTTCAAAATTCACCCTGTGCATCTATATGTCAAACATATAGGTTATACCTGTCAGAAGGAAGAGAGAGAGAGAAAGAAAATCTTCTGCTACTTGAGCCCCTCTCTTTATGAAGTATTTGTATTTAATAAAGTATTTTAAGCTATAATTGTAGTAATCGATAATAAAAAAAAAAGAAGCAATATCGATAGCAATGGGGAAAAGTGTCCTGTATACACTGAGTGTGGTGTCCTGGTTATTGCATATGCTTATTAGTTACAAAGTCTTATAATGCTGATAATTTCCTTGATCTTTTCTAGTCTCCAACTTGATATATATATGCTATTTCTTCTGAGTATATCGATGAAGTATATATTTAAGATAAAACTATCTTCTATGTGTAGCGAGGGTCATATGTGGTATTGTAAAATAGTATAAAAGGTGCAGGGACGATACGATATTCATGTGCTTTTGCACATAATAAGAGAGGAAACGATATGCATAGATGATATATTATATAACAAGTTAATAAAAATTTAGGGACATGAGTGGCGAGAAAGGACAGACATAATATCAAAAATCAGTTAAATGTATATGAGATATATATATGGAGCATATGAGAAATATTGTATAAAGTCAAATACAATATCAGTAATTTAAAATAAAATGTAAATAATACATGGATTATATAGAAATTATATAGAAATAATTTAGATTCGAATAACTGACAATGTATGTACAGATTTTCAGAAAAGGCTATTTATTTTGCATGTAAACACAATAAGTTTAAGAGGTATTTGACCTCGACCTTGTACTTTTATTTATGTAATTACTAAATTTATCCTTTACTGTGCTATTATTTCAATTTTGAAATACCAGCATATTTCTCAAGAAAAAGAGAAAGTTGTTCTCTTTTGTGTGTTTACATTTCAGTCAACAAATAGCGCATTTTGCTAATATAAATGAAATTATAAGTAAAATTATAATTATACTGTTACTTATACTTTCATTATTATAAATACATATATATATTCATGTAAAATACAATATCAATAAGTACATGCAAAATTTATATGAGTATAAAATTAAGAGAAACTATTTTCTATATAACACCTTGCTTGACTTTACTCAATATACATAGGGGGGGGGGATAACGAGAAGGCATTTATGTACATTAGTTTTAGCCCGATAATTTAATTAATTAATTATAAATTGTTAATTAATTATATTAGTACCTAGACGTGACGAAAAGGGAAAAAGGGGAGAAGCATCTAATCATAAAAATTTGTCAGTAAAAATTTCTGACACATTTATGCTATTGCGCATTCTTCTGCGCACACTTGTGGCTGCAATCGTCGCCTGTCCGTGTGTGCACTTGTACGTGTATTGCGTACTTTTTCTTCGTGCAGCTAGGCTAAAGGGGATCGGGAAAAAGAGTGAGTGCACGATGTGGCTCTTCTACGAGGCTTCAGGATCACTTTTGTCGCGGGCCCCACGTTCTGGGCGCCATTTTATGACCCCGAAATCGGGTTATACTTACGGTTCACTTGCGTGTGTGTGTGTGGACTCTTCCACGCTGCTGGCCGTGCACTCCGCTGAAAGGGGACGGGGAACGGAGAATGAACCACGCGAGTGATTTTATTAGATTATTACAAAATTACTATTTATTTACACAAACCGACTACTTACAATTATGAAGCTATACATATAGTTAATGCTGAGTGCGGGTTCCGCGACACTACATCGATTATTCAGTTAATCATGCACTCCTTTAACATCTACGGGGACGGGGGAAACGGAACGGGACGCTCTTGACGAAACACGTGGGAACAACGGGATTACACTACATATTAAACGCTAACGGACAATTTGTACTCGAACGCATTTACGGCGATACAATACGATACACGGGATTATAAAACTAATCGCTATGCTACGCGCGATAAATACATATTATACGGCTAAACCGCGAAGCTATGCAGTCGGCAGATTGCGGCGCGCGGGTGCGGCGGCGGGTCAGGACCTAGCTATATGCACACCTGAAGGAAATGACAAAAGCAAAAGCTACTTGCCGCCGACGACGATGATGCTGTCGCTGGCGCTCGCCGGTGCTGTCGCTGACGCCCGCTGATGTCGTCGCTGGCGCTCACTGGCGCGGTCGCTGTCGCTCGCTGGTGTGGTCGCTGGCGCTCGCTGGTGCGGTCGCTGTCGCTCGCTGGTGCGGTCGCTGCTGTCCGGGCGACCGGGCGCGCGCTCTCTCTCTCGCTCCTAGCTGCTGGCTCGCGCGGCTGCGCGTGGCTGCGGCTCGTAGCCGCTGATGGCGTCGCTGGTTCACAACGGCACGCGTATGGCAACGCGCACACGCTTCCTCAAAGCTTCCGCTCACAGTCCGGGGCTGATACGAGGACGTCGCCGCGTGTCCTCTCCTCGTCGATGCCGATGCTCTCGCACGGAGTTTGCGCGAGGGCAAACTTACTACGCGTTCCCGCGAAAGGCGCAAAACTGCAACCTTACTTCACGTTTCACGATACGATCGCGAACGGGCAAAACTACGGTATTCTACCGCGGGACAGAATAAAGGTGCGTCGGGGACGAAAAGGAAAAAGATATACGACGAAGAACCAACTCGAGAACTCGGATTGACGAAGGTGAAGACAAGAATGCGAAGTTCGTTCCGAACTTCTTACTTCCTACAGCGCTTCCAGCGCCCTCGCGGCTCGCGCGTATCGTTTCGCGGACACGCCCGAACACTCGCGGTTTCGCACGAGCGCTCTCACCTACAGCCGCCGTTCGGGCGGTTACAATATATATATATATATATATATATATATATATATATAATACTGCAATTTACGACGCAGAATGCAGCTAACATGATGAGGATGAACACTGTTCCTTCCTTCTACTCAAAATACACCTCCTCCTATAAGAAAGAATATTGTATTAATTTGCATATATATTAAGAACATTGTTGTACAAGTGATACTATTCTATTATATGCTGATATTAAATTCTTCTTATGTATTATGCACGTATAATATTTACAAAACATAAAATATATGATAAAAATCGCAATCATCGTGTAAACGTGAACCAGATTCATAACTGAGCAAGGTCTTCTCTGTTTATTGTGACCCACCTCCCGGGATCATCGTGTCCCTGTGGAACTTTTTCATCTTATTATAACTTTTTTTAAGCAACATATAAAGTTAAATAAAAATGCCTATAAAAGTTCATGACTTAAACTTTAAAATATATATGCAAACTTAGAGTTGTTAGCTTTTATCTTGTCTTTGCTACGTAACAAAATCAAAAATGAAAGGTAGTGCATTTAGTTCACTGAATTTTCTATACATAATAATATAATAGTTTTACAGTTTTTTAGTTACAGTTTTTAAGTATTTTATTCTGAAATACTGTATGAATATATATATATATATATATATATATATATATACATATAGTTCATTTATATTAATTCAACTTTATTTTGAATTATTTTGAAACTGTACAATTTTCAATCATTTTTTAAATGTTGTAAAACAATTGTTACGAAGCACTGTGAACCCCAATTTGACTGAAAATTTTAATACTAATCTAAAAACAATTATTATCCCACGCTAGTATTAATATAAGCTAATATGTTAAATCAATCTAATCACTACAATTTACGCTATTCAAATTAAGAATGGAGATCACGCAGCTGTTACAAACATTTACACATTGAATAAACATTTGGACTGATTCAGACTCTAAGCCATCGGCTTTACGTTTTTTTTCGGTTTACTAGCAAGGAAAGATGTTGCACAAGATACATGGGCGCTCCGTCGTTCCAACGCCGCTGGCTCATACCGTGATACCGACGATTTTGCCGATTTGAGGGTAGAGGGAATTTTAATACAACAGACGCATATGAATGACCTAAAGTAGTTTGCAGAGTTTTCAGTTGGTACTTCCTTACTACAGAGTCACAAATAGTGAGAACACGTTGGTTATATCAACTTAACCGCATACAACCAGAGGTACACCAGTCTTTCAACTACATCACTCGCAAAGTCCTTACAAAACGCGTACAATGCAAGGTAAATCCACAAATGGGAAAGGAAAAAGGATTAATCGTAAGTATCGAGAGAACATTCCGATTATACCCTATTAAAACATCACGAGCGCTCAAGTACAACTGCACGGTTCTTATCGCATTGTACACAAATAACAGTGCAGACAAAGTACGCAGATCATAGCTATTGGCAACTATAAGTGGGAAGAGGAATCTCTCACTTTTACCGAGCAGATCTACTACTTCCACGCGTGGTCATTTTGGTACAAGAGACAAGGGCTGGTTCTAATTCTGATATTTATGGTTCGCAGGCGGCAGCTGTAAAATATTTTTCACCAAATCATGCAAATGATCATATAAGATTTTCTCAGGCTTCTCGGCTATTTTTATAGTAATTTAGGCACTATAAAATGATATTATTTTTCTACAGCCGGAGTGCAGATAGCGCGAACATACCACCCGCCTTCGGCCTTGGGCGATCAAACACGTAAAACTAAAAAAGAGACAAAAATAAATAATAATAAAAATAATTCAGGCCAAACATTTAAGCAGATTATTTCCACTTGTCTGCATCTTCTTTATCTTCCAGATCATCGAGGAATACAGGTACTAAGCAGTCAATATTTCGGCGAAGCATATTAAAGGTAGTTTTTATCGTAAGTACGTGAATCAGACTATCTTCTCGGGGATGAAGTTCGATGACGCAACCTAGAGGCCATTTAAAAGTAGAATAGCGATCATCTATTACTAATACTAGTTAGTCTGTAGTGAAATTATCTGTCGGCTCTCATCACTTTTCCTGTTCTTGCATTTGTATAATGTACTTACTCGATCAGCAATTCCAAAATTGATCGCGGATACGTTGTAGTATCTGGAAGCTATTGAGACTATTTTCCGGAACCGGGGATGTTTCTTCATTTGGTATGAGCCCTGAAATAGCACCGATAAAGAAAGAGCAATGGAATGAAAACCTGGAAGTCTTCGATATCAGACACGAGCTGGTATAATGGACACGAACTAAGCAACCTTCAATATCTGCCAAAACGGTGGAAAGCTTTTCAGTAGGTATCTTGTAAATTTAACTCCAGCCTCCCACAATCCCCTATAATGCAGCGTCGTATGTAAAATATAGCTACACTATGTTCCTTGATTAGCGAGAACTTCTAAAATGTCCGAATTCTAGAATTTACAACAACCTTTATAAGTAAAATCTTTATTAATGTTTATAGTTGATTAATCGTAGAGTACATTTCTCCCGAACATACGTTCATAATTTCAATTATGTAGCATTTTTAGTTTGTTTGCAAGAAGCATAAAAATTAGAACTGTTTTGCCTGTTCGACGATTTCCTGCAATTGAACAAAATAGATCAAAGAACCTACATTGTTAGTGGTACAAGCTCTTCCAAGAAGACTGAGAAGAAGCCAATGACGAACTTCGTTCTGGATAGCCTAGCACGTCAATAACTGACGAAAATGTTGAAAAAGTGAAGAAGGTGTTGGGGAATCGTCGAATTACCACAAGAGAAGTTGCTGATAATATCAGCACCTCGTTTGGTTTGTGCCAAGCAATTATTACAGAGAATCTGGACATACGACACGTGTCAGCAAAGTTTGTTCCGAAATCGTTAAATTTTACCAAAAGAATTTGCTCAAAAGAATCATAACAGGTGACGAAACATGGGTATATGGTTATGACGTCGAAAACTAAGGCTCAATTATCCCAGTGAAAGGATTATGGATCACGAAGACTAAAAAAAGCACGCCAAGTTCGATCAAATGTTAAGATGTTGTTTACTATTTTTTTTAGTTATTATGGCATAATGTATCAACTTTATTTAACTTTAATAAAGAGTTTTTTAGATAAATTACATGATAACGGAGGAGAAATTTAAAAAAAGATAGGTATCATTCAGGATGTACAAAGGGGTTTTTTGAGATATAGCATTCATTGTGTAGATCCTCAAATCATTGCAAGTAAACGAAAACTGTTTAACAGAGTTATTGAAAATCTTCCATCATCTTTGAATCAGTAGTATTTTACGCCAAGATATCTGCAAATTCATCTATGCACGATTATCGAAATTGGAATATTTAATAAGAAAAGTGGTGGCATACATTTTACGCTGGAAAAACTTCCCTTGAATAGAACATTGACTACAAAATGTTCAGCATTAATGGATTCTCTTATCCTGACAACAATACGGTCTGGACAGGCCCTTTCCTAAGTCCTTCTCCACAACAGCAATAATATATATATATATATATAATATATATATATATATATTGCCCTTTCCTCACTCAAGTCTACCCTCTTCTATAATATATCAAGTTCGAACGTGACTACATTATACTGAATTGGAGAACATGGTACAAGTTCTACCATCCACAAGCAATTGTGCAATGTGCTCCATGTTAAAAACTATCTACAACAAAATCGAATTATAGAAAAAAAATGAGCTTCCTCTTCTTCTCACTCGATCTTTACATAATCTCTTCGTTGGTTGCGCACTCAAACGGGAACATGGTTTTATAATATATCAATATTTCTTCAAAATCAATAGTTTATGTAGTGTTTATATGGAGTGTAAATTTATAAAATAGAGAAAGCTATTTAAAGTCAAATTTAATTATTCATTGGAAGAAAAATTTAATATTAAAAGGTACTGATAAGGTCAGCTTTAGAGATGCTAAGTTTTGCATCGAATATTGCAGGCTAGAAATGTACAGACGTCGTAGACCCACTACAAAACGTTATTATTTAATTATTCGTCTCGGAAAGCGACGAAAACGAAAACTGATACTGGAATTCTTCAGTATTTTATCATCATAAGGAATTACTGCACCGCAGTACTTTTAACACTTTTTACAATGTATTGCAAAATTTTACACTTCTAAGAAATTATTTTATAATGGAAAATACGTAAATATACTATGGTATTGCTTTACTATTTCATCCTGTATTGACTACTTTTACTTCGACATTTAACTGTCAGAGGTCATGACAACGATTTGAGTTCCCATTATGCTGAAATCTTACGACTAATGACCAGATGGCGCTTATTCAGTTGCAGTATGTATTTTCATGCCAGGCTTATGGTCGCATGCTGAGTGAGAATCGCGGTGAGAATTGAGAATTTGAGATATAAGCTAATGCGATTTGCTTATTGCTTGTTCGACAATCAAATCCCGCTATCTATTAAGTCCCTATATATACTTATAAAGCCACGCCGAGGAGTGGATAGCTAATTTATTATATAGGAGTCGATGTGATTGTCGACCATTCAGTTTTAAGTGGTAGCGCATTTCCATTATCTGACTGACTGCCGTGTTTGTGACTTAGCGAGCATGCAACAAATGCAGCACCACTGCATCATCAATTTGCAAATATTAGGATACGAAATCCAATTAGCTTTGTTATAGATTTTATTCGATAAATTTTTAGTCACGTTATAAAGAAGTAGTTTAATATTAAGAGTAAACTGTATCGTATAGAACTCTCCACGCTGTGTCAAGATATGTTTATAGGTCTGTATATATCTGCTCACAGACAGTGCTACAGATTATGAAAGATTATCCATTTTTTGCTTTTGCAACCTTGCACTTTTGAAGCTCATCCGCAATTTACGTATTCGCATCTCTTGTAATAGTAACAGAGCATATTCTACAATAGTGACTACTTCAATATAATCGGCCACTCCTTGTACTCTTTACTTAACCAATTCTGGCTGCCAAACGTTGATGTATTGAATCGAAAATCGTGAGGTCAGGACACCTGGAGTGCACTTCACTGAGCCGGTAAATAAATGTTTTATTTATAAAGATTGGATGAAGTCGTTTATTATTGAATGAAAACATCAATGAATATTGGATTTTCTTAGTTGTTTAATCCACAGAAACGTTTGTAATTTCTTGAAAAATTACAGTATAAGATCACTGGATTTACTCATCACGTGTAGTTGTTTTTGGAGCTTAAAATTTCATCGTAAGAGATCACACTTGAGCAAACCAGCGTTAAAAATGTCTTGGATCATGCTGATTTTCATAAAATTTTGGACTAAATAGTATCGGCAAGTTAAAAGGACATCGAAGAATGGCTCACATTTGGAATTTTTGGGTGAGATTTTAGTTCAACCAGGTAGCATTCTTACCTTACTAACTGATATTAATTTGAAATTTATTTTATTTTTCCTATATGTTGCTAATATATATAGATTTGTTTATACCTTTAATGTATAAATTAAATTCATTATCAAAAATGTTAGAAAATATATCAGTTATAGCCTATACAGTTTATCAATGAGCATTTATCAAAATTTACGAAATTTATAAAGCTTTTTTTAGTTTTGTAGATAATCCATTTTATAACTTTGGTTTTACTTTTTAGGTTAACTGACATATATAAAATGTGAAGTTGCATATTTTTTGTCATTTATTATTTATTATTGAATTTAGATAATAAATATTTTTACATAAATCTTGCATATAATTTGATATATAATATTGGGTTGAATCCATTGCATTGCAGGCTTAAAAATAAGTTGAAAAAATTATGGCACGACGACGAAAAACAGAGGTCAATAAGACCTCCATGAAACAACAGTCTAATAAATCCTCAGCTGTTAGAAAATCGACTAGACAAAGAGCAAAAAAACAATTAGATGATCAAAAAGTTAATGGTGATGTATTGGCCATTGTTAACAATTCTGAGGATTGTAAAAATTGTGTTGAAAATAGTCATGAGACAGTTGAAAAAATTAACATAGTTCCTAAAATATCAACTAGATATAAAAGTAATGTTGATAAAGAAAAATCTTTATTAGAGAGTGGAAATAGTAGAGATGGAGAAAGTGATAGTCAAGAGGATTTAGAGACTGACTTACCACCAATTAAGAAATTGGGATCGCTGGAACAGATGCAAGTTAATACAACTCAGAATACATTAACTCAAATAGTTTGGCCAGAAGATGTCATAGAAGAAACTATTATTTGTGAGGAAATGGAAGTTGAAGCTGAAATAACTGATGGTTGTTCTCTAGCACAAGAGGACAATATTGTGCTTGAACAAGTACTACTAGTAAATGATTCCAATTTTGATAATAAAAATGTTGTTGAATATACTGTAATACAAAATGATGATGGAACTGAATCTATGATGGTAACACCAAATAATATAGAAAATGTTACATCAATCCATGAAGGTTATACAAATACAAATAGATATCAAATTATAGAACAAGGGCTCAGTGTTTTGAATATGAATGCATCTGAAATTATTTGTCCATTAAAAGAATCTGAGAATTTTGTTAATTCAGAAAATGATAAATGTATTAATACATTGTCATATAATTTTGATAACAGAAATACATTTAAGACAAATGCTAATGCTTCTAGAAATGATAACAGATCGTTGAGAAGTATTACAAAAAATATTAAAAGTGGTAGAACTAAGAAAGTGAATAATGCACTAGATAAAAATATTAAAAAAGAAAGCGATAATAAGAAAAAAAGAACAGACACCAATCCTAAAAAGATTTTGTCTGTAGAAGAAAACAAATTAATTTTAGATAATAAACAGAAGTCAATAAAAACTAAAAAGTCTGTTACTGCATCTACTAATATAAATGAACAAAACAATACTCTAAATTCTGCAATGTTATTGCAAAATAATATAGTATTGAATCAAGAAGACGATAACAGTTCATCTATGTCTGATAAAGTAGAAAATCAAGAAATGTTGGATACATCTCTAGTTGATTCCGTAAAAGATAGTAAAATTGTACATATTAGTCTAACTTTGGAGCAAAAGGAGTTAAAACATTATCCTATAGATTCAAAAATTGATATGTCGAATTGTCTATTAAACAAATCGAATAATTTACTTCTTAACACTGAAGAATATTCTAGAGACAGTGAAACAGAAGGAAAAATTGATTCTGAAGATACTAAAGTATCAAGCAGTAGTGAAAATAGTAATGATACTTTATTATCATCCAACAGCTGTAAAATTTTAGATTTTAATGTAGATAATAAAAATACATTAAATCAATTAAATGAGGCTGATAAAAAGCCAAGTTTTAGAAGTCGTAGTGGAAGTACTGATACAACAGGCTCTGAGAGTGGATCAAATAGTTCTGGTGTCCGTCGTAGTAATAGAATCAGAACAATAGGATTAATGAAACAAAGGTATATAAATTTCTGCTTATTATTTGAAAAACAGTAACAATTTCATATATTTCATTTTAATGTATTAAACGACAGAGATTTAAATAGCAGTTGAATAATTTCAAATTGTTTGGAAATTTAATGGTTTTGCTGTCCACTAAAAATTAATAATAAAATAAAGTCTTATTAAATCAACATCCTTATTTTAGGTTTTTTATTTTCGCAGACCTATTTTTAACTATCATAATGGTACAAAATAACCCCCATCTCCACACACAGACATACATAAAATTAAAATTTTCATTTTGTTTTTTAACGTTGCTCTATTTATGATTCCAAATACTGGCACTAATTAGCGATCAAGGTCTGTGATGTGTAAACAAAGCATATGTAAATTATTGCATTGGTGCTTGTGTTAATCGGCCAAGACTTGGATTTGAACTCAGATCACAAAGTTACTAGTCCTTGGCTTTAACGATTGAGCCATCAAAGGCCTCTATATTTAAGTTATCTATTTAGGTACCAAGTCCGCAATAACATGAAAAAAAAACAATGTTGTTTCGAAGATTAATTATTTTGATTGTTCTACTTCATTTTTTTGAAAAATGGTATATTCTGGACTATCTCTGAAAAAAAATACTTTGAAAAGATGGTACATATCCATGATCATACAATTCATAAAAATCGACAATTTGATAAAAAAAAATTTTTAAAAAGGAATATAAACATCAAATAATGAATATAAAAAATATAATCAATTTTTTGGTATATATATTTGAATAAATTTGCAGATTTGAATGTATTATAATTTTTTAATCAATGTCATAAATACTTCATTTTCTATTTTTTCTACAATTAAATTTCTTACTTCATATCATAAGTATTGCAAAAAAAAACTGTTTATTATTGTTTGTTTAGGATTAGAATACTGATATTCAACTGATGAGCCAACCAGGTATCTTAGAGTGAAATATTCGCAATAGTTGTTTTCTTTTCATACTTCAACTTTATATTTTTAACTTAATAATTGTTTGTTATATATTTGAGAATTACCACTAACTTCTTCAATTTCATTTTTATTTCGTCATATTAATCACCATTAATCGACAGCAGGACGATTAGATTTACAATTATTTATAATCTAATAAAAATGAGTAATACATTCAATAAACAATTATATTTTAGTATTATAATTTAATTTAATTTAAACGAAATAAGTTTTGTTAATTAACAAACATTTTTTTTACTTCTAATTTTTTTATGAAGTTATTATTTCTTTAACTAATAATTAAAATACTAAATATTCATTAAAAAAAAAATTATTTTTATCTAAGCCTACTGATTTTATTGTAGTATTTGAAATTTAAAAATATGTATATGTGTAGATCTCGAGGTCGTGGTTTAGTTACTAAACCATCAGTAGATTCTGTAAAATCTGTCATACAGGAAAGAGATAAATTATTAAACAATACACCTCCAATTCAAGAAAAAGATATCAATCAAAGTAAAGATAACTCAGAAAATATATCTGAAACACAATCAGATAAAGAAAATACTAGCAATAAAACAGTAACTACTCAAGATATGATTACTCCATTAAGTGCTGCATCTGGAACATCTGGTTATGATTCTGATTCCAATAAGCCTGTTAAAGTAAAGTCTCGATGGAGAAGATCTAGTGAATTAGAAATGAGTAACTCTGGATCTTGGTCTACATCTAAGCCAAATTTAGGTTGTTGTAATTCCACAATTACAGGAACTGTTATTGGAATTGCATCTAATTCTTCAACTGATGTAAATAATAAATCACTGTCTGTCCCTGTAGGGGTGTTACTACAAAATACAAAATCATCAATAGTTATTGAAGATACAACAGCCACCAATTTACAAAATACTTTAAATATGAATATTATTAATGAAATAAAAGTTGAAAATAATTCATTAATCAGTGTTTTAGATACATTTATTCCAAAAACTGTAGGGGCAAAAATTTCTTTACCAATGGTTCCTGTGATTGAAGATCGAGAAATGGAAGAAAGGCTAAGTCAATTTGAACATTTGAAAGAAAATTTATATTTGACAGAAAGGTATGATTAAATTAATAGAAATTAATTAAATTATTTATTCAGCACTATATGAGTATTTAAAATATTAGGTATACAAGTAAGGAAACAAAACGCATGGTTTGTGATTGTTTTTTAACTGAAGAAGAATTTCAACGAGGAGAGCTTGGTTGTGGAGAAGATTGTCTTAATAGACTTTTAATGATTGAATGGTATAATTCTCAAACATAAATTTTAATTAATATTTAATACTTAATTTTATTTTAGTGGTTCTCGGTGTGTAGTTGGAAATAGATGTACTAATAGGCGATTTCAGAATTGTGAATATGCAAAATGTGAAGTATTTCGCACTGAAAAAAAAGGATTTGGATTAAGAGCAGTTCACGATTTAAATGCGTATGTTTTCTTTAGAATTAATTTTACATGAGAATTAACAATAAGTATTTTATACTTAAAATTTTTTTACATTGAAGAGGAGAGTTTATAATGGAATATGTAGGTGAAGTAATAGAACCAAAGGATTTTCGACGAAGGGCCAAGGAATACTCAAAGGATAAAAACAGACACTACTATTTTATGGCATTAAAATCAGATCAAATTATTGATGCAACAATGAAAGGAAATATCTCACGATTTATTAATCATAGTTGTGATCCAAATGCAGAAACTCAAAAGGTAAACAAATATTCTTTAAAATATTCTTTGTTAGATTTTATTTCCACATTTTTCAAAAAAAAAATTATTACTTAAAATAGTGGACTGTAAATGGTGAATTGAGAATTGGATTTTTTAATACAAAATTTGTAGCAGCGGGAGAAGAAATTACTTTTGATTATCATTTTCAAAGATATGGGTTTGTATTTTCTTATACATTATTTTTAGCATATAATTGATTATTCAGTTAATATGTAAAAAAATCTCTTTTTTTACTTTAGAAAAGAAGCTCAAAAATGTTTTTGTGAGGCAGTTAATTGCCGTGGATGGATAGGTGGGAATCCAGATGATAACAAAGATAAAGTTGAATATGCAGAAAGTAATGAAGATCTTGAAGATGAATTTGAAGACGATCTAGATGATAAAAATGACAATGAGGGTAAAGAAGAAAAACCTACAAAGCAAGTTAGAAGAAAGAGAGAAGAGAAAAAAGTTATTGATCATATGGAAGATGAAGATGTAAGTTATTAATACATCATTTTTCAATAATGTTGTTGTATAATTTATTTATTTTAAAAGATAAATATGAATTTTTTTAGCTGGAAGAACAAGTAGATAAACTTTGTTCAAGTGGATTGAAAAATCGAGCTCATACTTTAACATTGAGCAGACTAATGGTACGGAGCAGAGAAATTCAACACAGAACTCGTCTTTTAAAAGTAATACAATCTGGAGAGCAGCCATGTCGAAGATTATTTCTTGATTATCATGGTCTTCGTTTGATGTGGAGTTATATGATGGATGTTGCAGGAAATACAACCGAAGAAGCAAATCTATTTAGATTAGAAATTTTAAAAACTCTTAGTTCACTTCCAATTCCTAATAGAACAATGTTAATTGATAGTAAAGTTCTTAGCATTATAGAAAAATGGTCGAAACAACTTTATCACTCTCCTAATGGAGATTCTCCTGAAGACGATCAATCAAAATTGAAATCAAGTAATGAAGAAGTAGAAGTAGAAAGAAGTGAAAAATGTAATGCAGAAAATATGAGTGATGGCATTCAAATAAAAAAAGAAGTTGAGCTAGAGTCCAAAAGTGAAAAAACAGATGCCGAACATTTACTTATTGCCGAAATAGCAGCTAATTTGTTAGTAGATTGGTCAAACTTAAAAGAAGTTTTCAGAATACCAAAGAAAGAACGTATTGAACAAATGAAAGAGCATGAGCGAGAAGCAGGTAAGGTTGATATTATTATATGTATTTATATATATTTATACAAAAGTTATATAATTTATATTATGTCATTAAAGATCGAGGATATAAAGAAGATTCAGAAAAAGAAGTAAAAGAAACTATATCCTATGAAAGGTGAATATTTTGTAGAAAAATACTAAATATGTGAAAATCAGGTATCAGAGCAATTGTGCTAGTATTTACTATTATCTAATATTCAATATTATTATGAAGCTATATCATTTTTATGAATAAACAATTTTATTAAGCAGATAATTATGAAATATTATTAATAATAATTAAAATAATAAATTGAAATATGTGCAACATATAAATTTACTATAATTTAATTTTTACAAATATATTATCAATAATAACAAAAATAAATTATCCAATTTTTAGACATAGATCTGACAGATATACTCGCAATGAATTAGAAAAACGTATAGATAGAAGAAAAGGAAGAGATTCACCTGAATTTGAATATAATCGATCTAAGGATAAAAGAGGATTAGAAGAACGGCCGAATTTAGTACCAGTTCCACGTATGTCAAAATTCGAACGTAGACAATTATTTGCATTGAAAGTAGCAAAAGAAGAAGAAGAAAGACAACGAAGACAACAAGAGGATTCATGGCAACAGCACCAAGCACAATGCATGGCTTTAGGTTTAGATCCATATACTACTGCAGCTTTTGATCCTCAATCAGGTTATCCTTTATTCTTCAACCCTCAGTTAAGTCAATGGCAACCTTACCCTACACAAGGTACAATTATTTTCACAAAGTCAAATTTTGTTAATCAATTAAAATCAACACTTACTATTTTCATCATAATTAAATAGATTTAATTTAGGCATTAGTAAAAATGGAATTTTTAAATATATTTGATTTATACATTTTAAACAATTTTAGCAGAAAGTTCAGAAGTTGGACAGCAATGCACTTCTATGTACATAGGAACTTCGTCTCAAACAACGCCTATGGTTACAGCTCCTTTGTATCCAGTAAGTCAAACACCAACATATGGACCTCTTCCAGTTGGTTCAAATAATCTTGTGCAAATTCATAATGGAACATCAACATCCCTTTATGTCGAGAAGCGTCCAGAAACAACTGTAATTTCACAAGTTGAATTAGAAGCGGACGTACCACTACCTCCACCACCGCCTTTAGATTTGCCACCTAAATGGAAATGGGCTCGAGATAAGCGCGGCCGTATTTATTATTATCATGTGAAAGAACGAGTTTCGCAATGGCTACCGCCTCCGCCTGATCATATTGCTGTACAACCAGATTCCTCAACGACATCTGAATCGAGTGACGAATCGAGTTCATCAAATGACGAGGAAGACGAAGATTTAGATGAACAGCTCCAACAGCAATCTGGCGAAGGCATAGAATTGGATATGTCTCATGTAGTGCCAATTTCTACTTTTCCAGAGACTAAAAAACGTAGAGATGGTCTTGTTCAGGAAAGAATAATTAGTGTAAGTATTATGTTATTACCTGTATTTATTTCTTTTTTTTTATATGTACTAGTGAATTAGATAATTAGAATAACAAATGAACAAATTAATTTCATTATTTTTATGATAAATTCTATAAAAACATATTAATCATACAATATTAATATTATATCTTATGATATGAATCTTAATAATCTAAACTTTTAAGCTTACGAAAATATTCTTTAAAAGTTCTACAGTAAAAATTTTTCTTTAGCTGCTCTTGTTAATCTCGCTTAAGTTGTAAGGGTAGCGGTTTGGTTTAGGGCATATGGGAGTAAAATCTAACCGTAATTTGAAGATCTGAGGTCGATTTTTGAAAATATTTCAAATTGTACAGTTCAATAGTGAAAAATGGTTATTTACCGCGCTACCTGCCACTATAAACAATCATAATTCACTTTATAGATGTAGAAATAATGAAAACTCGAATGTAAGTTGTAAATTCGGCTCAAGGCAGTGGATTCTAATAGCACTCAAAAGAAGCGTGTAAATAAGGAAGCAAGATATCATTAGATCATCCTGTCCTTTTCTACACGAGTCTTTTCCTGTCTTGTATACCACCTCGATTCTAATTTACAACTAAATCATGATTTTCATTATTGCTTGATCGCATTGAGTAAATAGTAATTGCTTACCTAAATAAAAAGCTCACTATACAGCTTTTTTTTGACCGTTACAGTATACGAATTGTTATATTCAGAAAAGCGTCGTTAAAGTTTCTGTTATATAATACGCTGTGTTATGACAGTGAAACTTTACTTCGACATCCCCTTCAAACTGCTCTATACCTCAACTGGATTGAAATAAATTATATATGAAAATTAAAGTATTCCCAAAGGTTGGAAAATTCAGATATATATTATAATAATAGTGTGAATAGCTGTAAAAAATGAAATAAGACACTTCATTTTTTTCTATAATTTTCTATAATTCTTCGTGGCATTTGCTACATGAATAGTTTGAAAGCAAAATCTTAGGCATGAAAATTGTTTGTCCGCACTGCGTAACATCTGGCATTTACGATGTTTAGACTTACGAGTATATGCGCCAGTCGACGGCGGGCTCAACCTTTTTTTTGCACTTTGAGTTAGGATTTCACGAAAATTTAAAATAAAATAGGATTTATATTCTATCTGAAATTTATTATAAACATTCTTATGTTTTTTAAGTATTAAAAATTATCTATATCTTTTTTTAAATTAGTTTTAATTTTAAATTCTATTTATTATGCAATGTAATTTTTTAAAATTTTAATTTGAGCGTAGATTATTAACAAACTTATAATCTTCAATTGATTAGTCTTATTTATTTATAGAAAAGGGGGGCTCCGCCCCCCAACCCCCGGCGGGGGTATCACCCCCTGCACCCCCACCACCTAATCCTACATCTCTTCTTAACATACTTTATCAATTTCGAAATAAAAGGAAATTATTTAATTTAATTTTATTCAATTCAAGTAAATTGCAGGTGTAACCTTAAGAAAAAATCGATAATTTTTTTTTTCCAAACCCAACAAATTACATTTTATGTTAGGGCAACTTATTTCAGAGCGAGTATCATTTGGACCTTTAGATTTTATACCTGCTCGCTCTATCTAAGCATCCCTAACACATTGGGGGAGGGGGGTTTGACATTCTTTAATTCTGTGAGTTTGTCGTTCAATTTTTTGTTCATTTCTTTGAGAGAGAAAACGCGCCCTCATATGGGAAAATAGTATGTGACACACGAGAGCAAAGGCGTTTTCCGACGAGGGTATGTTTGCCGCCCGAGCGAAGCGAGGATTTTGCTCCCTTGCGTCGCAATGTACTATTTCTTCATTCTAACCGACAAATTGCACCTTTATTTTTCATGAGGAAAAATATAGTCCTTACCTAGTACGGAAAGGCTTTTTTACGAACCTCGTGACAACCCTCGGCTTCGCCTCGGGCCGCAAACCTCTCGTTTCGTAAATAAAGCCTTTCCGTACTAGGTAAGAAATGTACTATTTTGCAACTTATAGCAAGCATATTGTATACAAAAGGAAATGTTTCGTCTTGTAGAAATTCTTGAACTAGTATGTTTAAAATATTTCCATTATGTTGAACGTAAAATAACGATGAACTTTGTAATTCCGAATTGAATTAGCATAATCCATAATACATATATTGTCTTGAGCGTGATAGTAGAGTTGCATGCTAGTTATGATTGTAATTAGTAGATGGCGTGCGATTAACATTTAAGATCAAATACTTGCAATGATATTAAATTAGTCGCCTCATCTATCCCCATTTCCTATTGTACCAAAAATGATGTAGATATGGATAGAAGCACAAAGCTCTCCAGATAACATTGCGTATGCGTATTGCGCGAATTTCAAGCAAAACCTGTAGGTATCAATTGTTGCTGTATTGTCATGCATTTTGTGAACTTATAATGAATATTATTATAAATTATATTATTTGTGCATATACACGGTGACCCATTTTAATCAGCGCAGCTGGATTACTCGGATGCTAAGCCAGATAGGGCAAAGTGGTTCTGACAAAAGTTGTAGACGGCAAAACGGACAATACAATAGGGCTAAAGTTTTTGACCTTGAACTTGACCTTCAAGGTTATTTCAAGGTCAAATCGATTTTTTAAAATGGGAACACCCATTTTTGACCCCGGATTCGAAAAGAGCGAGAAATTTTACGTTTATAATCATACTGAGAAATTTTTTTCTAGGTCGTTTCAAAGTCAAATCAGACAGGTTAACCAACCTTAACATTCATGTACCGCATTCCCAAATACCCTTACAAACCTTATAAACATACTCTCAAGCAAGCTTCGCTACTTAACCTTGGAGAGAGTAAGTTTAATCGACTGTTTATCTTTTTAAAATGATTTTTTAACGAAAACTTATTAGCGTATTAAGCTTACGTTTAGCGCTACCCAGAAACAACGACCACGTTGTAAGGATTGTTTCCTTTGGGTGCTGTATTATAGTGAGTTCCCTCGCTTCTCACTAACTAACACTCAAAACAAATGTTCGAAATGACGACCATTTGCTTCAAGACATTGTCAAACACTTTTGAAAATGGCGAACGGCGTTTAATACAGTTTGCCTCGGAATAGCAGGGCATGCTCGACGAATCCTGTCTTGCATATCTACTCTTGTAGTGGGTTGCTGCTCAAAAACATTTTTTCAGTAGCCCCATAAATAAAAATCTGGTGGTATAAGATCGGGTGAGCAAGCAGGCCAGTTAACTGGACCTCCTCTCCTCGCCTAACCCATCTGATATTATACCGCTCATTCAAAAAAGCCCTTACAATTCGAGCAAAATGTGGTGTTGCGCCGTCCTGCTGGAAACACATTTTTCGTCGCATTTCTAAGTCAACATCTTCGAGCAAGCCAGACCATTCATTTCTTATTAGCCGCAAGTAACTATGCTGATTTACATTTCCTTCAAAAAAAATTAGAACCAATCAAGTATCTATTGACAATCCCGCATCATACCATAACATTTCAACGTCTTTGATCAGGTACAGTTCGATATCAGTGAGGATTTAAATCAGACCAGTAATGGCAATTATGCCTATTCAATTCCCCATCACTTTGAAATTTGACCTCATCAGAAAACAAAACAAAGTTAAAAAAGTTTGAATCATTTTGTATCATTTGTAAAGCCCATTGGCAAAACAGAATCCGCTGTTTGAAATGTTCAAACTGTAGCTCTTGAACCAAAGTGATATCATAGGCGTAATATTGAAACCTTGTCATCATTCTTAGAAAAGTACTTGTTGAAATACCATTTCCCTTTCCATTCGACGAGCGCTAATGTGTGAATCAAGAAGAATTACTGCAAGGATAGTTACAACTCGATTATCATTTTATCATGCTCATGGCGCCTACGTTGACGAACCATGTGTCCACCACGAGCTCTTATGGCTGTATCATAAGGGTGTCGTCTGTCAGGATTGCGTTTAGCATAAAGTCGTACCGTAGTACTATAATTATTTTGCCTTGCTCCTAAAACCAAAATCATATCAACGATCTCTTTGGGAAGATAGTCAGCCATCTCAAGCAGTATTTCTTATTTTGATTGTAAATAAAACTAAAACTTCTTTTTGTTTTTTGTTTTATGTGAAAAATGTGAATTAGTAGCGTTCGAATTTTAGACATACTAATTTTTATAATGTAATTATTCACACGTTATTAATTATTAACACGTTTGCAAAAAGTACGTTCCGTCAATGGTTCTGTTAATTAAATCTGACATGCTCATTAATTTTAAGATTTTCTGCTCATTTTTAATATGAATTTTTTTTAATAGTCCGATTGTAATGAAAATAACTACCTCGCTTGTTTTATAAAACAGAAATATTGCTTGCTTAGGGGTATGTTTATAAGGGTTGTAAGGGTATGTCGGGATGCGGTACATCAGTGTTAACTTTGCTTAGCCTGTCTGTAATTAAGGTATCAATAATTTTTAATCTCGAATTTTACCTTGATTTGACCTTGAAAAAATTTTCACGATATTATTTTAAACATAATATTTCCCGCTCTTTCCGAATCCGGAGTTACAACTAGAAGTTTTATAACTGAATACGGCGATTTTTATCATGTCTGGATTTATTGAACAGATATTTTATTAAATTTTATTTACGGAATCGAATTTCTACTACGGAAACGTTGAAAATGTTACGAAAAGCGTTTGAGGATCAGACTCTGTCTTCAAAGAATATTTATAAGTGATACAACGAGTTCCAGGCCAACCGCGAGAGTGTTAAAAAGATTGTGGTGTCAAATCGGCCAAAAATATCGACTGGTGATCATAACGTTAAGCAGGTTAAAGAACTTATACTCCAAAATCATAAACTAGCAATTAGCAATCTTACCGATTCTGTGGGAATTTCATTTGAAGCAGCTCAAACCATTGCGACTGAAATTTTGGATCCCAAACGAGTCAAGCCTCGATTAGTACTAAAAATACTTAATTTTTTTGAAAATAATAATATCTATAAAGAAATGATTTGGAAATATCAGCCGGTTATGAAACGCATCATTACGGAAGATGAAACTTACATCTATGCTTATGACCCCGAAACAAACGATCAATTGAGCGAATATCGGAACAAAGGTGAGACAAAACAAAGTTTTTTTAATGATGTGGCGCATTTTGAATTCCTTCCGTTAACAAGGAATATTATCTTAGTGTTATGTATTGTTTGCCAAAAAAGGTCGAAGCTATGGCAAAATAACTTTTGGCTTTACATCATGATACTGCGCGATCTTTACAAACACATCATAGATCTCCATCGCTAATTAGCACCAGTATTTGGCATTAAAAATAGAGTGACGTTAACTGAAATAATAATAATGCGCCATTTTACGCGAGACTGGTTATTTGTGAGTATTAAGCAAAAAATTCAATGCATATTGTTCAGAGCAATCTTATTGGTCTGTCCGACTTTTGGGTATTCAACAAACTCATGAGACTACTCCAGGGACACCATCTTAATTCGATTGAGGGGTTAAAAGCCGAATCACTTAGAGACTTAGGCGTGCTTTAGAGACTACTTGAAAGAAGGACTTTGTTAAGTACTATGATGACTGGAATTATTTTAAATTTAAAGGGGATGAAATTGATTTGGAAAAATATAAAATGATTTTGAAAATATTAGAAAATTCGCCTTTCAATTTGATCACAGTGCATGTAGTGCGAGTATACGCCTTTCTCTCTCTCTCTCTCTCTCTCTCTCTCTCTCTCTCTCTCTATCTCTCTCTCTGTGTGTGTGTGTGTGTGTGTGTGTGTGTGTGTGTGTGTGTGTGTGTGTGTGTGTGTGTGTGTGTGTGTGTGTGTGTGTGTGTGCACGAGGTCAGATAATTAAGTAATACGACAAAATTACAAAATCGAGTATATTTAAAAATTAAGGTATATTGCTGTGATCCCTTTCAAAGTAGTGCTCTCCCGCATCTATATACTTATTCCAGCGAATTTTCTAGTTTTTGTAACAATTCTGGAACACTTTTTGTAGGACCTCTCAGAGTATCTTCGTCACAGATTTTTGTCAAAATGTCGACCTTTGACGAATTTTTTCAAATGGGAGAATAGGAAAAAGTCGCACGGTGACATGTCCGGTTATAGGGCGGTTGTGGTAACGTTGCGATGCCTTTAGACGTCAAAAACTTAGAGACACTGAACACATTGGTGACAGGGAGCATTGTGTTAGCAAATTAAAGATTTTTTTATGATTGAATATAATATCAGATACATGTATGTGTGTGTGTGTGTGTGTGTGTGTGTGTGTGTGTGTGCGTGCGCGCGCGAGTTAAATAACTATTTTTTGAGAACCCGTATTTATAGTCCGAAGTTTACGAACGAATACGCGAGAAACACAAAATATTGATAAAGGAATGTAAAGCAATTGAACAAGAGGAGTTAATTGAAGTACTTTTTATTTACACTTCTTTACAGCTTCAGATCCCGACAGAGAGTGTCGCATCGCTGATTCTTGATTCGTTTATACACTTCAGTGTCTTTATTTTTTCTTCTTCTCTGATGATCCGTACGGGATGTTTAGTCTATTACAGGTCCAGATAAAAGATAGCCTACAGAGAACAATAGGAGCTGATAAGATGACAGACAGATCGATGTTGGTGCATTCGTGTGATTCATATAACTCCTCCCTACTGAAGCTCAAAGACGTCCTCGTCGTTGATAGGCGCAGAATGCTGTTTTCTTTTATTTGTTGTTATATGTGCTTTTTATTTATTTTTTGTTTATTTTGTGTTTATATGCCAAGTATATCAAAAGCATCAATAAGGCGAGCGAAACAAGCGTAATTCGATACCGACATATGAAACTCTCTTCTAAATGGTTTATGTACAGGCGCAATTATTGTCGGCAAATTTAACTCCTTTAATGGTTCAAAACTTAAAGGCGAAATTATGGGAATTACAATCAGCTTGGAGTTCTCTGTATTAATTTGGTAACATACATATGTTCTTTTATACATTTCATGACATGTTTGAGATAATAACTTGAAAAGCTGTCCAACTAACACCCAAGGCACGTTAATTATTTCTGTTTGATTAATATTATTGATGACTGCGAACCTTTGAATAAGGGAGAATTCGATAGGATTGAGGATTGGAATTTTGAGTGTGTAAATGATAGAGTCATAGGTAAATGCGATTGTTCCCCGAGCAAAACGAAAATCTAATAAATTCCGGTAATCTAACATAAGCTCTTTTTGAGAGTAAACTTTAGACAGATGTTTCTGAATATATATTTGATTATATTGTAATATTTCTAAATCGAATAATTTTTCCGAAAAAATGAATGATCTTTTAATTTTACTTAACAAACGAAGAAAATGTTGTTCCTGTATTATGAGGGTAACGGTGATTTCGAAATTATTAATTTTTGTATTTTCATTTTTCAGCGTCCTTGTCTTGTTTAATAAATTTCTATTAATAACATCAGTGTTGCTATTGATCTCCTTGCTTATCTTGTTCATTATGCTTATTGATTTATTTAATGGAATGATATCTTCCTGTTGTTGTTGATCAAGTAAATTTAAATAGTTATTTATTCTCTCCAGGTCTGTAGCGTCTGAGTTTCCGAAAATATATTTAACTGCAGCACCTAACCCATCAAAGAGACCTCTCTTCATTCTTTCGCTTTGTAGTGTTATTTGGTGTATATCCTGTTGTATTTCTTTACATAATATCGAGGCTTGTTTTAACAAGTTGGATTCCTGAAGTTCTGATCGAGAAGATAATATTGAATAACTAGTTAAAATTTCTTCATAGGTTTGCGTTAACGTTGTTAAATTTATCCGAAAGTGTAGATAATGATAATTTGCAATAATTCTTCCTGTTCCTTGCTGGTAAGCATAATGTGTTTTATTGGTGTCGATTTCATCACTTGTTACAAGAGTCGTAGCGATAATTATCAAGAGTGTCGTCTTCATCCTTCTGTAAAAGAAAGGAAGGTTTTCTTAATCTTTTAGCACTCCGCAGATCATAGCGGCGTGGTTGTCCGTGTATATAACATTCTAGTGAAGGGCCTTTTTGCTTTTCTACAAGCAATTTTTGATAACGAGGCGCGGTTTTGTCGCGTTGCTGTTGATGTGTTTTAATATAAATTTCCTTACTTTCAAGCGCCTGATTTGATTCATCAGGTAACTTTTATTGCCTTTTCTGTTTATTATATAGCTTGTCATAAAAAGGTAGAATTTCGTTTTTTCGAATCTCATTGTATTTTTCAATTACGTCTGCTTCCAGTTCAATAATATGTTTATGTAATTCGTCATACGGTCCATATAGAAGTGTAAACGGTGCGAATTTTGTGCAAGAGTGAATGCTTTGATTATATATAAGTATAGCCGAGGTTATATGATTTTTAATAATTTCATTGGGATTTTCATTCGCCAAAATGCCTAATTTCTCTCTCAGAATAGAATGTAGCCTTTCGATTGGACCATTAGATGTGTATCTGTTGACGGTCGTTTGGTGGTATTCGATCTTATGAATTTTACAAAATTCTCTAAATACTGCCGAGTTAAACTAACTTCCATTGACGGTAGTAATTTTGTCTGGAAAACCATGGTGAGATGCGAAATGTCTTAATTTATTTAATACTGTAATAGCATTTCCGTCGGATAAAAGATAAGCTTGAGCGTATTTTGAAAAGATGTCCATTATAGTAAGAAATTTTTCTTTATTCACGTGAAAAATATCTATATGTATATGTTGAAGTAATCTGATAGCAATAATGGGGCCGTAATTTTCAGTCTTATAGGGTCTTCTATCATATTTGTGTTCTAAACATACTTCGCATTGATTAATATAATTCTGAATAATTCTCTCCATACTTAGTATATAAAATTTCTTCTTAAAATGCGCTGTTGTTTCTTGCATTCCATTGTGATTTTTGTCATGGTATTCTTTGAGTTCATTCATAAAATTATTTTGACTTATTGAAGGTGTCTAAACGCTTATTTTCACAAATTTCAGCCTTTCATTAAAATGTTCTTTTAATATCCTATAAATAACGATTTCTAATTTCTCATTTTCGAAATAAATTCCGTATTGTTTGTCGGGTTTAACGTTTTCGTTTAGAAATTTTAGTAATTGCGCTTCTGCGTCCTTTTGATTGATTTTTACTATAAATTGTACTTTAAGTTTATCTTTAATTTCTTTTATGTCATAGTCTTTACCATGCTTCAATATTATACTGTAATTGAAAGCGTTAATATTTCTCTCGCTTATCGGTAGCGAAAAGACCGGATCTTCGTCTGCAGTATGCACTGTTACAGCTTCGTCATCGAGCTCTTCGATCGTGTGAAGTGCAATATCAGGTGCTTCTGGTATCATTGAAAATGAATCCTTATTGTCCTCTTGGGTGTTTAGTTCAATTCTGCTTAATGCGTCAGCTACATTATTCTCCTTGCCTTTTTTGTATTTTATTTCAAAATCGTATTCCTCCAGTTTTATTTTCCATCAAATTAATCTCGCATTTGGTGTTTTTAGGGAACAGAGCCAGGTTAGTGGTTTATGATCTGTTTCAATAATAAATTTTTTTCCATAAACATATGGTGTAAAGTGTCTACATGCTTCTACGATTGCGAGTGATTCTTTCTCAATCGTAGAATAATTTTGCTCCGCTGAATTCAGTGTTCTAGAGTAACATAAAATAAGGTGTTTTTCTTGCAACAGCTCGGCTCCGATGCCTACGTTCAATGCATCTGAGGTAATCAAGAATTGTTTAGAAAAATCCGGATATGCCAATACGGGAGTGTTTGTAATTAATTCGTTTAGTTTTTTAAATGATTCTACATACTCTTGATTTTCACAATTAATTTTCTCATCCTTTTTAAGAACTCTGGTGAATGGCTTCGAAATTTTTGCATAATCTTTGATAAATTTTCGGTAATAACCGGTAAGTCCTAAGAATGATTTTAATTCTTTTTGCGTTTTTGGGATAGGGTATTTGATTATAGATTTAATTTTTTCAGGGGTCGGTTTAATTCCTTCCCGTGTTATGATATGGCCTAAAAATGCAACTTCTTTCCTTAAGAATTCGCTTTTGTCTGGTTGAATTTTTACTTCGTAAATGTCGTCCATATAAACGAAACAAAATTTGTGTAAATATTTCCTTAAAACTTTGTCCATCATTCTTTGAAAAATTGCAGGGGCGTTTTTTAAACCGAACGGCATACGAACGTATTCATAATGTCCGTTTTCAACGGTAAAGGCTGTTTTTTCTATTGAATTATTATCAAGCGGTATTTGATGGAAACCTTGCGCCAAATCTAATGTAGAGAAATATGTACATTTGCCTAAATTCTCTAAAATTTCATCCATTCTAGGTAGAGGGTATTTGTCCTCAATGAATTTATCATTGAGTTTTCGATAATATATCACCATCCTCCATTTCTTTTTTCCACTTGCATCTTGTTTTTTGGGAACAATCCAAACGGGCGAAGCGTACGGTGAATTCCTTGGCCGTATTATTTCGTCGTTTAATAACTTTCTTATTTCCTCCTGTATAGCTTCCTTCAAATGATACGAATACCTAAAACTCTTGACATATATTGAGTTATCGTCTCTCGTTCTGATAGTGTGAGTCACTGCTGTGGTTACGGATAGCTTATCGTTTTCGCTGTAGAATCAATCTTTATACCTGTAGCATAGTCTGATAATTTTTTCCTTTTCTTCATTATTCATATGATCAGTCCTTATTTGCATTTTTATTTCTTGATGATGATTTAGGGTCGTCTTTTAACATTTTTTTGGTAAGTTATGTAAATAATTTATTTCAAACTTTGCTGTACTGAACATCTGAGTTTTATAATTTATATTTGCTTGTAATTTTCGCAAATCTTTATGTCCAATTAAGCAGTCATGACGTAGAGTGTCATGATGTTATTAAAAAGGTGATTGGTGTATTATCTCCGAATTCGCGTAAAATTGAGAATGTAAGTGCGTTTGTACCTTGTATTACCTTATGCATTGATTTAACTTCAAAATTATGCAGAAAGATATATTTGGAAAATATTTTATAGGCTATTTTTTGGTTAATAATTGAAGACTAGGCTTCAGAATCTATGAGAATTTTTAACAGTGGATTTGTTGTTATTATGTGGGGTACTTGGGGGCAATTTCCAATATTATTCAAATTTACTACCTCCTGTTCAGGGATTTGTCCCCTTCTTGAAAATATTCATAGGTTAAATTTTGCTCTTCGAGACAAGCTGTTTCATCCTGCATTTGCTCTTCGTTTGGGAGTTCTTCCGTATAAATTTCCTATTCTGGTATGTCTTCTTGGTTATGTAATTCTTCCGAAAGAAAATCCGGTGGGCTGGTGCTTTTGAAAAAGTTACTGCCTCTTGATCGTATATTATTCGATGTCGGTGAATTGATATTTCGACCAAAATTATTATTTGACCGGCTCGTATTTCGGGTAGTTATCGAGATTCGAGTCGGTTGATAATTTTCTTGTCTAGTATTATTAAAATTTTGTTTAAAATTATTTCGAAAGGTGTTTCCAATGTTTGCGGGTCTAAAATTAGGTTGCACTTGCGGTGCTGAGAAGGCATTTCTATTTTCGGGTGTATTAAACGGGTTAAAAGTCCTTGCATTTGTAGGTGCACTAAGTGAGTTAATATTTCTCGAATTTAGAGATGTATTAAATAGATTTGTATTCCTAGAATTATTAAAGTTACTAGGTTTAGGTTTATTTTCTCTGATTCTCTGAAAATTGAGAAATGCAGCTTGTTGTTTATGATTATTAAGCTTCCTACATTTGATTAAACAAGCTTCGATATCGTCTAGATCGAAGTGTGTTAAGTGTGAGTGATATGGCTCCTTTATGCCATTAATAAGAGTATTTTGCGCAATATTTTCAGAAAATTCAAATTTTATTTGCCTTAAATTAGCATCTTGAACATTCAATTGAATATGTTCTTTTAATTTATTTAGACGTAGTTTTATTTCGTCAGCGTATTTATCAAAATGTTGATTAGATAATTGATAACACGTCGTCAGTTTATTAAATAATAAATCCTCCGAACTAGGATCACTATATCTATTTATTAAAATTCTTTTGCATTCGTCCCATGTTGCGGGATTATTTGCAACAATTAAATCTAAAGCGTCACCATATATTCTCGATTTAATCAGCGCCAACAAAGATACATTTATCGTGTCATCATTTCTGGCTAAAGCGTCCATAAATTTATCGCAAGTTTGCAAAAAATGCGAAAGAAGTTTTGTTCCTTCTTCATATTTGGAGATCGCGTCGCGCCATATACGCACATGGTAAGTTTTCAAAAAGTGAACTGCGACGATGGGGTTGAAAAACCAACTGCCTCCTTGTCGTTGATTTTCTTCACGAAGTTTGAAGGTGAATTCTAATTCAGCAGCTTCGCAGTATCCTGTCCGCAGCGCCAGTTAAATAACTATATTTTGAGAACCCGTATTTATAGTCTGAAGATTACGAACGAATACGCGAGAAACACAAAATATTGATAAAGGAAAGTAAAAGCAATTGAACAAGAGAAGTTAATTGAAGTACTTTTTATTTACTCTTCTTTACAGCTTCCGATCGCGACGGAGTGTCGCATCGCTGATTCTTGATTCATTTATACACTTCAGTGTCTTTGTCTTTTCTTCTTCTCTGATGATCCGTACGGGATGTTTAGTCTATTGCAGATCCAGATAAAAGATAGCCTACAGAGAACAATAGGAGCTGATAAGATGCCAGACAGATCGATGCGTTGGTGCATTCGTGTCATTCATATAACTCGCGCGCACTATATATATATATATATATATATATATATATATATATATATATATATATAGTTCAATTAAATAAATAATTTAATTTACAATGTTCTTGTATGGTTTATAGTTAAATACATTGTAAAAAATTGTCCAAAAAATTTCTATGCACAAATTGTAATGAAATATGTTATTTGCATGATATAATTATTTATTAAAGATCAAAAAAAGTATTTTATTGTTTCTAATAAATATTTACTTGAATTTAATAGGGAATTTAACAAAATATTTTTTAGTTAAATTTGAATTAGTTCTATCTCTTAATACTGCTAATTATATTTTCTAATTGACAAGAAATTAAAAAAAAAAACATTTCTATGTAAAATATATTTACATAAATAATGGTATTTGGATAAAAAAATTAGAAGAAATTAAATGAACAGGTTATGGATAACTCAATCGCTATAATGAAGGACTAGTATTTCGGAGATTCAAGTTTACGTTCCTGTCTAGGTCGATTGGCACAAGCACCGCTGTAAAAATTTACACGTGTTTTGTTTACAAACAAAATTTGAAATCTGTGACTTAAGTAAATTTATTATTACGCTATGATATAATGAACAACTTAACTCACGCAGAAGCATGTGCCCAATGCGGATTTAGTTCATGGAGTGCTATAATAATTATTTTCAATAAAGGGTTAATTACAAAAACATTGTTCTCCACGCAATCTCGCGAGTCTAGTTCGTATACTCAAATCTTTATTAATCCTTCCTATTATATTTTTTTCATACTTAATAACCTATTTAGACCTAATTAAAATCTATCTCACTTCCACCCCGCCTTCGCCCAGGGTTTTGTCTATAGAGTATGGAAAATCTATGCTCAAACCCAATGAGATAAAGCCGATGAGGAAAAACGCTATGGAGGGATCATTTGAAATTGCTCGGATTCGATAGCTGTGTTACATTTCGATGACTCGGATACCGAATTTATTAGTCTCGCACCTCCCGCTCGCATTCTGAAATCTGAAACAACTTCTAGTCTATGTTTTTTGCAGATACTTTTATAATAATAGAAAAAAAAACTTAAAAATAAATTAATCTTATTTATCTTCACTGAATGAAAAACCTTACAATTTAACATATAAATTTTATAAAAGTAGATTAAGTAAATTATTCTGTTTTTTTCTTCAATTATTTATCCAATTTAACAAATTTCTAGCCGAGACGGGAAGAAGATCGAGTTGATCATAAAAAATATAAAGAAATAAAAGAAAAGTTAAGAAGACAAAAAGAAAGAGCAAAATTAAAAGAACATTTTGAAAAAATGAGAAAACATCGACGGAGTAAATCTAAAGCTCACATAAAACATAGTACAAGCAAATTTCAGCCGATTACATCAGATATGTCTCCTACAATGGAACGAAAAATCAAAGATACTTTTAGAATTAATATGGCAAATGTAATGGTACACTTTCTTAATCCATACAGAAAAAATGATTGTAAACAAGGAAGAATTACCAATACTGAAGATTTTAAACACCTTGCGCGTAAGGTAATGCTTCTTATTGGTGTAATAAAGAGAAATATATATTATACATGCTAGTAATTTAAATATATTAATGCTATCTGTATTTCAGTTAACACATTTTGTTCTTGCAAAAGAACTGAAACATTGTAAAAGCGTTGATGAATTGGAGTGTAATGACAACGTAAAACATAAGGCTAAGGACTTTGTACGAAAATATATGAGCAAGTTTGGGGCAGTGTACCAAAAAGGTACAGATGAAGACTAGTTTAAATAATAAGTTAATCAAAGTGATTTTTGTTATTTATTACGCGAATGTTTATCTTTATCGACTTGTGTATCGTTCGAGTGCGCGTGTGAAAATAAATCACGCAATTTGTAGAAACACTGTAAAATATTGATCACTTTTTATGATGGATGAAATAGCGCAAGGTTATAGTTATTGTTGTTAAATATTTCATTTTTTAATTTCCATTGTTTTGTACAAATAATTGATTTACTAAACATGCAGGAACTTTCTTGAGCTGTTCTCTTATTTTCATTTTGTAAATTGCTCACAGAGAATCATGGACTCATATTTCAAGAAAATAAATTGTTATGAATGTAAAATTTGAACTACTTGTAAACAGACAAAAAATTGTGTATATATTATTTACCATAAAAAGCAAGTTTACAACAAGACTTGTATCATTTAACAATCTTAAACCATGCAATCACCTAAATAGTTTTTCATAGTATTTTTACAATACCGTGGCATGATATTATACTTTTTTAAAAACGTGTTAGCAAATTAAAGATTTTTTTATGATTGAATATAATATCAGATGTGTGCGTGTGTGTGTGTGTGTGTGTGTGTGTGTGTGCGTGCGTGCGTGCGTGCGTGTGTGTGTGTGTGTGTGTGTGTGTGTGTGTGTGTGTGTGTGTATTGTTGCAAGATTATTATTTTCAAGAATTAATAATGCAATATAATTTTTTTTTTATTTATATTGCTTTCATTTTATCTTTCTAATACGTTTAAGTATTAGAAATAGGAACAAACTAAAATTGTACTTTATCAATTATATTATATAATTTTTTTGTATGTATCTAGATAATCACTTGACTTATCTTTTCTTATTATTTAATATTAAGGAAAATATTTATTAATATTAGTACCCTTTTGACGATTTGTTAAATATTTATTATTGTTTATTTTTTAAATATCATTCACTCACTCATTCTAATCTTAGCACTGTTAAAAAATAAAATTTTTATAATTTTACGTGTGTAAATACACGTATAAGATTATTTTTGTGTAAAAAAGTAATTTTTAATATAATTAGGTAAAAAAATTTTAATTACGGTGCAATAGAAGAATGCATTAAACTTGTTTGTAAAAATATGAATTCCTTCCACCATAAAGATGAAAATACTCATTTAATGTATTAGTAACAACAATGTTGCATGTATATACATAAATCGTAATTCACTGGATTGTGTAGATAAAAAAAATTTGTACAATTACTAGAAATTTCAGCTTTTTAAATTGTTAACTAATTTTCGAGTATTAATGATACGAGATTTTAATGATAAACTGCTTGATGTAACACTTGATTGAGCTCGTTTAATCACTCTAGTAGCAATTTCATCTTCTGGATTTAAGCCAGTACAAATTTCTATTTTCTCAAAGTCATTTAAAATAAGTTCCAACCCTTGAAGTTTTTCGGATAATATATGACATATTTCAAGCCATGTCTGAAAATAAAATAAAATTTCTTGATGAATAAAATTAAATCTATATTTTAAACATTTTATGATAGGAAAATAATAAGTAATAACATTTTTATAATATAATTTTAAATAACTTATTTGAGTAATTATTATTATTCAGTAAAATTACATGGCAATTTCACCTATTTTTAAGTTAATATTTCGTTTGTGATACCACCAACGAAATTCCAATTGAAATTTTTATATATATAGAAAAAATTGCATGAGCTTATAGCGGAAATATAATAGTACAATTGATAATTTTTGTCCAATTTGTTTATAAATCAAATATAAATACCATATATTTATGATTAACAAGAAAAAAACTATTATTTAATATTTCAGAAATACAATGGTTGTGCCTTCAATGAAGTAGATTTATTTATATAAAATTAGTTTCAGTATTTATGGTAGCATAGGACAGAATGACAACAATATATCTAATAATCAATACATTGCAATAGGATTATCAATAAGTTTTAGTTTATATTAATTTCATTGTAAAATTGAAAATTAAATTTTTATATTTGTTGGCAATTAAAACTAATCTACACATAATTATATACAGTTTAGGTACTGACTTCTAATGATATAAATAATGCAATTTCAAGTCGAAGTTTTTTGTAACAGGATTTTAATACAAATGATTAACAATCTTTAATATATTATTATGTAATATATTCTTTACATTTATTTTGTTAGTGTACATTCACTTACAGATTTATAATTAATTCAAAGGCTATACATTAAGTAAAAGAAAATAGTACTATATTTAATATTAAGTACATAACTATTAAGTTAAGTGTAGTACTGTCAAATACAATTCTATTATGAAGAATGCATTAATATATGCCAATGAAATCAAGGGCGAGCCTGAATTGCAATTTTATCATTTAAAGTTTTTAATAACACTTAGTATTTATTTCATTATATTTTAATCATATTATACAGCATTTGAGAAAGAATTATACTAAATGCACATACGAGCTAAAATTATTATGAAAAAAACTGCATAATGTATATTCTGATATTTACCTGGCTTTCCACTGCAATTGAAACAGTTTCCTTTGTTATTTTTTTCTTGTTCTTCTTTTTAGATATATCAGGTTTTATTTGAGATGCAGATGAAGTACAGATAGCACTCAAATAGGCTAATGTTTCTCCACATGTAGAAGCTCTAAATAAAAATTTTCTGAAAGAAACTGGTTTATTCTGTTCTGGTAAACATAGTGTTTTCAGAGCAGGTGACGATCGCAGTGCTGCAATACATTTAGAATCAGGACATGAAGAGTTTGCTAATGAATCGGCAAATTGAGCGATTAAGCTCAGCTGTTCAGAATTGTAAGTTTCTCGTAATCGCTCTACAGCATCGAAAGGAACTATAACACTACTAACTTTATCCTTTCCATCATATTCAAATTTTTGTAGGATAGGTGGAATATTTTCATATTGCAGTTTTTTCAATTCACTAGATAAGCGTAAAAGAGTAGATGAAGAATCTACGTCATTTGCAGCTACTAATATTCTTAAAATAAGACTACGTGCTGCAAGGAGATAAATCATACATTCTCGCGTTTCAATCTTCATTCGAATATCTTCATTATTTTCAGATAATGGTTCCCAACCAACTACAACCTAAAATAATTGTGAAATACAAATTTCATTAATATTTATAAATTAAATTAAATAAATTTATCACTGTATGTTTTTATCTTATCAAATAAAGTTTAAACCTATTTAACTCTGAAACTAACTACCTAATTTGTAAACCTAATTTTCAATTATGAAATTCTCAGAACAAACATTTCAGTCAGGTTTCTACCTTGGGCACAGACTAGCTACTATGTCAAATTCAATTTAATTCAATTCAATCAATGAGTAACTTATTTATGTTTTAGATATTTGTGATACATCTTTTGAAATTAAATATCAAAAACATATTTATAGTTAACCTTTGATTTCTTTTTTCTAAAGAAAACCTGGTTATATTTAAAAAACATTTGAAACTATTAAATTTATATATGAAGATACATCTTACTTCAACATCTCGATTGTCTCGTAATAAATCCCACCGAATAGAATCTTCTGCAGATTGAATGTGCATACTGGATAATGAATTAGTAACTGCTTCAGGGCTGTCACACCAACTCAGTTCTAATAACATTTTGTCAACTGTAGTCATAGCAAAATGAATTGAGTTTTCTAAACGTTCACGTAAATCAACAAATTCCTGTATTTTCAAAAAACTTCCGTATTTGTATGCAAATGTTAAGTGATCCGCACTCTAAAATATAATAAATAATAGAAAAATAAGTTTTTACAAATATTAAAATAATAGTTACATACATCTTTATAATTTGCAATAAAAAATTTAGCTGCATGATCAAGACAATTAGATGCTTGTGATAAATAACCCAAGGGAGCAAGTAATGGAGTATGTAAATGACCTAAAGAGTCTAATTGGATATGTTTACAATCAAGTAATGAATAAGCATAATCAGCCCCCATAGCTAGTCCAGCTTCTAAATATACTCTAATAAGCAGTATTTTTATGTGGAAATTAGCTGGACTCGATGTTAATCCTCTTTCTAAGATCATCATTGCTCTGGAATTTAAATACTAAATCAGTTTTCTAAAAAATTTAATCTATATTAAGATGCTATTTAAGAGAAATTCATACTTGTATAGCCAAGATGCATCTTTTGTTTCAAACCATAATTGATGTAAAATATGAGTAGCCAGTAATATGTATGAATCAGCAGGACAAAAATCAGTAGGAAGACGAGTTTCAAAAGGGCAGAGAGCATTTCCTTTATGATACAAATTACTAAGACGTTTTATTAGACTTTTTCTTTCATTAATATCAGCTCTTGGTGGATGATGCCTACCACAAATCCGCTTTAATTGCTCAAAATGAATATGCCTTTGCATTTGATCAATGGTTGCAGGATAGTCTGTATCACCAATTCCAATATCAAGTTCAATCTGTAAATGAAATAAAAACAAAGTTTTAAATTTATTTACTTTAAAATATTAACAAATAATTTATTGAGTTTGCACATTTTCTAATAACTCTTCTTTATCAGCATCACTTAAAAGATGTAGGTATAATTTTAAATCTCCAACTATACATCCTTTAGTTCCAAATTGCTTGAAATATTGACGCATATCATCACATATATGTGCACAATGTTCAATTTCTAATTTTTGTTCACTTGTGCGCTTTAATAATTCTAATCTAGCTAACTGAGGTGCTCGAACTTTATCATCAAAAGTAGTAGTAATTGTTTCATTCAAAAATTTATAGCATTTAGTAGCTGTCTGACAATTAAGACCAGCTGTCAAATATTCTTGATAATATGTCCAATTATCTCGCCTAATATAATAAAAATGTCAATATTATAAAATATATGAACTGTTTATACTATTCTATTAAAGCATTTGTATTTATTTATAATGCCCTATTTATAAATAAGATCTTTGGAATATCTAATTGATACATACTCTTTGCATATTAATTCTTCATATGCTTTAGTAGCTTTATCAAAACATTTCATTGTAAGTAATACTTTAGCTTTTCGTTGTATTACATTAGTTAGACGAGATGATAAAGGACCCGACAAAACCTCAAACATTTCTGCTACTTTTCCTTGAAGTTCCAAAATCATTAAATATAATTGAATCTCTTGTTCTGCCTCCATCTTTCCTTCCTTAACTAATTTCAATACCTAATTAATTTGAAACCATTAAAATATTCATAAATTATTCTATATAACAAAAAAAAATTGAATTAGTTAACAAACCATGCGTTCAGCTAATGACAAAATGACATTTTTGGCCTTCTTTTCATTAGCTTGATTAGCCTGCATGACAATGCTCATAACAGCCCAGAAATAATAAGGATTTTTAGGAACTAGTTTATACAAAGCTAACGCAGTTTGTTGTTGTTTTTTAAAATCTCCTAATCTCACATAAGACATAAAAAGGTGTGTCAAAAGCTCCTCATTATTAGGATCAGCTTTTGATGCTGCTTCATAGACCTCACTAATTTTATCAGCTAAAAATGTAATTACAAAATACAATTTTATTGAATTCTGAACATGAATTATAAAGATTTATTGTTTGGATATATCAAAGCTACTTAATACCTAACTTAATCTACAACACTTACGTTGGTGAATTTCCCTATAACAGATACTCATTGCTTGAAGGGTTGAATCTTCACAGGGTACTTCAGATCGAACTTTATCTATGATACTTTTACACTCGTGTTCCTTTCCAAGCCGGAGAAGAGCTAAAGCCTTAAGTACACGAGCGCATTGATTACTTGGATGTTTTTTCAGGACCTTGTCCGCCTCTTGCAGAGCCTTCTTATTATTCCCATTGTCAAGTCTATCTAAAACGCAGCAGAACAAACATGCGAATATTACATAACCTCGTAGCCGGCATACTCCAATTATATAGTAGACCTCTTCCGAATTGGTTTGCCATAAGCATCGTCGTCACATTTATTTACTCCTACCAATTGTCCTGGCCAAACTTACCGTAAATGGGCCTTAGTCGGCGTTCATTGACCACATTATCTACATGAGGCTGCCTTGACGCCATGATACTTCTTTATAGCAATTAGAAATCCACAAACATCATATAAAGCTCTTTGCTTGGATCTGATAAATCATGGCCTTGTTCTTTACGTTTTCTGAACCGCGCTTCCATTCGGCAAATACATTTCCTTCCGGGTGCCCAATCTGCCTATATATACTTATCGCAACGCATCGCATCTATGATCATATCATAGTATATAGTACAAATGTATGTGTATATATATATATATATATATATATATATATATATATATAGAGAGAGAGAGAGAGAGAGAGAGAGAGAGAGAGAGATGGAGAGAAATCTATATATATATATATATATATACCTATGTACAATATACATTTGTATAAATATATAGGCACTGAGTGAAGTACAAGTGACGTTAGCGCTTACTATGGTAATCTAAGTAACTATAAATATAAAACCCCATGTACCCTGTTACGAAGCGCAATAGCGCCATCTTAAGAGTGCTCCATACCTCGATCCCAGCGCCACGATGAACTATTAAAACGGAAATGAAAATGTGTAAATCGTAGATTTCGTTTTGCGTCCTCATTTTACGTTTTACAATGTTGAAACAAATTTTATACGAATCTTTGAAAAATTCTACAATTGGGGGTATCCCTTACTGCTTTCATAATATGTTTCAAAGTTACTTTAAAAAAATAAGAAAATGTTTATCTAACTGTCGTCTGCACTATAGACATCGCCGCTTTGCAGTAACATTAAATAACAACAAATATTATAAATTTTATACGTATAGTACAGATCAAACTTGGATAGCCCCGGATGTAGAATTGAATAATGAATCGAATGAACTTTGTTTCATCTTTCTATTCATAGAATTGAGGGAGTAAAACGAAATATAAGATTTTATTATGGTTATAATGCAAGTTGTCAATTCTGTAGATAAAAAAGTGAGAACTTTAATTTCTGATTTTTTGAATAGGTGGCGCTGAAGAAAATATTCAATGCCGTACAAATCAAATAAAGAATTATGAAGCCTGGTGCAGAAAATATATATATATATATATTATATGCACATAAATACACACATGCATATATGCATGCATGCAAATACATTGCAAACATAGTAACGTAATACGGAAATTTGAAATTACAGGGAGGTGCGACATGTACGAGCTTGAGCCAATAAATATATATAAAAATAGAATAGGAAAGTAATTGTTATTTTTCTTACCTAAAGTATATATAATATTTATGTAGGCAAAAATGTTATTATTGCCTACGCAGATTTAATATTTATATACATCCTAAAAATTTTTTATAATCGTTTTTTATGACAACTAAAGCACTTTAATTCCCAAAATTTCAAACATTTTAATTTTTTTTGCAGGATAGTCTTTTAGCTACGATTAAAACTCATAATTTTAGGAGGAAATGAGAGTCTTGAGTATTCACAACGTGTAATTGATGCATTTGAGTTATTACTTCGATATGCACTCCTATTATATAAAACGGATAAGAAAAATTAACGTGAAAAGAATATATAATTTTTAATTCAAATGTAAAATATCATAAAACCATCATCATTTTGGAATGTAGAAGAGTATGATTGTGTATTTATAGTACTGAATTTTGTGTAAGGAGTAAGTACAACTCCTAAATTAATATATTATATTATAAATATTTAAATATATAGTTATCTATATAAAGCAATTTTTAAATTTATTCTTATATTACACATTATTATACAGTGATTGGCACTTTGTATAATTTATACAATTTATATAATAAACAGCTTTTATAGAAACTTTTTGTAAGAAAACTGTTACAGATTCAAATATTAAAATAATTTTTCATGAAGTAACACTATTTGATAATAGCACTTATATATTAGAAATTACTATCTTTTTCAATAAGTATCTTTTCAATAGTTTCATTACTATCTATTCAATAGGTAATTATAAAAATTTTATTTTAAAATATATTCTTGTACAGCTAAAGTTTTCTTTAGTATTTCATACATTGTAATTTTTTGGAATAAATATGTCAGATTAAATAAAGTCAATACGTCAAAATACAAAAATTATACATATATTCCCGCCAAAAATATCACGATATATAATATAGAAATATTTTTTGTAAAAACATATATATATATATATATATATATATATATATATATATATATATATATATTGTTTTTCAATAATTATAATGTAGAATATAATATGCCATTATATTTAGAAGCTGTACTTGCTCTCTATGTACAAACCAATCCTATTAAATATACAATCATAATGTTCTGCTTACTTTCCCAGAAGATGGTGATTTTATATTTTTCATTTAAAGTAAAAATTATATATTCTTTCCACTCTAATTTTTCACTATTTTGCATATTGGACACCTTGCAACTAAAATAATAGTTATCTTTGTTGCATTAACATCAGATTATATCTATAATATTAATATTATCACTTACGAACAATCAAACCGCCCCCTTCAAAACTCTAATTTATCATTATTTTTATAATTATTTATACTTTAAATGACCCTTTAAAATTATAAATAAAGAAGGCCATACGTATTATACGATTTGTTTAATTATTAATACGTAATAAATTAATATGTTTGTACTATTACCTTATATTTATTTTCTTTACATATAAGAATCTTATTATATAAATATAAATACTTCATACCCTCGTGTCCCACTCTGGGGAAGGGGAGATGAAGCAAATTGTCTTTTGGGAAGCTTTACATTTTTGATGAATTTATTTAATAATTTTTTTCTTCAAAAATAGCACCTTAAATTATAGGTTTTTGTCTATCACTTGCACATTGAAATTTAAAATAACTGAACTTATTTGAATTTTGGGTGCCCGTCATGTCTCGTCTGTATATAACCGTTTGTCTCTACTTTTTTAATGAAATATATACTGATATAAATTATATATATATTAATTTGCCATTAATAATTAATCATTTCTATTGAATTATTGTTTACATGTTTATTTAATTAATCATTAAATTACAATTATTATTGAAATAAAATTTTAATTAGATTTTATTTTTAATTCATAAAAAGTTAAATATGGAGATAATTAACATTTTAGGAGAGAATAGAATAATCCATTAGAATACATGACCAAGAATTGTATCAAGACCCATCTCCATTCATCAGGTAATCGTTATGTTGATACCTGAATATATATATATATATATATATATATATATATATATATATATATATATATATATATATATTATCGGATCAACTGTACGACAGTTGTCGAGAGGTTGGGTCGACACTATTCGGATTTGTGGTTCATTCGTTTAGAAAATCGTAAACACTCGCATGCTGTCTATCAAATCGTATACAATGCGATGTTGCCACTACTTTTTACACGATTTTGAAAACAGTGTTGAACGAATTGATAGAATACACCAGCTGCCAGCGCAATGATACGATTTGCGCAAACGTGGACCGTGATGCCCGTAATACAGTTATTGACCATATACTCAAATACATGATTCCTTATCTGATCATTACAGTTTTAGTATGACAAAGTAATTCATCAACACAAGCTATTGTATTAATTAAAAATAATGATTAATTAAATTTCATTTCATTGAAAATTGAAAATAATACCTATTAAATATATATATATAGATATATATCATATATATATATATATATATATATATATAATATATACATATACATATATGATAAAAATTAAAAAGTAATCATAATTATTAAAAGTTAATTAAAAAATATCTCAAACCCTGAGATATGTATACTTAAGGGTGTAATATATAATATATATATATATAGATATATATATATATATATACATTATCGATAAAAATTAAAAAGTATATATTATTAAAAGTTAATAAAATATATCACCTGAGATGTAGATTGGATTATATATTATATCTATATATATTAAGTGGATTCCTAAATACTTTTAGAGGTCTTACAGCTTTATACAATAAAATATTATACTAATAGAATGACAGTCAGACTCTCCTCATAGTAACCCCCCATAAATTGAAAATACAAATTACTAATAACAGATAAAATAAAAAATCAATTAAATTAAAAATTAAAAATTAAAAATAATACAAATAAAGTAATCTATATTCTATGTTAATAAAGGAGAATCTGATTTCCCCCACCAGCTTAAATTTAAATTTACTTTTCATTTCCGACGTTTTGAACAGTTCCGGCTCATCTTCAAGGACTAAACTCTAATATAATTTACTTCATTCTAACTTTTTTATTTATTTTTTATTTAATTTAATTTTTATTTTATTATTTAGTTGTAATTTCTATTTCAGATTGTACGGTGGTGATTATAAATAAGGACGGCCCGATACTCATTATATTAGTATATTATATTATTGTAGAAAAACTGTAAGACCGATAAAAATTTTTATCAATTTACAGTCGAATTCTCTAGCTTTTCAGCTGAAGCATTTGCTTCAGATATATGCTAAATACTTCTTGGTATCAGATATGCTCAATCCACTCGACACAGCTTCATCTTATATATGTGCATATTCAAAATGTGTACTAAATTCACTGCACAATCTCAGCGCCAATAATTAAGAAGTTAATGAAATGAATTATAAACTCATAAAATTCAATAAATCAAGAAAAGAAATCAAAATAGAAGTCTTAAGGACATCTGCTCATTCAAACAGCACTGAAAATCGTATTGCCAGCAAAGCAGCCAAAGAAGCAGTTCTAATACAGCGTAAAAAATAAAATATAACAACGCCGCAAATATGTTAATACGAAAAAGAATGGCACTACATGCGATAGAAATATATTGTAATAACATATGGATAGAGGAAAAAAAACAATAAAGACATTTTTTTCGAACCAAGTTAAATTTTACAATAATAGTTATTTATTTTTTAAAGTTCTTCAAACTCGCCTAGTTATTTTGCTTTTCATAAAAAATTTATTATAAATGTATACTTAGTCATTAGTTTTATTTTTTAAGTAGTTAAAAATTGAATAAATTTTTATTATTTATTAGACCAAATTTCTGTATCTAAAATTTATGTTCCTCGAAAAAAAGTCCTATTTTCGTAACATAGATGGGGGCTACGCTGTGATTTTATCACCAAGCCACGTAGAACCTAAACTTGCGAATGTATCTTTTTATAAAATGTTCTATATCATATTTAATTTTAAATAAATGAAATATACAAATTGGTTTTTAAACGTAGTATTTTTATTATTTATAGTTATTGTATCATTTTCGTATTGTAATTAAATTTTTGGTCATTTTTACTGTTGCAGGTTGAAATTTTAATTGCAATAATTATTGTAAAAACTAAGTAAGAAAAAATGATAATAAAAAATCAACTACGACTCTTAAAATATTAATACAAAGATCTTATTTAACCTATAATTAAAAAAAAATAACAATAATTAAGCATAAATAAATAAAAAAATATTAAAAACCTATTTTTAAAAAAATGGTTAACAAGTTTAATTAAACGGTAAAAAAGAAAGAACAGAGAAAAATTTAACTAAAAGTTAAAACATAAAACTATGCCCAGAAAATATTAAATATGAAAAATATTAAAATATAAAATATAAACAAATTATACTCCAATGCGCAAAAACATCCGACTAAGTTTAGGTAATCTGGAGGTATCCCCGCTAAAAGGATCGATTCAATTTCAGGTAACATTATATCATATTATGTTGCAAAATTCAGAAGGGATTTTATATAAGACCTATATATATCTATATTTGGAACACTGCATCAGACAAATAACACAATCTTTATTCGAATTTGTTTTTTAAATTTTTTAATATAAATCGATAAAAACAATTGAAATTTGTTTTCAAAAATTATATAATTTTTATTAATTTATTATTTTCTAAAATACGCTTATTTAGAATAAGTAATTTAAAAATAATTTAATACAATAAATAAAATAATCTATTTTAGATAAATATCAAATAATGATTTAATTATTTTTTTAAATTACGTAATTTTATATTAAGAATAGTCTGGAGTGCCATTATATTCCATATAATTAGTATTTTTATATTCGTTACCCGATAGAATCAAGTACGGTTCTGTCAAATTATAGATTACCATTCCAATTTTAGATTAAAAATACAGATTTATAAGATAAAATTGTAAAAAAAAATAATACAATAAAAATGTAATTGTAAAGAAAAAAGTGCACGGCAATCCTGACAAATTCAAATTTATTTAGATAATACGCAAAACTATAAAAATTTAATATTTTTATTTACTACTTTCATATTATAGCATTGCAATAACAAAACTAATATTTTATACATAAAGCCAATAAAATGAAAATATTGAATTTCTTTATATCTAAAAATTATACGTGTAAAGAATGTCAACTTGGTTTTCTATAAAATGACGAAGAAAAATTCCTTAGATTACATTCCTGGTACTAAAAAATAATTCCAAATTTAAGTGTAGAAAAAAGAAGTTATAATGGCTGATTTATTGCGCAAGAATAGATTAAAAGTAGAATTTCACAGGAATACTAACAAATTAGAAACAAATCAAAGAATGACCAACAAAAGCTGAAAAAATACTTTCAAAATTTTCAGAACAGAATCGAAAATTAGCGTTATACATTACCTCGTAGACATCTAATAATTTTGAGTAGGCTGAAATCTAGTCACTACGAACTAAAAATAATTAAACTATTATGGTTATAAAATAGACAAATCTTAGAGTGAAAAATTTCAACATTGTTATAGTAAAATTAAGAAAAAGGTATAAGCTAGGTCCTTTTATTTCTGTCTAGTAAATAATAATTTTATTTCAAATGCAAGTTTTAATTACTATACTGCAAGAAATTAATATTTATAGAATAATAATTTATTATGTTATTTGTTTAATAAAAAAATAATTTAATAGAATACATAAACTAACAGTTTGAAAGAATTATAAAATAATAAAGTCTATTGTGTATTGGATTTTGTCATCCCAAAAATTAAGTATAATAATTAATTTTACAATTGTTGACCTTAAACAGACAATTTTGTATATCTAAATTTTCGAAAAAAAAAATTAATTTGAAAATATTATTCGCTGTTATCTTTATACTTATTTCAATATTCATAATTAAGAGACCCCATTCTATTCATTAATGAAATAATTAATATCATTTAATTTTATCATTTTTTTTGTAACATTCCATAAACCAAAGTTTCGTATAAAATTGTGTAAATCATTGGCAAACAAGTTTTGATATAAACTCAATATGAAGTTACTATATATATATATTAATCGTTTGCGACCACCACGGCCCTTGACATTTTTGAGTAAGTAATTTGGTTAGAAATTAGGAGTATGGAGATTATATATGTTAATGTGTGTGTAGATACGCATACATATATGCGTATTTCAATCAAACGCTGGATGTCGAGCTGATGTTTCTTTATTACTGCTCGTCTCCTAGTATCCTTATCTTCTACACTTAAATATACTATATATATATGCATGCATAAATTAATAAATATGTTCATCAGTGTTACAGTCCAATATAAATTAAAATTAATACATAATAATATCAATACATATACATATCAAAATTAATACACATATATATGCATATCTCTCTCTCTCTCTCTCTTTCCCTCTCTCTCTCTCTCTCTTTCTGTGCGTTTGTAGGTGTGTAAATTTATATATATATATATATATATATATATATATATATATATATATATATATAATAAACTTCTTGTGACAAATGATCAACTACTCCGCTACTTATTTCATAAGAATTTTATAAAATATAAATTTTGTATGGATCATTTATAATTTACATATTTAACTTGGGCTACTACGGCCCTGATTAATACTAGAACAATCGATAAAACAGAACAGCATTTTTTGTACACTTCAAGTTCCGTAAACTTCCACAGTATATTAAAAATCAGGCGCTTCAATCGATTTTAACTTCCGCCAGAGGTATGGAGCACTCTTAACGACATGCAGGAGCTTTTTAAACATAACGAGGAATTCACCGCGAGAGATCGTTTTTCACTGGAACAATATTATTGAATATACTACCAACGAAGATAGACGGTTATAGAAGCGCAAAGCATATAGGCTAATAGGAAACAAAAAATGGTAGTACCAAGAAGTCCGTCAGATGGCAGCACTGTGGTCTACAACACATCATTATTATCATTATACAGCGCATATCAGCCTGCATCAGCATATGATCCGGCGTTCTTGCGTAAAATCAGAAAAGGTTACAGGGCAGTCAGTAGTTTTTTTCAGCAATCGTGTGTATGTATGGAGCAGTGTGTCCTACGCACTCGTTAGAATGAATGTATACGTATTGTCTTTAATATGTATATTAATGATGCAGTGTTGTCTTAAATAAAAATCTAATTTGATATAATATTTAATTAATTAAAAAGTAGTTAATGTGGGAGTAAATTTTAATAAGGAGTAAATTTTATTTCTGGTCTGGAAATTGATTATTTACCTTATGAGACATATCGCACTCCAGCAAAGCGAGAGAGGTAAGTCTCAAGAGGGAAATAATTAATTTCTTCGCTAGTGTTGCAGGATACTTTACATTACACATCTAAAAAATCATCCTAAAGTTGTGATTTTGAAGTTGTGCGATGTAATTATGTATATTTATTATTTTATGTATATACATTATTATTTTTCTCTTGCATCAAGAACTATTTAAATTTATTTAAATTATTTTAATATTCACAATGAAAGTTCTTTTTCAATGTGAATAAATCATTATCAATAGAATATTAAATAAAATGATAAGTATATGGTTACTGAGCATTATATCAGATAATACTTTCCTGTTTTTTATACTGCATATATAACTAAAGTTTATATATATATATATATATATATATATATATATATATTCATGTATATTAATTAAAATAAATACAAATATTTTATTTATATTCATTGTAATTCATCTTACATGTAAAATAAGTCAATTTTATAAAGTATATTCATTTGAAGATATGACGAAACACTTTTTCCAACATCGTTTTAGTATTTTATGGAATCATCATAAAAAGCTATTCTGAAGCCATAGATATGACATTTATTAGCGACGTAATAATTAAATTAAAATTTTCAATTTCAATAGTCTAAATAAATCTTCACTTTTTATTCTGATCTATAAATTTAATATTTATTGAAGATTATAAATGGCTTTCGATTCATCGGGGAGAGGTAATGTTGCATTATGCATATTATTTTTAAATATATTACATATACGGGATTACATATATTATTATTAGTTATCCATGTACATTATAAATAATAATTTTATTCCACTTGAAAAAAAGAACATTCAACCGATCGGAATCGAACCTCTGACCCTGTGTTAACATTTTCCACTACGCTACAGATTATACATAAAAATATTGGTAACTATTGTACTAGCATCGGTTCGTTATAAATTTAGAAAGAACTATACGCAATTCGTGTTTAAATATTTTTTTCACAATGTGATGCTTTTTACATGCTTTATAGTTGTCATAATAAATAAAAATCATTAATGAAACCAACAATTCAATAAAAGATGTTGTAGAAACGGTATAACTTACATGTTCACAATATATGAATGATAAGATTTTACTATTTTTCAATATATATATATATATATATATATATATATATATATATTGTGACGAGTGTCACAAGGCGCCCGCGCCGACTTGTCCAGGAAAAAGACGACGCGCGCGCCACCCGTGGTCAAGAAAACCTCAAGGCGCTCGCGCGCGCGCGCGACATTATTGCTGTATATTAATATTGTATATTGTACTTGTATCAGCTATATAATACAATATTATAAGATTAACTGTTACAAAAAAAAAAAAAAAAATATATTTACATATAGTATAAACGTGTAAACTAGTATTAGAATCGTCTCAACTTTCTTAGTCAGAGAGTAGGCTTAAGGAATCTATTTTCACATAGCCAAAATTCTCCCAGTACAAGTGAAAGGGTCATTTATATATACCAAAGACATATTATCTAGAGAAATTTATATAAAATAATAGATTAATTTCCTTTATTTAGTATACTGTTAGATAGTAATGAGAATTTTGAAATTACCATGTTTTTTTCTTAGAAAAAATTTATTAAAATTTGATAGTATAGATTATATGAATGCTTGGGTTATTAATTATTTGAATTCAGTTTGAAACCTTTTTATATAAAAATTAAGTCTATTTGAATATAAAAAAAAAAAATGTTTATAAATGAAAGGTGTCAACAAAGATGTTTATATAATTATAAACTCTGTTTGTCCCGTATGTTCTAATGTGTGTTTGTTTACTTATGGTACAGAGCTAATGTAAGAAATGCTATATAAAAAAAAAAATTTTAGTTGACTTGTTTAAAATAAATTATTTAGATTTAATATAAGAAATGTATATCTATTGTATAACAATTTAATTTTAAGATGTTGCTTCAGAATATTAAATCCATTAACCTTTAATGTTCTTTACTGAACTATAAGTAATGCAACATACCGATTTATGTTAGAAATAACTAATTATATAAATTAACATTTATTTTAATACATTAATAAAATAAAGTTGGTAATTAGATTTGTAATGACTATAGTTTATGTATTATTTGTATTTTAATTACTGTAATAATTTGGAGTTTATAAATATTAGAAAAATTGCACTGACTACAATAAAGGAGCAAATGATTATCATAAAATTATAATTCAGAAATCTTCATTAGTAATTACAGATAACTCTTAAATTCTAAATAATGTATATTTATGTATAAGAAATTATTGCTTTTTAGATTATCATATTTATAAATTGCATTGTAAATGGATTTAAAAGCGTATACAATTATAAATTTAACATTACGAAGCGCTTAAAAAAAAAAAAAAAAAAAAATTAATTGTTATCACTAAATCATTTTGTTTACCGAAAAAATCTAGAATTTATAGCAAAGAAATGTATAGAAAGATAAAAAAAAAGTCTTGTAATTATTAATAAGTAAAAATTTATAAATGATCTTTAATAACTAGTATAATGTAAGCGCGTGTTCGGCGCGTCACGACCGCGGTCGGCCGTCGCCGGCAGTCGTCGAACTTCCCCCCCCCTCCACTCCTCCTTCCCTGCGAGTAAGGAGACACGAAGACGCCGCGCGCCGCCGGCAGAGTTGGAGAAGAAGAAGAGACGGAGCAAAGTAGTGCGCTGTTGGCCACCGGAGCGAAAAGTAAAAGAAAGGAAGTGAGAGAAGTGCAGAAGGTGAGAGAAAGGAGAAGAGAAGAGTAAAGTGAAAGGTGAGAAGAAAGTGAGAAGTAAAGGAAGAAAGTGAGAAGTAAGAAAGAAGTGAGAGGTAGAGGAGAGAAGAGTAAGGAAGAGGGAGAGAAAAGCTGAGAAGAGAGAAAGAGAGAGAGGGTAGAGTAAGAAGAAGAAGCCGGGCGGACGCGACCGAAGGAGCCCAGAAGACCACCGGGGCAACCACCACCGCCGAGAAGGTGAGCTGAAGAGAGAGAGAGAGTGACAGCCGGAGGGACGTCAGCACCCTGGCGAGCGGCGAACACCCGCCGCGTGTCTTTCTTAGTGTGTCTCCCTTGTGTCCCCTGTCCCCTCCTTCCATCCCCGAGCACCCTCCTCCCAAGTCGGCAAGTGCGTCGGGACGCGGGTCGCGGTCGGGGTAGGCCGAGCACGCGGACCGGGCGAAATTTGTGGTGATAGTGTAAAAAAAAAAATTGTGAGCGAATAAACGGGGTGAGTTAAACTGGAGCGAACGTAGTTTTTTTCCTTTTATTAAAAATTACTTCCCCTCCCTTTCCAGACCGGCGGGACCCCCTCTGCAGCAAGGAGGTGAGTAAGTGAGGAATAACAATATTTTTTTTTGTGTGCGCGACATCATCGGGACCAGGGATAAATTCATTTCGGGGAGTTGATCGTCGCCGCATCACAATATATATATATATATATATATATATATATATATATATATATATATATATGGTGCGACGGAGATTTACGACACACAAAAAAATAAATAAATTAAATGTGATTCGAGTTGTTCGCGTTCACAAAAAGAATTTTTAACTTCACTCATTCACTTACCTCAGAGGAGGTCCCGCCGGTCTGAAAATAAAGGGAATTTCGGGAAAAGAACTGGTCGCACTACCACATGAATTTTACTCAATCGAGATTTTATTTGTCGCAATTTACATATCGTACCTTCCCTCTAGACCGCGCACACACTACACTCCCGGTCCACGTGCTCGGCACACCCCGACCGCGACCCGCGTCCCGACGCACTTGCCGAAATTTCAGGAGGATGTTCGAGGGATGTGAAGAGGGAATAGAGGACACAAGGGAGAAACGAGGAGAACCACAGGCGGCGAGTGCTCGCCGCTCACCAGGGTGCTGACGTCCCTCCTGCTGTCCCCCTCGCTCTCTCTCTCCCTTCAGCTCACCTTCTCGGCGGTGGTGGTTGCCCCTTTGGTCTGCTGGCTTCCTCGGCTCGGTCCGTGCTGTTTCTTCTTTCTCCGCCCTCTCTCTTTCTCTCTCTCTTCTGCCCCTTTTCCTACCTCTGCCTTGCTTCTTCTCTTTCTTTCTCTTCTTTATCTCTTACTTCTTCTCTCACACTTTTCTGACTTTTTCTTCGCACTTGTCTCGCACTTTCTTCTCCCACCTTTTTCCTTTACTTTCTCGTATTTCTCTCACTTTTTACACTTGTTCCTCCCTTTCTTCTCCTTACTTTCCAACTTACTATCTCTCTTACTTTCTTCTTCACGACTCTACTGTTCTCCTTGGCGGTCAGCGGCACACACACTCTCGTTCTCTTTCTCTTCTTCTTTTTCGACTCGCGGACCTCTCCTCTCGGTTAGGCGGCCAACAGCGCAGTGCCGTCTCGCGACTCGTAGGGAGGAAAGACGGAAAAAGGGGAGGGGGGAAGTTCGGCGACTGCCAACGACGGCCGACCGCGGTCGTGACGTGCCGAACACGCGCTTACAAGAAAGTCGGTTGACGCCTTTAACACCTTTCTTCTTACGAACACTATCCTATCTATTTATTATCTCTAGTTAATTTATTTTATTCTAAGTATTCCTAATTACCGCTAACTTATGCTATTTATTTATCTTTATTCCTAATTATCTCTATTTAATTTATTTTATTCTAAGTATTCCTAATTACCGCTATTTATTTTAATGATTCATTTCATTTATTTATAATTATAATCTATAATATAATCTAATCTAATCTAATATAACATAATATAATATAGCATAATATAATATAATATAATATAATATAATATAATATAATATAATATAATATAATATAATATATAAATCACATAATCTGTGAGCAGACCAAATATTTAGTAATTTTACTTAGCAACAATGTCCTATTATTTCTTCTTATTTCTAATTACTCTATTTAATTTAATTTATTCTACGTATTCCTAATTACCTCTATTTATTTAATTATTCATTTCATTATCATATCCTATAGTTTATTATCTTTAGTTAATTTATTTCTATTATCTCTATTTATCTATCTTATTCTTAATTTCTACCTTAATTCATTTGTATTATCTTCTTCTCATCGCTTTTTTCCTAATTAAACTTATTTCTATTTATCTCTATATTTCTATTATCATCTATTGTCGCTTATATTCTACTTTAATTATTTCTATTGTATCTATCATCTTTATTTTTCTATTACATTCTATTATTGCTTATCTTTTATCTTATTTCATTTGTATTATCTTCTTCTCATCTTTTTTTTCCTAACTTAACTTATTTCTATTTATCTCTATCATCTCTATTTTCTATCATCTTCTTCTGAAGTCCGTTGACCTCATACTCGGCTCGTGTGCGGGACGAAAAATAGGAGGGGGGAACCGTGCCGAGCACAAGGCGTGACGGCGCGCGCGAGCGCCTTAATGTCTGCGCGTCGTCGTTCTTCCCTGGACAAGTCGGCGCGGTCACCTTGTGACGCTCGTCACAATATATATATATATATATATATATATATATATATATATTTATATATATATTATATATATGAATGATAATTTAAAATTAAGATCCATTTCTATATAGTTACTATAGATAACTCCCAGGTATAATTACTAACTATTTTCAAATCATTTAAAATATCTACAATAAGAAATGATTCTAAATAGAAAATTTCGGTTCTCACGAGGAAAAATATAGTCCTTACCTAGAATAAAAAGACTTTTTTTCGGATGTCGTTATAACCCTCGGCTTCACCTTAGGCCACAAATCTCTCGATTCGTAAATAAAGCCTTTCCGTACTCGGTAAGAAATATACTATTCTCTGTGTCTTTATGATTGCCAGAGATATGAATGGACTGAATTTGAGTATTTGCTTTGTAAAACTTTTCAAGTTTATTATACATATTTTTGTATACATTAAAAATGTATACTTTCTGTAAAAGGAATTTAATAATCTTTTCTTTTTAATTTTCAGCAGTTTTATATAATCGATATATTCATCTATACTTTGTTCGTTATTGCCATTCTGTAGAAACTGCCTTCGTAAGTCTCTTTGGTCTACCATACTCTAAAATTCTAAATACACTACATTCCACCAAGCAATAAGAATCCTATGAATAATTTTAATTTCCAGACATTTATATTGAAATATTGGTTTTTATAGGATTAATGACTATTTATACATAAATAGAAAATTTTTGCGCAAATTAGTATTGCACTAAGAGGGAATTAGAAATTGGAAATAGTTATTGTCTAGATATTTATTCTTTGCATTCCAATTTGTACGCTGCAATTTAACATTAGCAGATTATTTTATAAATGTTTTTCTTTGTCTTATAAAAAGTGAAAATCGGAAAATGGTCTAACCCGAATGTTTCTCCATGTACTTCAAAATTCATTTTGTGTACAATATTGCAAGTAGAGAAAATAAGATTTAAATTTGCAAAAATGCACAATTACTCCGTGATAAAAAATGTTATTTTTAAAGAAATTAAGTATAATAAATAAGAAAGAACTATGAGAACCAGAAAATGAAATATAACTATACTCGAAGTTAATCGAAATGAAGTACGACCCTGCAAATGGTTGAAGGATCTTACTCGTAAACTCTATTCTCCGTAACAATGAAACTCGCATAACAGCGGTATTTCATACATCACGCTAGAGGCAGAATAATACCAATTCGAACCTGTACCAATTCAGTCAAAATACCTAACAAATGAAAAGGTCTATGAAATCTCCAGTTAATTATCATTATTTTTTAACGAAGTTATACATTTCGTGTACTACATAACTAAATATACGTGAAAATGCATTACTATCTAAAATAGACAGTTTAAATTAAAAAACAGAGATTGGAACAAAAACAATATAACTATTTATTCCTCTCTCTTTCTCTCTCTCTCTCTCCCTCTATATATATATTACATTTATGGGATTACATTATTACATATATTATTATTAGTTATCGATGTATTTTACAAATAATAATTTTATTTCATTTGAAAAAAAATCATTCGATCGACAGGAGTCAAACATACGATCCTGTGTTTCATAAGTTGATGTATTTTCTACTACATACAGATTCCACATAAACAAGGTGGTAACTGATATACTGACATCGGTTTATAATAAATTTTACACGAATTGAGCATCGCGCTTCTTAAGTCGCGTTTAAATATTTTTTCCCAATGTGATACTTTTTTACATGCTTTATAGTATTCATCATGAATAAAAATCATTAATAAAACCAACAATTCAATAAAAATGTTGTAGAAATGATTGGGCCTATATGTTGACAATGTACAAATGACAATAATTTGCTAATTTTTGTTAAAGGTGGATTATATATATATATATATATATATATATATATATATATATATCAACGGAATATTTTATTATTGTTCAGTTACTGTATATGTAATGTTCTATTTACACACACAACTTACACGATCGCGCGCGCAGAGTCAACATACAGGTCAATTTGTTTCTACTACATATTTTAATGGATTGTTGATTTTATGAATGATTTTTATTTATTATGACTACTATAAAGCATTTAAAAAGTATCGCATTGTGAACAAAATATTTAAACGCAACTTAAGAGGCGCGATACTCAATTCGTATATTTTATTACGAACTCCATACTAGTACATTAGTTACATAATTGGTATACGTAAAATCTGTAGCGTAGTGGATAGTGCATTAGCTTGTAAAGTAGAAGGTTGTAGCTCGTCGTAGGTTCGATTCCGGTCGGTTGAATATTTTTTTAAGCAAAATAAAATTATTTTATGATAAACAGAAATAATTCATAATAATATATGTGATAATGTAATTCCGAGATTATATAGAGAGATTACGCAGAATATATATATATATATATATATATATATATATATATATATACATAGAGAGAGAGAGAGAGAGAGAGAGAGAGAGAGACAGACAAACAGACAGAGACAGAGAGAGAGAGAGTAAATGAAATAATTTAATTAATTGAATAAATTAATTTATTAACATTATATAAATTAATTAAATAAATTAATTTAATTAATGAAATTCAAGTACTTACCTATGTTCAGAATTATGATCTGCACAACTTATAGGAAACAGTTAACAGTTTTTGATACAGTTAATAGTTTGAAAACTATTGATAAAATAGAAAAAAAGGCTTTTCTTATTCTTATGTAATAATTAAACCTGATCCCGACAATTTATGCTTTTATTACACGCTTCATGATCTAGAATTTTATGAAAAAAAAATTGATATTTAAAAATGATGGCAATTCATACATGTTTTACCTAATTTGCATGAACTAAAAATCGTAGAAAAAATATAGGAGAAACGTTAGAAATATTTTATCCAGATAAACTTTGAGACAATTCTAATGATATTCGAAACAATACGTAATTTTTTTAACATAATAAAATAAAACTAACCTTTCGGTATTTTTCGGGAATCGATTAAACAATAAAAATGGATCCTTTTTTTGAGTTTCGGCAATTATAATAAGCACAGAATTGACGGACAGGCGTGATAAGAAATAATATGCTACGAATAATTAAAATAAAATACTTTTCTAAAATACATTACTTATACTTATAACTTCACTATACATTAATAATTTAACATACTGTTCGCGTTTTTTTATTAACAGCTGATTTATATGCATTACATATATATATATATATATATATATATCTATATATATAACGAAAGATTATATATTATCCCTTTTGAAAATGTATTAATAAGGTTAATTCCAATTCATTGAAAATTTATGTCATCTCCACGATGTATCATAATTCTAAAATTTTTAATTAAAAATTATTTAATCATACATAAATTAATAAACTTGAGTGACTGTAATGAATTTTATTTTAATAGACTGTTAAAATTTTCTTACAAGTTTATGAAAACAAAAATTAATTTAAAAAATTGAAGTTCATTATTTCAATTATTTTTAGATAAACTTTAATATAAAATTTCGGAATGAAAAGCGTCATGGTAAATAAAAAAATTTTCAAAGAATTGAATTAATATTAACAACCCATTTTCACCAGGGACATGTATTTTACTATTTACAAAGTTGATATTAATAACAGTGAATATAATACATTCACGTTGTAATAATTAAATAATTTTTTTTTATTCAATATTACTTGAACTATACAGGAGCTGTTTTTGCAGAATTTATTCATTATTAGAATTGCACATCCTGCATATAAATTTCATAAATGGCGGTTACGGCCGGTTAACTGGGGTACTTGTCTGAGCGCCACCTGGATTTCGGGAAACATTACTAATTATCATTGTTCCCCGACAGTAGTTACCCGCGTGCCTATGGGCTTTATGCTTCTATAACCGTCTATCTTCGTTGATATCACGAACGAAGACAGAGGTTATTGGCAGAAAAAATAAGGGGAAATCCTCGACTCTTATGGGCGAGACTGCAGTAAAAGTTTTCGATTGAAAACAAGGGCCTCTGGTGGTCAAAGTTATATACTGTCCGCTAAGGCCTGGCGAAACAATAGGGTGATAGCGGGATATAATAAAAGATGAATAGTTTATACTGGCGGCGACCAAAAAGAAATTTTATTGTCACATGTAGAAATATATATATCTTAGTAGCAGCTAGCAAGCAACTTAATGAAAAAGGGGTTAATATATTAATTGAATATGTGGCAGCTCTTTGCGTTAGAAAATTTCTTAACTTTTGATCTTTTCCAGTTTTCATTGAAGATGGCGTAGATTTAAAAACGTTAAGTTGCTATGCTTAATTATGTTAATCTATGCTAAAGATAAACATTAACATTTATACATATCTGTTTTTTAGGATTCTGATGACAAATATGATAGTAAAAATTACCGATAATTCCATTTTTATAATAAATCACATTAAAACTGTTATGTTGCATCGCAGTTTCGTTGAGAAAATATTCGGAAAGAAAACTCCGAATAACTTTAATTACATTTTTTAACAAAGGTTAACAAAAGTTAACCCGTGCTGGCGCGAGACTGCTACTTCGGAAAACTACTTGCCAGCACAGGATGAGCGCATACAGCGAGTCATAAATCCAACACAATAAGCGAAAGGGGAGAAGAGAAGTGTCCACTTTTTTCACGAAACGGACATTTCCTTCGCCCAAATAGCACTTCTATCAGTATACATGTAATTCTTTTTCTTTAAAATATTATATTCATTTAGTTCAATATAAAATACATGTACATGTATACGTATTCGTGCTGACCTATATATTATATAATCTATTATATTAGAATAATTAAATATATACGAAGGAATACACATGTACATGTGTGTGTGTGTGTGTGTGTGTGTGTGTGTGTGTGTGTGTGTGTGTGTGTGTGTGTGTGTGTGTGTGTGTGTGTGTGTGTGTGTGTATTATACCATGATAAAATTAAATATGTGTATATGTATTAATGTGCATGTGTATATATATATATATATATATATATATATGTACATATGTATATATGTATGTATATTATATATTACATTATGATAAAACTTAAACATTATATATTTAAAAGGAATAAAACATTATAAATATATACATGAACGTATATTCATGAACATGGGTTTTGTGTTGAATCTTAACATTTTATTACATGCACATACACGTATTTAAGATTATAAATAAAATACACGTACATGTATGAATATGCATGTATATTTTACATATATAAAAATTAATATAAGAATAAATATTAGAAAAATGAAATGTATGTATTCACGAATAAAGTCTACATCCATAAACAAAAGCAAAAATAATAATAAATGAATAAAATGTATGATATTCATATAAAATTATTAAAAAACATTTATAACTCATTAATTTTTAAGGTTGTTCCAAAATTATATGTATATAAATATAGTCATACATATAATTGTTTAGTTTATATAAGAATTTTCACTTGTTATTAAAGATAATTTGTTAATACGAACCAGTATCTAAGTCATGATTTGGTAACCCCTAACGCCATCGCAAAGAGAGAGAGAGAGAGAGAGAGAGACAGAGAACTTAGCGGGACCACCCCCGCTTAGCACCGCCCTTTTTCCAGAATTTTAACCACCCCTGTGCATGGGACTCACGACCCCCCCCCCCCAAGAACCTAGCAACAGTCCCATTGGCAAAGGAAAATAAAAGGAGAAAGTGGGCCTCATCTAATCCTTCAGAAAACGCTTTTCAAGAAGGAGGAGTCACTCGGTCCAGCAATCTCTCTATCCCTCACTCTCTCTAGGCATAGACAGCAGGGGTTGCCTGTAAGAATGAAAGGAAAATAAAAGTACATAAAATTTAACGCCAACTTTTTCCTTCATTTATTTAACCATCTTCTAATCTATTTTTTCCTTATCAGGGGAAGTGATTTAATCCTCCTTGCAAAAGGAAGGGCTGTACATGCCCCATTTTATCCTCTCCCTATAGAATTACAATTTAGTAATAGGAAAGTAAGTCAGGAGGCTGAGGCAGGAATAAGCTCTTTCTCGTAAGAGAAGCAGCTTATACCTACATACAAGCCATTGGCCCCCGATTTATATAAAAAGCATAGGAACCGAATTTATTATTAAAATAAATTTCCTTCACTCGCATCAGACTGAGATCACCCACTCTGACACATAGGGTACCGAGCTATTAGAGGTAACTCTCGGCTCAAAAAGGCCAATAATTAAATGGAAAGGCTGGTGTATTGCCGACGTGAGGGAAGAGTTTTGAGTCCGACGTTACAAAACCCAGTAAAAATATTCTTTTCTAATTTATCTCATAAAATAGAAAAGATCCAACATATATTGAAAATACAAGTTCAATATCTCATAAATATACATATTTTTTAGTATATAATTCTTCTTTATAAACTGTCGTTCGTAAAAGTATATTTATTTCAATTCAACAAGTACTTATTTAAATTCTATTTATTTGAAACAAAAACATACATATTGAAAACGAACGAATATTTTTTAATTTAAAAACCGTCGTGTATTTTAAATAAACAGTTAGATTTATTTGAAGATCAAAAAATATTTGTTAAGTTACAAATACGTAAACAATTCTAGTTTACGTAAATTAATTATTAAACAACATGTATTAGAATTTTCTATTATAAAGTTTACTTCTTTGTTACTCACATTATATTTGTCTGCAGGATTATGATCGATTCATACTGTTAAAGCATTCTGGCGCTGCTGTTTCTTCCACACGCAAAATGGTAAATTCACAGTGTTAATATTATAAACGATAAAATGTTATATTTTAAATCTCGCTACATATTCTCTTTTTATTTCTCCATGGATGAGTATTGTAGTTGCATTGGGTAAATTTTCATTAAGTATATTGAGAATTTGATTATAGCAAAACTGTGCTGAATTACATGGAATACCATGATAATTTATTTCCAATCGTTTATTTTGCACTCTGATGTGATCTGCAAGTCATTCACGAGAAAATGGCTTTTTATATAAAATTACTATAGGTTCTAAATCACCTTTGAGTGTTGAAATGGCAAGCTCGTTAAGTAGATATTCATTGTCACCCTCCTTGTAGTGTAACCCTTTTTGTAAGCTTTTAAATAAAGACGTTTTCCAAGAGCAATTGTTTCAATTGTTTTGTTATATCTTGGATTCTCTTTTAATTATTATTTTGCCGCTTTTGCAACATTATAAGCTTTGACTATTCCAGTAGCACCTCCTACCAATGCACCTAATACACCCAAAGCGGCAAATAAAGGTACAAGAAATGATGAAGGACCGCCAAGTTTCTGAGGAACCGGCTATAACCTTGGAATTATCTCATTGCCTTTACCACCTGCCTTTTTAACAGCCTCACAAGAGCTCTTTAATGCAGAGTGAACTCATTTTTAAGAATTCGAACTTGGAATTATAGAATATGCCTCAGATTTAATTTTTTTATTCATTGTTGAATTATTATTTTTACCAGGCAATTTTTGTTTCTCATTTTTTTTCAATCCCATTCCTAACTTTATTTCAAAGTTCATTACTTTATAGACTGCAAGTGCAGCAGCCTTATCAGCCATACTTTCATCCTTTGAGTTAAGACGTGACCGAACTTTGTCTGTGAAAATTTAATCCGCAGCGAACGTAACCTCCATATCGTTAACAATATTCGAATATGCTATATCCTGATCTTTGCAAGCAGAATTAAGGAAATATATCCTGACATCACCACGAACTATACGTTTTTTCAATTTTTTCCCAGAACTATAGTATTGATAACCTGGTAAATACAGTTCAGTAGGTAATTTACTAAGTAACTTATTAAACACTCCACTACCTTCTCGCTTATGTACGATCATTCTGTATCGAAAGTTAAAATTATAATATTTGAATTTATATATAAGCGTGCTATTTATACTCTATTCTCGCAGTTTCAGTTATAACCATGATGTCCAGGCATCGAATTCAAAGAGTACTTGACAATATTGTCGACTGATTAATCGAAGTATTGAAAAAGCAGAAAAACAAAAGTAAACGGCTTGAAGAGTTACTACCGGATAGTATACGAGCAGTGATTTGTGGACCTTCCAATTGTGGAGAAACCAATAGCTTATTGACTCTTATAACTTATCCTAATGGTTTTAGATTTGAAAATTTATATATTTATTCAAACTAATTAAATCAACCAAAATACAAGTATTTTGAAAAATTTTTGAACCCAATAGAGGGTGTAAATATTTTCCATTCAGTAAGCATGAAGCAGTAGTATCACCTGATAACGTGCTTCCTAACTCTATTATGATTTTGATTTTGATCGATGATGTTGCTTGCGAGAAACAGGACAATGTTAAAGCTTACTTTTACATGGAAAGATATAAGAAAGTTGATTCTTTTTATCTTTGTCAATCCTTCGCACACGTTCCAAAATATGTTGTAAGCGAAAAGGAGAGTTAGTGAGTAAAATAAGGATAAAATACTGGATAACATTTTATTAATTAGAATATGATATATTGGGAGACGCTATAGTCTCCGACACCAGTAAGACCTTTCTTGAGCGCGGGCTGCAATGCACAATCCAAAGGAGTATGTGCATTGCGGTGGTGCGCAGTGGGAGGGGCAGGGGTGCATGAAATTCTGCATCTGAACCGGCCTGTGACGTGATATACTGTCTCCATAGTCATACATAATTATTTAATGTTCTATGTCTACAAACTCTTACACATTTGCATCCGATGTTGCAAAAATATAATAATAATAATAATTTTTATAGAGGCGGAGAATAATAATAATCCTTTATCGATCCCGGAGACCAGTCCCCGGGTATGTCGGAATCACCAACACAAAGGCATACCCGCTAAAAAACTACCTCCTCGGTGCATTCCCTCGACTGCTTCCCGCAACTCTGAAAAGAGCTGCAAGCCTCTCCCTGGTTCAACGCTCCACCCCGAAAACCGCCGTTAGACATTACTTCGGCGATGTCAGCGTCCTTCTTAAGACAGATTTGCGTAAGCAGGTCGCTCGCCGTCCGACTCCTATTCAGGTTCGCCTGTAGGACTTTAACCATTTTGGCGAGATGTGGCTAGGGCTTCGCGAAACACCGCACAAGCTCCCGCAATGCGATTAAATACTGCGGGCGTGGTCCCCGGGCAGAGGAAGCACTGCGGAGGCGTTCTACAGTCGGATGCCTTGTGTCCCTGCTGCCCGCACTGTAAACAGGCGGTGCTCCTGTCTGGGCCACCGCAACTCAAGCTGCGGTGTCTATAGCCGAGACATCTGTTACAGCGCTCGATCAGGACCGGCTGCCGTAAGCCGCAAAGGATCCATCCGATGACCACCTTTTCGACTTCCAGTAACCGCTGGCCAGCCGTCTCAGAGAGGCTAACGAGGGCTAGTCGTTTGCCGACTTTGTTCTCCCTCGTGAGCCTCACCACGAAGGGACCGGTATAGTCCCGCAAGATGCCAAGGAGGACTGTCTTCACTTCGTCGAGTGTCGCATAGCCGTCTACGTCTCTGATCTCCAATGTAGTTTTGGGGGACGACCTCTTTCAGGACGTTAGTAAAGCCCTCCTTCCCCTCCGCCGAAATCTTCTTAAATTCGATCAGGACATCGCTGTTTAATGTTCGGTGGATATCCTTGATCGTGAGGCCGTGCCCAATAATAATAATAATAATAATAATAATAATAATTCCTACAAATCTGAATTAGAACTTCCTTATAAGACGACGATGGTACGAGGGTAGGTCAACAAGATTTTAGAAAAAGATAGAAAAACAATTTTTTTTTATTTTTCAACATAATTTCATGTACACGATTAAAAACATCCACATTTCACAGATTACAGAATTAGTTTTTATGTGACCGAATTATATGTATATGACAAAATTAATTTACAACGAATATTGTAGTCAATAATCAGTTGAGTTTTCTTGACATTAATGTCATTAGATGTAGTAATAATAAAGTGAAGCTCAATTAGTATAGAAAACCTACTTAGTCAGGTAGGTTTTTAGATTTTAATTCACACCACCAATTCGGATACAAAATTGGAACACTGAAAGATGTCATTGACACAGCAATAAAATTGTCACATAAAGATTTTACACAAAATAATTAACAGATAGTAAGAGAAACTTTCATTAATAATGGATATCCAATTGAATTTATTAATAAATTAATTGCTGAGAGATTGTTTGACATTTATAATGCCGAAGATAGGTATAGTGCGCGAGTTGATGTTAACAGAGGCAAAATTATTGTCTTACCATATATTAGAGGATTGTCTGAAAGAATTAAAAGAAAGTTTCGAAAATATAACATTCGAGTTTTCTTTAAAAATAGCAATAATTTAAATAAATTGTTTAATAATTGCAAAGATACGGATTATCTTGATATTGATCTATATTTGAAATCTGGAGTTGTTTACAAAATTAATTGTATGGATTCTAATAAATACTTCATTGAACGAATAGGTTGATATTTAAAAAAAAGAATTTATGAACATAAGTATAGTTTACGTAGCTCATATATTACTTCTGGTTGAAAGGAGCATTGTTTACGGTTTTTATTTTCTTATGATTTTGTGAATGTAGATATTTTATGACATGGTATTAATAATAAGTATCAAAGGGAGAGTCTTGAAAGTATTCACATTTCCAAAAATCAAAATAGTGTGAATTTAATGTTAGAGTCTAGAAAATTAGATAACATTTATCATTCCTTATTAAATTGATTGATTTTGAACATTTTGTGTGGAGGAGAATTTTATATTTAATTTACTAAATTTGGTAGTGGGGACAGGGTATATATAGATTAGAATATAAGGCTTAGTTTAGTCCTTGATGATGAGTCCTGCCGAGCTCGAAACATTGGACTACTGCAGCAAGTCTTCAATTAGGTAAGGGTGGTGGAGACAGTCAGATTGCACTTTACTAACATAAATTTTTTTCAGCTAATATTTTTATTTTCAGAATAGACTACGGGGATGATTTTATACAAGGACAATCTGACTGTCATTATAATTTTTAATTTTGATTTTTCATTTTGATTTTTTGTATATTGATGTATTAATATTAATAGTAATAATTAAGTAATGATGTATTAAAATCAATAATAAAATTAAGCCGTTAATTATTGGGGAGATGTCGGTCCTAACCAAGGCATCTGTCAAATAACTGAGGATGATGCTAGATACGAAGCTCGCCTTCTGCGAACATGTTCGGAGGTCGGCGGACAAGATGGCGGTGGTAACAGCCTCCCTTTGCAGGGTCATGGTTAACGTAGGAGGACAAAATAACAGGAAAATTAACAAACAAAAACTGCCTGGTAAAAATAATAATTCAACATTGAATAAAAAAATTAAATCTGAGGCATATTCTATAATTCCAAGTTCGAATTCTTAAAAATGAGTTCACTCTGCATTAAAGGGCACTTGCGAGGCTGTTAAAAAGGCAGGTGGTAAAGGCAATGAGATAATTCCAAGGTTATAGCCGGTTCCTCAGAAACTTGGCGGTGCTTCACCATTTCTTGTACCTTTATTTGACGCTTTAAGTGCATCAGGTGCATTGGCAGGAGGTGCTACAGAAATAGTCAAAACTGTTAATGTTTTAAAAGCGGCAAAATAAGAATTAAAAGGAAATCGAAGATATAACAAAATAATAGAAACAATTGCTCTTGGAAAACGCCTTTATTTAAAACCTTACAAAAAGGCTTACACTACAAGGAGGGTGACAATGAATATCTACTTAACGAGCTTGCCAGTTCAGCACTCAAAGGTGATTCAGAACTTATAGTAATTTTATTTAAAAAGCCATTTTCTCGTGAATGACTTGCAGATCACATCAGAGTGCAAAATAAATGGCTGGAAATGAATGATCATGGTATTCCATGTAATTCAGCACAATTTTGCTAGAATCAAATTCTCAATATACTTAATGAAAATTTATCCAATGCAACTACAATACTTATCCATGGAGAAATAAAAAGGGAATATCTAGCGAGATTTAAAAGATAACATTTTATCGTTTATGATATTAACACTGTGAATTTACCATTCTGCGTGTGGAAGAAACAGCAGCGCCAGAATGCTTTAACAGTATGAATCGATCATAACCCTGCATACAAATATAATGTGAGTAGCCAAGAAGTAAACTTTATAATAGAAAATTCTAATACATGTTGTTTAATAATTAATTTACGTAAACTAGAATTGTTTACGTATTTGTAACTTAACAAATATTTTTTGATCTTCAAATAAATCTAACTGTTTATTTAAAATACACGACGGTTTTTAAATTAAAAAATATTCGTTCGTTTTCAATATGTATGTTTTTGTTTCAAATAAATAGAATTTAAATAAGTACTTGTTGAATTGAAATAAATATACTTTTACGAACGACAGTTTATAAAGAAGAATTATATACTAAAAAATATGTATATTTATGAGATATTGAACTTGTATTTTCAATATATGTTGGATTTTTTCTATTTTATGAGATAAATTAGGAAAAGAATATTTTTACTGGGTTTTGTAACGTCGGACTCGAAACTCTTCCCTCACGTCAGCAATACACCAGCCTTTCCATTTAATTATTGGCCTTTTTGAGACGAGAGTTACCTCTAATAGCTCGGTACCCTATGTGTCAGAGTGAGAAAATTTTAATACATGTTGTTCGATAATTAATTTAATTAAATAACGCCCTGATACTTGGGCCACTTTCGGAATAACTGGTAAAATTCACATCCTCTTTCATCGGACGATTCATGATGCATGCACCAATTGTTCACATTTTCCGCGTAAGTACTTCCCGGAACTCCGGGCCGTACGATGGCATCGATTAGGTAACATAATCTGACTGTCCCTCTGTAGACGGCTGTGTGTGGCTCTTGGAGCGGCGTGGTAAGGAGGCGGAAGACGGTGTCGAGCAGAAAGCGCGACGGCGCACGCAAGCGCCTTGAGGTTTCTCTCGTCGTGAGATGATGCGCGCGTCGTCTTCGATCTCCTGGACAAGTCGGCGCGGGCGCCTTGTGACACTCATCATAATATATATATATATACATATATATACGTATATATATATACATATACACACACACACACACACACACACACACACACACACATATATAATCGTTTTAATATTCTGAATTAAAAATTCTAGAACTTTTAGAAATAATTTTTAAATGATATAAGCGAAAATTTGTGCAAGAGATTATGTGACAATTTAAGTACTTCTCAAGGTAGATTTATTTTCTTTGCATATTCTCTCTGAAGATTTAATTAATTTATTCCAAATGAATTCTAATTTAAAGTACACAATTAATGAAAAGCGAATAATTTGCATTATGATTATATACTTTTACCCTAGAACCTATATATTTAAGTTATTTAAAAGTATTGTTTTTTAAAATAGAAATAATATGTGTATGAATGCGTAAATATTCATTAATTTTAAATGGGTTAGGCGTGGGATGCATACATAAATAAATAAATCTGGATTTTTTAATTATGAAAGAAATTTAATTAGCAAGCAAAGAATTATAGTATTTATCCGGCAGAAAAAACCCCAGTCTCATGTGGGGGAAAAGCCATCAAATACAACAATGTGAATTTTATTATTACAATGATTATTATTAAATGTGATGATATTTCAATACTTACAATATTCACAATGAAATGATTACGTTAACCTAATTACACGAAAATTAGGCACGCATACAGGAACACCATCACTCACAACAATACAATAATAAACACAATAATGGGCCAATACAATAATTAATAGCGGAACGCGGCTCGTATCGTCCTTATTGCGACTTACTTGTCAAAAACTATTCTTCGCTCAGCGACACTTGCTTCCAGGAAGACGCGCGCGCGCACACACTCACACACACACACATGCACACTGAGTAGGAATACGGCAGATTCCTACGCTCACGTGAAGGAACATGTTACCCAATCGTCCTAGAGGTACCGCAGCTCTGACGTCTCGAACCGTACACTGTGGTTGCACCAATGTTGCCGATCAGAGGGCAGAGTGGGTGGCAACACCTCAGAGGCGCTCAAGGCCTCAAGTAGCGCAGCGCGATATTCCGTTGCTACTCCTTAATAATTGCGTCCCTGGATACGCTAGGGCTTTAGCAATTAATCGCACTGCAATTTATCGATTAATAAGGTACAAACGTAAAATAAGACGCGCGAGCATCAAAAATGAAGTGAACTGTGCATTTAATATCTATATCAACGCAACGTTAAACTAGAGAGGGTACAACCTTACGGATTGACATCTAAACACACACTGACCTGCACCGGAAAAACCTTCGTGAGAAGAACTGAGAGTATACATTTCACTTTTTGGCTTCCTTCTCTCGGAGTTCCAATTAAGCTAAATATCCTTGTTCAAATGTTTTAACTTAAAGCAAAATGTACAAATGTAACTTAATTGAAAAAGTAATTACTTCATTTAAAACTGGAGAATATAATGTGTGTATGTGTGTGTAAAACATACCACAACTGGGACGATCAATATAATTGTTTGATGGAAGAAGGATAATCCATAAAAATACATCGAACGCACGTGCATAACCTCTATTGCAAATAAATTTTAAATTATTTCTTTTACATATATTCGGCAATAAGCCGAAGATTTTTCCTAGTTTATCAAGCAACTTGCACTAATGTATTGCCGATAATAATTTGATTTTGTTGTCTCGCAATGCACTTGCGCAAATTTCACGCAACTGGGCGGCAAACTAGGTAGGCGTGCCTATGCTTGGTACGCGCTATTATCTGAGGCAGACATCATTTTATCTGTTATGTGTTTATATATGTACTCTATAGCTATTATTATATTAACGCGTCTTACTATACTATATATTATCTTACTATACTATACATATGTCTTAGTGCTGAAATTTGCTACAGTTTTTGACGGTTTAGTGCTGAAATATTTGCCGTGTATTTACTATTACTATATATATAGAACAAGTGTTTCTGACTATTTTCTATAGTCGCACACAGAGTTTTATATTAAAAACTGCTTTTTAGCCAAAAATACTGGCGGGAAACGATTCCTTAGGTCATAAATAGTAAATATGCTTAGGAAAATTCTCGATAAAGAAGTGATAAATCATTTTTTCATTGGTTGAAAATTCGAAATTTCAATTTAGAAGTAAATAGTGTAGCGGCCGCACCATGCCGGCGGTTCTCAAACTCACCTCCGTGGTGCTACCGCGCGACTTGATGTAGGAAATACAAAACTTCAAATTCTATACTATTGTAAAATGTTGTAGAATGTAAATCTTATTTGTTTAGAAATTTTGTATATCTTGTAGTTATAATTTAGAAAACGTACAACTTTTCAACTTTTATACTTTTATTTTATTATTTAATTTCAAGAATTAAATTTTCTATTTTTTATTTATATTATTATTTATATTTTTAATATTCGAGACAATTAATGGATTTTCACTTTTTATTCCTACGCGTTTTTATTCCTACTACAATATTATATAAGCATTAAATATTAAAAATAAATTTTTTAAACTAATAATGGAATATCCATTTTAGCACAAAATCGTAAGACTCCATTTGAAATTTCCATGATAGAAGAAAAGAAAGTCTTGATTTTTGTAGAATGAAAAATTCGTCTGCATTATGAAGCTGACATTGGATTTTGGGTCTGAGTTGTTTTCTGATGCTCATGCGCATATTAGATATTAGTTGGCTTAGCCTTTGTGTGATTCAAACGAAAACAGCAACGTCACATTTGACAGAATCGTACCACAATATCTATATATATTTATTGCCTAAGTCACAGCTTTTGACGTAGGCAAATGCGCAGCAGAACGCACACTAATTTATGTTGACGTAGCTGTGACAACGCGTTGGCACGTTAATGTAGCAGTTGACCCTATTGAGAGTGCACATTCCCGGTGTTCGAAAATCGTCGAGTCTTTCGTATATGGCATCGGCAATCTCTCCTTATTATCTCTGATTTCCACCTTCTCTCTACTTTCTATAATGTTTTCTCAAAAGAATAACATAATACTTGTCATAAAGTTATCTGAAAATAGGCGCAAATAGGGTTTCTAACTTCTTCTAAAAACATACGACGTGAGATGGTATCGAAAATAATATCTTATTGATAACAAAATGTTTGTTAAACAAAAAAATCTTAAACCAGCAAAGATCAGTTGTCTGAATTTACAAACGTGCTACCTGGGATTGGTGTCTACCAGTCTTCCGTATCGTTAGCAAAGATGCTCGGCTGAACGGCCAACTCGAGTATGCGCGTTAGAGTCTTTACCCCTTCACGTGCTGATTGGCTGAAACTCGCGCGACATTTTAAAGTTATATGATCTGTATGATCCTATAAAACAACAAGCAAGCTGCAAGACTATTAACAAAATTATTGATACTATAATATATAACTGTGGCCACATGCATATAAATATTTTACAACATGTTAACTACTAAAAACTCATTAATTAATATCATTAATTATTAAAATTATTATTAATTATTAATATTAATCATAATTAATAATAATTTTAATAATTAATAATATTAATTAATGAGTTTTTAGTAGTGGGCATGTTGTAAAATATTTATATGCATGTGGCCACAGTTATATATTATAGTATCAATAATTTTGTTAATAGTCTTGCAGCTTGCTTGTTGTTTTATACGATCATACAGATCATATAACTTTAAAATGTCGCGCGAGTTTCAGCCAATCAGCACGTGAAGGAGTAAAGACTCTAACGCGCATACTCGAGTTGGCCGTTCAGTCGAGCATCTCTGATCGTTAGTGCAACATCTTCAATCTTTCTGATTTTTTGTAGTGCAGGCAGGTATAAAGTTTAATTTTAAATTTTACTCCAATTATTCCAAGAACATCCTAATTTGCATAAAGTTATAAAATATTTTTACTTTAAGAGTCACTTTTTAATAATCTATTTATAATTGTATTTTTGTAATTTGTAACTTATATTAAACCATTGTTATAGGTTAAAATGGGGCGCCGTCCTGCAAGATGGTAAGTTAGTCAGCATTTAGTACAATTTATAAATATTTCTAAATTAATTTTATATGCCTATAGAAGTTATTTTATTACATAAATAACAGCAATTAACATTTCTTATTTTACAATAATATAATAAATCTTTATAAGATTTTTATGAATACTATTAAATTTTAATTATTATTCGATAAAATATTTTTTGGTGTTCCAGCTATAGGTACTGCAAAAATAAACCATATCCAAAGTCTCGTTTCTGTCGCGGTGTTCCCGATCCAAAAATTCGTATTTTTGATTTAGGAAAGAAAAAGGCTTCAGTAGAAGATTTTCCTCTCTGCGTACATCTTGTTTCGGATGAATATGAACAACTTAGTTCTGAAGCATTAGAAGCGGGACGTATTTGTGCAAATAAATACATGGTAAAAAATGCTGGTAAAGATCAATTTCATATTCGAATGAGACTTCATCCATTTCACGTGATAAGAATCAATAAAATGTTATCATGTGCTGGAGCTGATAGGTATTTAATCTATATAATTTAACAATTTTACCATACAGTTATGTTTTAATTATCCTTGTTATGTTTTATTTGTTATAAGCAATTATCAACATTGTTCAAGTTTTTAACTTGATTAGTTATTAATTTGCTATTATGAACTTCAATGTTTTCTTAGTTTCTTCAAAATTTTCCATTAACATTTAAAATTTTGCAGTTAATCAATAGGACATATATTGCTTAATATTAATTTATAAGTTGATGCTTGCATATATGAAAATTCTATTTTATTGTTTTTCATAATTTGCATAATATGTACATACCAAAAACCCCATATAAGTGGGGTTCATATTTTATAATTGTATCGTGATTTCAGTTTTAACTTAATAGAGTGGCTTTGCATTAATATTCAAAAAAATATTTTTATTTTTTTTTCTTAATATTTTTAAAATAAACAATGACACTAGACCAAATGATTATTTGTGAATTTAAAGTTATAAATTTTTATTTAATGTTTATAATTTGTATGGAATGAAATATCTAGTAATATTGAAGCCGATATTTATATATTATATTTTATAAATTTTTAATTTTGTATTTAATATGAATGACAACATATTAAATATATAACTTATTGTTATTAATATAATTTATTGTTCAAATAATTTATTCTATTCGCTCAGAAATTTATTTATAGCAGAAATAAAAAATACTTCTTAATAATTATTATATTCTAATTTTTTCTAGAAGTTGCAAAATTATAAATTGTTTTTAATATGAGATTATATTTGTTTTATCCATATTTAAAACATTCATTTTTTAAACATTAACATAAATTTAGTGGTAAAGCAAGTATGGAAAATAAATAGACATATATTTAAACAACGTACTATGATTCTACATTATATAATTTAATTTATTACTAAAATTCATAAAGACTTAAATTAATTGATTTATTTGATTTTGAAAAATAGATTAATTCACAATGATTTCATTTTAAATGATGAATTTTTATTTATAATTTTGAAGACTCCAAACTGGAATGCGTGGTGCTTTTGGAAAACCTCAAGGAACTGTAGCCCGTGTTCATATTGGACAACCCATTATGAGTATTCGATCATCTGACAGGCATAAGTCTGCTGTCATTGAGGCTCTACGGCGTGCTAAATTCAAGTTCCCTGGTCGTCAAAAAATATACGTATCAAAAAAATGGGGTTTCACTAAATATGACCGGTCTGTTTATGAATCGTTAAAAACTGCTGGTCGACTGGCTCCAGATGGGTGCAATGTCAAATATTTACCAGAACATGGACCTCTTGATCAATGGAAAAAATTTAGAGAAACTCTAAGTACGGCTTAAATGAATTTTATAAATACATTTATATTGAAAATTCAATAAAGTATTTAAAAGTAAATTTAAACGAATTGATTTATGCATTGTAACAAAATAATTTGTATATTTTCAGAAAAAAAATTCTTTGGTTTAACTTTTAAAAACCTAGTATATGCTGTATGCACAAAAAATGATAAATAGTATAAATTGATTAAAACAAATTATTTTGAAAGATAGCTTCATAAATATCAAGTAAATTACTTACAGTATTTTTATATTACAATTAGCTGTTAAATCATTTCGAATTGCAATTTTCCATTAAGGGAACATTTTTCTGTAATTTTAAATATTCGAACTCTTAATATTATTGAAATCTTATTAATTATCTAATCCACAAATTCAAAGAGATTCATAAACCATTTTAAATGGGAATTTGGGAGGATAGAGAAACAGTAAAAAAAATGTTTCTCTGCGTGGCTGTACGTGAATTGACTACAACGAAAAACTTAGTTTATCATTGTCTTGAAGGACAGAATTCCGGACTTGTTTTCTGCTCCGAGTGTCGTAGATGCAACCGGGGCTTTATAGGAAAGTGGGATGAAAGGAAATTTGTGTGTGTGTGTGTGTGTGTATACATATATATATATATATGTGTGTGTATATATATATATATATATATATATATATATATATACACTATTATTCTTTATCGAGTGAAACAGAAACAAACTTGCACACGCGTTATTCATTATATATGCTCATTCATTTTTATCGTCGCATACTCGCACGCCCACATTTCTCGCTCTCTTTGCAATCATCTGTCTTTCTCTGTGTCTTATGACCACGGTCGTATAATAACGCGTCTTGAAACTTCTATAGTAAGAGTAGGCTGTCTGATGCGAATTTTCAGGTTTCATAAATAGCCACACAGAGATAATGTTGCATCCATCAGCTTTACAGTGATGTTACTGTGCTTATTGAAATCAGAAATAGAATTCAAAAATGTATAACCTGGTGTAATCGATTAATATATTTTTGAACATCAAAAAGAATACGGTTTTAATTATTAATAACCATAACGAATAATACATGGAGTACAATATTTTTAACATGTCAGATAACATACATGCATATGAATTTAGCACTTATTCATTTAGGTGAATTATATAATATGCAAATTTACAATATATACAAAAATATAACATTTATTGATGATTTAATTTCGATAGTTTTCTTTGTATCATCAATTTCTTCTTTAGTTTTAGATTCTCTTGGTATGTGAATTGGCGAACTGTAAATCTAACATAATAAAAAGTTTATATGATAAAATGCCAGATCCATGTGCTTTGCAAGGAAATGTAAATTGATCATTAATAAATTATGTTCAACATAATTTATTAAATTTAAAAAATAGTGTTTCAAACGTATTAACCCTCCATTTATTTTCATATTCACAAATTTATAACTACTTTTTTATTTTAAAATTTATAATCGCATTTTTACATCCGTTAATAGTACAATTGTTATCAATTTGTTTTTTTAAATACTTGTTTTCATAAATATTCTAAAAATCTATATTGGAATTATTACCTGTAGATTATTTGCATACAATAAAAAGATGTATTTTATTTCTCTTAATATCTTAATATTAATTATTTTAGCGATTGAATGTAATATAGATGGATGGCATCTTGTACAAATCAGTTGACCCTAATTTTAAATATTTTTGTATCGCAATTTCTCTGTAATACTGTCGCCTGCAACTTAAGTGTTCTTACGGCGTTCGCAGCGCTACGATGAACTAGTAAAACGGAAACAAATTTACTTTTTCAGTTTTTATCGTCATTTCGCATTATTTAAAGAAAAAACATTTTAAAAATTCTTCAGATTATTGTACAAGTGGGAAAACAGAGATATAAATTAATCTATTTTTCTAAATTAGGAAAAAACAGTACAAAATCTTTTGTCTTACGAATCGTCTGCTGCACGCAGTCTAGTGTGTTTCAGATATTACAAAGAAAACATTTATTGTGAATTCTATGTACTTGTTGAGCATCTAATTCGAGTTTTTCCACTTGTAGAATAAAATAATAAACCAAATAAAATTTGTTTTATCGCTCTACATGCCACATATTTTGAGAAAACAGAAAAAGTAAATTGCTTTCACAATGTAACCATAAATCCAATAAATAACTATAGTTGTCGGCAAAACAGAAAGAAATATAGTTGCTGCGTTTTGAAAGAGATGGAGCAGCAAACCACGCTCAATATCGTACGAATTCAATCAAGTAAAGGGGGCCCTGTGCTTTAAATTTTTACAACTATTTTATGTATATACAGGATTAAAAACTATTATGAATGAATATATGTATGTATACTCATTTACTTTATATGTTTTAGTATAAGTTTTAGAAAAAAGCTATATTATTCTACATTTTCAGATGATTATATATGCATACTGCATCTATTAGCGGTAGATGTATTGGACGAAAGTGCGTTCGTATCGTGGTTTCTTATTACAGGATGGAATTTCATTGCCTTGCTCTGTCGCGAGTAGTTGTGAGTAAAAGATAATAGATGTTAATATTCATATTGACGTCATGCAACGTCAGAGCTACGTCAGCATAAATCTCTGCATAAATTAGTGTGCGCACAGAGATAATAAGGGGAAATCGCCGACGCTTATGGGCCAGACTGCAGTAAAAATTTTCGACTGAAAACGAGGGCCTCTGGCGGCCAAAGCGAGATACTGGCCGTTTCTTGCGATATTCCAGATGTTTTTCGAGCTCGTGCGATGGTGCGATCGAGAGAGGAGACGACTGTCTTCGGCGCGTGCAGAGGATAAGCTTGTCGAGACAATAGGCTGGCAGCGGGGGGTGCAATAAAAGATGAGTAGCTTAGACTGAGCAAAAAGAAATTTTATTGCTACATGTATAAATATATATAGTCTCGCAGCAGCTAGCAAGCAGCTTGAAGTTTTGAAACCAACGGCAACTTTAAGAAAACTGGCAAACATCAAAGCTGAGCAAATCTCTTATAGCAAATAGCTACCAAATTAAAGTAGTCGACTAACGCGATTTTTATTAAAATTTTTATATATACGTTTTTTAGGATTCTGATTATATATATGGTAGTAAAAATTGGTGATAATTTCAATTTTATAATAAATCACATTAATACCCAGTGAAAATATTGTTTTTCTAACTTATCTCGTAAAATACAAAAAATTCGATTAAATGATGTAACTAAAAGTTCAAAATCTCATCAAAATACATATTTTTTAATCTATATATTTTTTCTTTAAACGTTTTTTATTAACAACAATGCACTTCACAATAATATTCTCATTGACTATTCTATATTCTCCGTTAGTTTGAATATATTTTTTTGGGAACTCTTGGTACAGAAAAATGTATAGAATAAGAAATATGTTTTTTAGTGGAATTTATAACTTTTCTTAACAGTCCTTTTTGGAACATTTCGTATTTTACAAGATAATTTAGAAAAACCAGATTTTTACGGTGTTTATTCCAAATTTAAGTGAGTCAATTTCATAAAATTATATTTATTGCAATCCAACAAACATTCATTCAAATTCTATTGAAACAAAAATATACAGCCTTAATAGGAACGAATATTCTGCAATTTTGAAACAACCCTGTATTTGAAATGAATAGTTCAGTTTACTTAAAGAGCAAAAAAGTCTTTGTTACGTTGCAAATATATAAACAATTCCAGTTTATATAAATTAATTATATAACAACATATGTATTATATTTTTATATTACAAGTTTTAATTCTTTCTATTTACATTATCATCTCGCGTAATTTTTTAAAGAATATTATTTACATGGTGATACACACTGAAAACAATTCCAAATGCAAATGAGTCGATTTCATAAAAGTATATTTATTGCAATCCAACAAACATTCATTCAAATTCTATTGAAACAAAAATATACAGCTTTAATAGGAACGAATATTCTGCAATTTCGAAACAACCCTGTATTTGAAATGAATAGTTGAGTTTATTTAAATTTGTTAAGTTACAAATATTTTTAAATGATTAGAATTTCTAATACACCATACTTGCCTTATTCTATACTTTTGTATAAAATAAATTTAAAGTATGTTTTAGTTGTGAAAGTAATTTTTAAAATTAAGATTTATAGTGCTGAAGAGTACATGTAACTGCCTTATTAAACAGTTAAACACTCTATTTATTAGGATTAAATCCTAATAATAACCCTAATTAACATTCTGATCGGGATGCCTAAAGCTTGAACGGCAGATTGTGTGCGTTGAACATTCACTACCATTGCGTTTAATACAAATATATTACATATAATATATATATATATATATATATATATATATATATATATATATATATTACAATAAAAATGATGGAAAAATATGTAAATATAGTTAGTATTTATTGCAATATAATATATAGTGTACGTTTATATCGTTGAAGATTACGAAAATGACGGTCTAATAAGTTAAAATACTACAGTTAAATGTTATATTTTGTTTAAATTCTCAGTTCTCATATATCAAAAAAATATTTACTGTATTTAACTAAACATTCAGTATTTTAAATGTATAAATTACTTATTTTGAATAAATGGTTAATTAATGGTATACGAATCAACTCTTTATTTAAATCTATAAATTTTTTTTTCAGTATAGACTTATTTCTATGACATACGTTTTACTTGGAACTAAAAAAATGTATATTTGATTTAATTTTATAATCTTTCTCTATTGAACTAAAATAATTAAGTTGCAACAAAATATACGTACGCTTTAAAAAAATTAACTTAACATTGAGAAAATATGCATGACCATTGTCAGCAATTGATTTATGTTTACGAATGCAATAGATCTCGAAAAAACTGCTAATTATAGACTGTAAATTTTTCCAAAAATTATTTGATTGCTTTTTATATTTTTGGAGTATCATATCAGAATCCTATATAATCATATGTAACAGATGACTAACTTGTATGGAGAAGACAGAGAAAGAGAGAGAGAGAGAGAGAGAGAGAGAGAGAGAGAGAGAGAGAGAGAGAGAGAGAGAGAACGTGAATGTGTGAGCGAGAGGGGGAGGGGAGAAATCCATGGGGATTAACATGGATTACTTGATGTTGGTGGGTGTTGCCATATCATGTACCTGCATGTACCCGCGAGTGTCCTCTATACTGTTTCGTTTCTTTCTCTCACCTGCTCTCACTGTTTATTACCTGTCCATCTGCACGCACGTTGTACGAGGCCTAGCAGGCAGTTTACCGATATACATGCAACAAATGTTGCCATCATTTTGTTATTTTTTTTTGTTAAATTTGCAGTAAAAAATATCCTATCATTTAATCCTGACCGTATAGAATGCGTATTCAAAATTTGAAGGCGATCGAAACATTAACTTACATTCAGGTAAAACATGATTTTCTTAAACCAAGAGAATAGATTTTCTTAAGAACAAAAATTCAGTCAAGTAAATATTTATTTAATTATAATGTTCTAATTACTTACATTTAGCTCATTATAATCTAAAAATAAGCATTTTCATTTTCTAGAAAATGTTTCTTTCAAACAAGCTGATCAAAATTAAAATGGAAAACCTGAGTTTCTTAAATTTAGTAATCATATATCTGAACACAATACTTTTAATTCTCTAAAAAAGGCTTTACAGAATCAAACTACTATTTTCTAGAAATTAGTATTTAATTATTTTTATACAGTATATATAGAACAGAGTTACACAATACATATATAAATAAATATGTTCTTAATCTAAGAAAACAAAATTTTGAATCAGAAGGTTATTATATTAAAACAAAAAAGTAATGCATTGAATTCAGAAAATCTAATAGCTAGAATTGCAAATAATCTAAATACTTAAATTATAGATTGATCAAATCTGTGGTCAAAGATTTTTCTGATACTATCAAAAGAACAATATTATCGAATTAATTAAATAAAAATTTTCTTAGTTTAAGAAATAGATTTTTCGAAATAATTCATTAAAATTATATACTGCTAAAATTCTAATATAAAGTAAATATTACTTGATTCAAGTAATTTATGCGATTTTCCGTACTAAGTAAATATTTTCTTCAACCAAGTAATCGCATAAACTTGAACCAAGTAAGTAGTTACTAAAATAAAGCTTATATTTTCTCAACAGCAGAGCACAAATATTGGAAATTAAATGAATATTTTCTTATCTAAAGAAAATATTATCTGGAACCAATGATTTCAAATTTCAAATCAGGAAAATAAATTCTTGGATTAATTAAGTATCTCCTAGATTTTTGTGAAGATTTTCTAGGAAATGGGTGAAAATATTTTCTTGAACCAATGCTGAAAATTTTGGAATCAAAAAATTTAGATATTTGATTCAAGCCGACAAAATTAAGTGAATATAGACTTGGATTAAGAATTTCAATACTTCACTCAAGAAATTTAATTTAAAATGAAGAACTCGATTCTTATCTTTAAAACAATAATTACTTGAAATATATGAGTATAACTATGAGAGATCTAAAATTGATATATAAGATCTTTATAATTGTCCACAGCGTACTGCGATAGCGTAATTAATAAGGTATTAGCTTGCGAATCCAAAGGTCTGTGGATAGAATCCCGGTTAGGTCGAAGTTCTTTCAAGCGAAAGAAATTAATTATGAGAATTCAAGAAATTATTCCCTTAGTTTAAACTTTTGATTTTTAAAGTCAAGAAAATAATGCTTTGAATCAATGAACTACTTGTAAACATTTAACATACTTGAATTTTTATGTTTTTGAAAATAAAAATGTATTTCAAGTACTTATTGTTTTAAAGATATGAATCGAATTCTTCATTTTAAATTCAATTTCTCGAGTGAAGTATTGAAATTCTTAATCCAAGTATATATTCACTTAATTTTGTCGGCTTGAATTAAATGACTAAATTTTTTTATTCAAAATCTTCAGTTATTGGTTCAGGAAAATAGTTTCTTTAGATAAGAAAATATTTATTTAATTTCCAATTTCAGCCACCTATTTTCTAGAAAATTTTGACAAAAATCTAGGAGATATTTAATTAATCGAAGAATTTATTTTCCTGATATTAAATTTAAATCTATTGTTTTGAGGACATATTTTCTCAAAATAAAAAAATATTCATTTCATTCCCAATATTTGTGTTCTGCTGTTGAGAAAAAATAAGCTTGATATTAGAAATGATTTTTTTTCAATATATATAGACAAGAAATATATTCAATTTTTTTAAAAACCATTTACTCAAAAGAATGAACTAGTTTCCTCAAATGGTGGATTAGATACATTTGATTATTCCCTGCCAGTTGTAAAATCTAATAAATATTTATTTAGTTTTATTAAACGAAGCACAAAGATTTAAATATTAAAAGTAATAAATAAATAGTAAAAACTACAAAATATATATATATATAAATCAAAAAAATATTTTGTATTTTTGAAAAAATTATTTACTTATAACTGTGACGAGGAACGCAAGCACTGCGTGCGCCTGCCTTCCCCGTCCCGTTGCTCTCTCTCCAGCCGTAGCATGTACATATTTATCTGTATATTTATATGTAGAAATGTTTATATGTTGCAGGCCGACGCACAACCACCGGCGGAGAGGTAAGTGAGAGAGAGAGCGGGGAGTGGGGAGAGACAGCCACGCGCGCGAATTAGGCAGAAAGAAAGAGAGCCGCGAAGAGAAGACACCGCGTACCGGCCCTCTACACACGTCGTCCGTGTTCTTTTTTTGATTGCAAAAGCCGTGCCGCGACGGATCGTGTGTGGGAACCTACCTTGCGTTCCAAGGTTCCCTTCCGCCTCGTACCTCGTCCTCGGGGAGAGTGCCCGGTAACGCGCTCGTGGTGCTATAGTGGTGCAAGAGAGTGTAGAGTACCCGCACCGAATACGAGCTCGAGAAGACGAATTGTCGTCCGCCCCTTCTACGCGGAATAACCGCCCCATCCCGGAGGTCAACGTCACCGCCGCCCCGGCAAAGGAAGGCGCTGTTGCGCTTCGAGGACGCGCTGCGAGACCTGCGGGTTCCGGCTATCTGTAAGTGGCAGCTCCTTTTCTCTCTCTCTCTCTCTCTCTTCCCGAACGCCCCGCGCGCCGTCGCCTCGGCGACCCTCGGCCTGCGTCCCGCACGCCTCGTATATAGGCGCTGCATCGTATGTGTATTCTTGGCGCCGCGGCATTAAAACGTATTTAAATTTTAACTATCTGCCTTATTTTTCTTTCCCATTATCATCAAGCTCTATTAGCCACCCTATTCCACGCGCAGTCCCACAACGCGATATTTCGCCCTTCGCGGACCGCCCCTCTCCCTCGCCGAAATCCTTCGGGGCTAAGCCCAGCCGGGCACAGATTTGCAACGGCCGTGCCCGCCGTCCTCGTGCTCGAGGCGGACACGCGCACCGTTACATGGCGCCCAACGCGATCTCGGGATCGCACTTTATATAAGAATATTTTGTATATCTTTATATATATCATTACATATATACATTTTATAATATATATGTAATAATATATTGTATTATAGTGCCCCGGCGAATATTCGCAAGTGACGCGGATGCGCGAAAATAACTTAATAATTTTATTATATTGAAAATTGTAATACTACAGAGTGCGAACGCACAGCACATCGCGAGTGTTTACGTTGCGAGCTCGTAGATGTAAACACTCTCGAAGTCGGCCAAGGCCAACGGCAATTCGGCGAAAGCGGCTGAAAAGCAGCACAAATGAAATATAATGCCGAATACGGTAATATAATATTTGTGCAGTTTTTCAAGCAAAACTAATTTTAAGTTAAATAGACACATATACATTAATTTATATAATATTGATATATATATATTAATTGGATTTAACTTTAAAATTTAGCTTAAATTAAATATGTGAATTCCATCTAAGCTAAACTAAAATTAATCAATAATTAATTTTTAGCGTATATAGATAGCGTAATATGAAAATATAACTGATATAAATAGATTTACATTCGCCATTATAATATAATAATAAAATTTTCGTCGTTACAGGCATAAGGAACATTTAGTGTAAATTAAATATAATTAAAAGTTCTCTTCATTACACATAGTCGACTATTAAATTAAAATTTTTTTTTCCTTTTTTTTTGAAAACTAAAAATTGAAAATTTTTTTTTTCTTTTTTGTGAAAACTAAAAATTAAAAATTTTTGTTTTTTCGAAAACCAAAAATTAAAGTTTTTTTTGGAAAACTGTAAAATAAAATTTTTTGTAGAAGTTATAAAAGAACTAAAAATAAACTATATTTTTATTTTTTTGTTTTTTTTTGTGTTTTCCTTTTTTTCTTTATATTTTTGTATTTTTTTTTACATTGCTTAAAAAAAATATAAAAAGGAAGAACTATTACAATTTCAAAATAAATCTTTTTGGAAAATCGAGAATCCGAAAGCCGAAATAAGAACTTTGGAAAAATTTTTGGTAAATTTCTTTTGATAATTTTTGAAAATTGTTGAATTCTTTTTCTCTTATATTTTCTGGTTTTTTTTGCGTCAGTCGCCCCTAATTTTTGCGTTTTCGCCCTCGCACTCCACTATCTCTTGAGATTGCCGGCTTTTAATTATTTGCTTTTAATTATTTAATCGAAAACTGTGGCTATAACGCTCTATTTTTCTCACGTTGTATTTTTTTTTCTTTTTCCGTTTGTTCGTTTGTCTTCTTCTAATTTTCAACGAAAAGAAATAAAAGATGGCAAATCCGCCAAACGAATTTAACGACTGGCTTCAAAGCCTATGTGAGGAAGAAACAAACCTAATTACAGCGGAACTAGAATTAAAAAATGAGGGTTCCCCATTTCAAAGGGCTGCTAGGCTATACCATAGACTAGCGGGAAATTATAGCCCAGGAGATTTTGTGGAATGCGAGAGTGACAGTGATAGTATAAAAACACGCACGCGAAGAGATAAAAATCTATTAAAGATAATCGTCACCTCGACAATGCGCGACGCAACAAAAACTTATATTTTGGATCGAATGGAAGCGACGTACGCCGAACAAGCGGACGAATCAGCTGACATACAGCAGGCTCGGGAAATTTACCCGAGCACAGATCAAAGAAATATAACAACAGCTGTCGATCACCAAATACAAAATCTGATCGACTTCAATTTGGCCGAGATGAACAGGCATGAACCGCTCGCATGGAGCACTGCCAACGAATCGCCGATTCAGGCAGCCACCACGAGCGTAATTACGCCTCCCGACTCGGGTGTCACGAATGACACCACACGTCGAACCCAAGTCGCATCTCAGGCGACAAATATAACAGTCGAGCCTCAACCGACTGACCTCGAAAACAATGTAAACCTTCGTCAGGGATTACATGGCCTGCAAAATATGCTGCAAACTTGGATGCAACACCAAAACTGCACTGTCCAAGATTTGCAGCAGAGGCAAAGTGAGATGCACGCTACGCTAGCCAGCATCCAGCAGCAGCTGCAGAAATCGGCGCGACGCGACCGTGTCACTTTCCAAGACACGTACGATCTGCAATACGTGGAAAGTGACAAAAACCTCAACAATAATAGGTTTGTAGGGTCGACCGGCGAGCCTACGTTTTCGGCTCCTTGCCACCCTCGGTACCAAGGGCCTGGAAGGGGGGGACATCACATGGATCGAGATGTGATGAGCTCGCCCGCGAATACAACGCGATCAACGCTGTCAAGCATCTTGGCCCAGCGCACGGATATTGGTAAGACCGTGCGCCAATGGAAAATTAGATTCAATGGTGCCAAGGGGAAAAGTGTAGAAGAATTTCTGCAAAGGATCGCGGAATGTCGCAGGTTGACACCGCTCACGGACGAGGACATGCTCAATGCCATGACGGAGCTCCTCGACGGTGTCGCCCTGCATTGGTACCGTCTATCTCGGAAAGACTGGACCACGTGGCAAGAGTTCTGCCACGCAGCCCGGAGCTGCTACGGCGTCGATCGACGCTTCCAAGCTGAGCTAATCAGCGAAGCGCAGCGGCGTACGCAGGCGAAGCGCGAGCCAACACGTGACTACGTGTTTTGTTTGTTAACGATTCTCAATCGGTTCGAAGAACCATGGTCGGACGACAAACAACTCGCCCTGATCTACCGTAATCTACTCCCGGAGATACAGAAGTTAGTTCCGCGGGAGAAGATTACGAGCGTCAATCGGCTAATCGAGCTTGCTCGAGAGGCCGAATGCGTCCTCGATGCGGAGCGAAATTATAAGCCACCGCCATCACCTGAGGACTGCATAATGCCCGAAGTGGCCTTCCATGCGCACCCTGGACCTCAGCAGCGCCTACCATCAGGTCCCTCTTCGTGAGGAATCGCGACACCTCTCTGCCTTCACGGTTCCAGGCATGGGGCTATTCGAATGGACCCGTATGCCATATGGTGTCGCCGGTGGCCCTGCCACCTTTCAGCAGTTAAGCGACAAGCTGATCGGCCCTGAAATGGAGCCGGTGGCCTTCGCCTACCTCGATGATGTGATCATCGCTACGGAGAGCTTTGACGAGCACCTCAGGTGGCTCGAACATATCCTGAGACGGATTTCCGATGCCGGCTTGACCATCAATCGGCAGAAGAGTAAATTCGGACTCGCGGAGGTACGGTTCCTCGGCGTCCTCGTGGATCGTGACGGTTTTCGACCCGATCCGGATAAGATTGCACCAATCTTGACTTACGCCGCACCAAAGAACCTGAAGCAGCTCCGTAGGTTTTTAGGCCTTGCGTCCTGGTATCGCAAGTTCTTAGAGAACTTCGCAACGCTTGCTGAGCCTCTCACCCGATTAACCAAGAAGAACATCAAGTACCATTGGGGAGAAGAGCAACAGCAAGCCTTCGAACAAATCCGGGCGCTCGTCGCATCTGCACCCGTCCTTTCTCGACCGTCGTTTGGAGAAACGTTCGTCATCCAAACGGACGCCAGCGACTCGGGACTAGGCGCCATGCTCACGCAAGCTGTTGATGGCGAGGAGCGCGTGCTCTCCTACGCTAGTCGCACGATGACTGCGGCTGAGCGTAACTATTCGGTCACCGAACGCGAGTGCCTCGCCGTGCTATGGGCTGTGCGTAAATTCCGCCCGTACGTCGAGGGCTATCACTTCCAGGTGATAACCGATCACAGCAGCCTTCGTTGGCTGCACTCATTGCGCAACCCCACGGGCAGACTCGCCCGTTGGGCCTTGGAATTGCAGGGATATGACTACGAAGTCATCCACCGGAAAGGTACCTTGAATTGCGTACCAGACGCCCTCTCTCGTTTGTACGAAGACGAGCCGACCTGCGAAGTCGCCTCCCTCGGCGTCACCGATGTGCAAGACCCCTGGTATTTGCGCCTTCGTAAGAAAGTGGTGAGCGATCCGACCAACCTCCCATGGTGGAAAGTCGTTGGGCAGCGACTATACTACTACCGTCCCGATCCTGCCGTCGAAGATTTAGTAGACGACCAGGATGCGTGGAAGTTAGTCGTGCCTAAAGAAGATCATCGTACCGTTCGGCATGAATGTCATGAGGAGCCCACAGCTGGTCATTTCGGACGCCATAAAACATATGACCGAATTGCACGATCATACTATTGGCCATCAATGCACAAAGATGTGACACAATTTGTCCGTGACTGCACCGTGTGCCAACAATATAAGGTGCAGCAGGCTGCACCAGCTGGCCTGATGGGCCATCGAACGGTCACCCGCCCTTGGGAAATAGTAGCTGGAGATGTGTTGGGTCCATTTCCGCGATCTACCCGGGGATACGAGTATTTGCTCGTCTTCATGGATCTATTCACTCGCTGGGTAGAATGTATTCCCATCAGAAAGGCGAATGCGCAAACGATTCGCCGCGAGTTGAAAGATCGCGTATTTTTACGCTTTGGTACGCCCGAAGTATTCCTATCAGACAATGGCACCGAATTTCGTAATAAAATCATTGAGAAATTCCTTGTGGAGCGTGGGGTGGAGCATTCCACGATACCCCCTTATCACGCTCAAGCCAATCCGGTAGAGAGGGTCAATAGGACTCTGAAGACCGCGATAATCGCCTTCATTGAGGAGTCTCACAGTACTTGGGATGCGCACATCGCCGAGCTGATGTTCGCGTACAATACATCCGTACAAGACTCCATTGGCGTAAGTCGGGCCTTCCTTAACACGGGTCGTCACCCCCCAGCCCCTGGCACACATCGTCGCCAGGAGGAGCAGCGCGCACAGATTGCGCAAGAAGAGGCTACTCTACAACATTGGAAAGAGCGCATGGAGAAATTATCTGATCTCCATCTAAAGGCAGCGGAAAACTCGCAGAAAGCGCAGGCAAAGCAAGCTCGCTATTATAATGCGAGACGTCGCGACGTGCATTACGCGATTGGCGATCGCGTATGGCGGCGTAATCGCATCCTCTCGTCAGGCATACAGGGCGTCAGCGCCAAACTGGCCCCAAAATTCGACGGGCCCTTTACCATCACGGAGAAACTCGGCACGAATGTTTATCGACTGGTCGACTCTACGGGAAGAGATGCTGGTAAGCATCACGTCGCCGACCTGAAGCCCTACCATCGAGATCACGACCCCGAAGATGATAGCAGTTCCGACACGGAAGAGCCTTCGGGCGAAGAGCGTGACTGCGATGCGTCGAATTGTAATGTCGAGGCGAGCGAGCGAATCCGCATTGTAACACCACTGGTGAGCGTACGGCGCCCCGACGACGCGCCTCATTGTAATTCCGATACTAGCGTGCGAAGCGATACCCCCGCGGGCAATGCCACGCGATCTAAGACCGATATCGCACCGCGTAGATTAGGGAGGCCGCGTAGGACGCGAATCGTAACCCGTCGAAGAACCCAAGCGCGAGCCCCTGCGGAGCCCGATAACAGCGGAGCCGCCTGCCATAACGACGTGCACCTGGTGAGGCGAAAAGTAGGTCGCCCCAGGAAGAGCGGACGCTCAACCCCGCCGCGGGACCAATCTCCCCGCCGCACTCGGGCCCAAGCCCGCACCCATCAACGGGCCGACTAACTTCGATTATTGACTGGCGCCGTTATTGACGGCGGACCACCGGCGATTGTTACCTCCAAAAACAACTGCGTCTAGGGAAGGGAGTTCTTTACCCATCCTTCCTCATCCCAGTGATCCTCAGCGGTAGACCGCAGCCACCCCGTTCCTCATCCTGACACGATGGTTTCCCATTATCATCAAGCTCTATTAGCCACCCTATTCCACGCGCAGTCCCACAACGCGATATTTCGCCCTTCGCGGACCGCCCCTCTCCCTCGCCGAAATCCTTTGGGGCTAAGCCCAGCCGGGCACAGATTTGCAACGGCCGTGCCCGCCGTCCTCGTGCTCGAGGCGGACACGCGCACCGTTACATAACATATAAATAGTTTTATTAAAAGATGCATTCCTTTAAATTTAATATTTAAATCTTTGTGCTTCGTTTAATAAAATCGAAAAAATGTTTATTAATTTTTAACAACTCGTTGGGTCTAATCAAATAAATATATTGCACCTTTTGATAAAGCTATTTAATTGTTCATATTGAATAGCTTTCCCAAAAATTGATTATATTTGTTAAATTTGAGTATATATGTATAGTTTTTTAAATATTTATTTATTTAACTTTATTTTTTACGTATATATAGTTCCGTTTAGTAAAATTCAAGAGTTATTTATTACTTTGCAATAATTTATTTAGTTTAAAGTAATAAATATATGTTCGCTATTCAAATAACTATTGAATTAATTTTAATGAATGCATGATATAATATAAATAGCAATGAAATAAAATTTATTTTATAAAAATTTAATGAATGTTATTATATAAATAATTTACAGAAAGTATAATTTTTTATATCAAATTAGTCTTATTATTAAGTTCAACGCAATCTTATTGTCAAGTTTTAAACTCAAAATTTTAAGAAAATACGTGTATATATATATATATACATATATATGTGTGTGTGTATGTTCTTAAAAATTTGGCAGCGGAGTGTAGTAAATGGGATTCACTGGTGTCGACGAAGAAATTCTTTAAGTGCGTATACCCAGGTATACCTTTTCGTAGCTTCGATCATCGCCACGCAGCGAATTTAAAATTTGAAGAAAATACGTGTATATATAAATGCATCATACACACTTACACACACAGACAAGAAAATCTATACGCACTTCAAGAATTTCGACACAAGTTAATCCCTTTTATTGTATCTATTGTTTCGGTGTCCCCCCTACTGAACGCCGTCTCTCCCTCGATCGCACCAGCTCGAAAACCAATATCTGGAATATCGCACAAACGGAGTCCGACGTTCACCGCCGTAGTGCTGAGTGTCAACATTTTACTGCAATGTCTAACATGGGCATCGGCGATCTCCCCTTATTATCTCTGGTGCGCATTTGCCTACGTCACGAGCTGTGACGTAGGCAATAAATATATATAGATATAGTTATACGCTTTTGTCCAATGCGACGTTGTCGTTTTAGACCAATCTTTGTGTTAAATTGGAATTACACTAATTTTTTAAAATGTCAATAAGTAACAATATAGAGTAGATTAAAATAAATATAAATGAAAAGTATGCTGTTTGAATGTGAAGGAAACTAGGAATAATGTATGTGATTTATGAATTATATTTAGTATGTAGTATCAGAGACATAGGTTGATTAACTACTTTAACATTAAAATCTACGTCAAACTCGTATTTTTTAAAAATATGTTTAAGCTCGTGTCATAACTTATAGTAATTTAAAATAGTTACACATTTTTTTATTGATAATGCATATTGCAGCAAATACAAAACTTCAAATTCTATCCTATTGTAAAATGTTGTAGAATGTACATCTTATATCTTATAGTTATAATTTACATAACATATAACTTTTTAGCTTCTATATTTTTATTTTATTTTATCTTATTTTTTTATTTTAGCATTTAATTTCAAGAATTTCATTTTCCATTTTTGATTTATATTATTATTTATAATTTTATAATTTAAGACAATTAATGGATTTTCTCTTTTTGTTCATACGCGTTATTTACTACAATATAATGTAAGCATTAAAAATTAAAATTAAATTTTTTAAACTAATTAAGGAATATCCATTTTAGCACAAAATCATAAGACTCAATTTGAAATTTCGACAATGGAAGAAAGGAAAGTGTTGATTTTCTGCAGAGACAAAAATTCGTCTGCATGATAAAGCTGACATCGGAGTTGGATCTGAATTGCTTTTTGATACTCGTGCGCATATTAGATGTTCTGGCTTAGCCTCTGTAATGATATAAACGAAAACGACAACGTCGCAGTGGAGAAAAGCGTATAACTATATCTATATATATTTATTGCCTACGTCACAGCTCGTGACGTAGGCAAATGCGCACATGAATTGTAAAGCTAACGTAGTTGTGACGTCGCGTTGGCGCGTTAGTGTAGCAGTTGAGTCTGTTGAGGGCGCACGCTCCCGGCGCTCGAAAATCGTCGAGCCTTTCGTATATGACATCGGCAATCTCTCCTTATTATCTCTGGTAAAATGTAGCTGAAAGATCAAGCATACGTTACCAGTACGGGCATACGGCATTTTCCTAATTTTTAGTAAGTTTTCTGATAATGAATGTTAATATTCATAGAGTAACTTTTTAACTGATACATATTACTAATATACACGCGTGTGTGTGTGATGCAAATATTGAATATTGCTAAATGTTGTTATACAGAAGCATGCAGCATATATATATATATATATATATATATATATATATATATATATATGAAAATCTATCAAATAATTTTTGCAAACAATTTTTTGTTTAGAATCATCAACTTTTTTTACATCTATTCAAATCATAGCATAGATCAATTGCTGACGATGGTGATTATATGAGAGGCTACTCCGATTGAGAGTCAAGTTCTCCAAAAGTTCTCTTTCGTCTCTCGCCGAGCTCTCTTGCTTCTTTTCTGCAATACAACACCAAGTAAACAGTACATCAAAGTTCATCTATAAGATTATGTGGGCTATAAGAACGAGAGTCGAAGAGAACTGGAAAGAGCTAAAGAAAACCAGAGAACATCCAATCTCATTATATATTTTATGAGGCGCATCGATCGATTTGGACTTCTGGCAATCGTGAGGAGCACTCTTCCCAGTCGTAGAGCAGCTCGCAGAACTGTTTATTTAAGAGTGCTCCTCACGATTGCCGGAAGTCCGAATCGATCGATGCGCTTCATAGAGAAAAATTTTGCGTTAAGTGAGAGAACTAAAATCAATGTTCTGCACTACCGACATTTCAGGAATGTATCCACAATGAAAATTGTATGAATAGTCCACATTCATACATATATACTACGTCTACGTAGTGCTCGATGTTATACACGAAAGAACGTTCCTTATCAAAGCTTCTTATTTCAGGATCATATTTCATTGTCTTACTCTGTCGCGAGTAGTTGCGAGTAAAATGTAGCATCTCAAAGTTCGATAATAAGTTGCGAGTACGTACATATGGCAATATTGAAATGCATTTTTATCATTTATAATAACTTTTCTGATAACAAATATTAATATTCAAGGCGATACATTTTACTAATATAGTAAAGATAATTAAAAATTATTCTTTAATATATATATATGTGTGTGTGTGTGTGTTATACACTAGCTCATTAATTTCTAAAAAATGCTGTAAGAATATTTAGAATTTAGAATATCTATTCGGAGCTTATAAAATTTGAATATAAACCAGTAATCTTATCGCAGTGAAACAAATAATTTTTCTTATTTATCACTTAGCATCGGGAAATACAATTTCCATAAAAAAATATGCAATAAATAAAGTATGTGTAATAGTAAAAGTAGATAAATTTTACAAACATTAGTAAAATCTACAATATTTATTTCATATATTCTGTTGAAAACAAAAGATACGAATCCTTCATGTTTCGTGATTAAATTCTTTGTTCCACAAGTTTTTTGTGTGACATTTCTAATGAACGACTGAGTATATATCTGTATTATTATTTTAAAAATTTTATTTTTATAATAATAATTAATAAAATTATTCCAAAATTCAGATGTTTATATATAATAAATAGAATTGTAATACTCGAAACGAATTGATAGAGAAAGTTAAAAGATAGCATAACATTGAAGTTTATAGGATTAACAATTATTGTTACCAATGATTCAGAAGGAAGTTTAGCTATATCACGAACAATATATAGTACATTAGTGGCTAAGGCTTTGGACTGCGAATCACAGCGTAATCTTCGGATTGACTTTTTGAGAACCGATTAGGTAAAAAATAGTTTTCAACGTATTCTTCAAAGAAATCAGAATCGTGAAATTGTACAATTATATCTATATATATTATTCAAAATTAATAGAGGTTCAAAAAAATGATTCTACCAATCATATCGTCATGTAAATTAATTGGGAGTTTTTTATAATCAAAAATCAATCAAAATTAATTTCAACCGAATGGAATGAGTGTTAAATAAGCTGACTAGAAATCCACATTTTTGTATAAATAAATATATCAAAAGAGAATAAATTTATGTATTTAAATTAAATCTTATTAAATTGAATAAATAATTTTTTATCGGGATTATTTTTCTTTTATAAAATTTTAATTTCATACTACTGTCATATCACCTTGATACAATATTATAGATTTAATTTAATTTAATATTATTATTAATTTAATAATAATTATTAATGGAATACATTATATTTTCAATAATTATAATAAATAAAATATTCTCTAAAATATCAAAACTTGATATTTATATTATTTCCTTGTTTTTAATACTTCTAAAGATATTTTGCTGATTATAATTGTTATTTTTTTGCTAATTTTTGTGCAAACATCGTTTCACACGTATAAATCGGAAGCCATTTACAATGCCGAATAAATGCAATTCATATATTTATACATTTATAGATGAGGGGCTACTCCGATTGAGAGTCAAGTTCTCAAAAAGTACTCTTTCGGCTCTGGCTGAGCTCTCTTGTTTCTCTTCTGTAATACAACACTAAGTAAATAGTACATCAAAGTTCATCTATAAGATTGTGTGGGTGACAAGAATGAGAATCGAAGAGAACCGGAGAGCGCTAAAGAAAACTAGAGAACATCCAATCTCATTATATATTTTTAGGTAATTGTTAGATATTCGCGATAAAATATCTAAATGTTTTTTCTTGAGATAAATATTTTTTAATAAATTCTATTGCGTGCAGGTGAGGACCGCGGGAAGTTTGATTAAAATTTACTTTTTCATAAAAATTTAATTTTTTTTATTTAAATTCTATATTATCTTGGAAAATAATCTTCAAATTAAAAAAATGAAAAGAGTAACTTTCGATTTATAATTTAATTTTTCATAAGAATTACATATTTGAGACACCAAAAAGTTATGTGCTTTTTGGCTCTCATTTGCCGGTTCTTTTTGGCTCTCACAGACCTTTTCCCGTCTCTCTTCTACATTCAAAGTGGTTCTCTTCTTCCCTTTACAAATAAATAGTACGTTGTGTATAGATGATAACAAACGAACAACAATCACTTTTTTGATTTTCTATTTCATTACCCATTTTCTAGTAATTTTTTATGCTATAATGGACAGTTCAATTACAATCTATGCTTCACTATAAAAATGTCACATGTTTGGTTTAAAAACAGATTTTTGGAGTTTATTCATAAAATGCTAAAAAGCTGTTTGAATAAGTTTTCCATCACAGACTAAGCAATAAACAATAGTCATTGTTATACTCTACCACTTCCACAATAATAATCAGTTCCAACAAGACAATATGGTGCCAGGGACAATATTTATCTATTCATTTATATTATAATTTTGATTGTTATCATCTATAAACAACGTACCACTTATTTGTAAAGGGAAGAAGAGAACTACTTTGAAAGTAGAAGAGAGACGGGGAAAGCTCTGTGAGAGCCAAAAAGAACCGGCCAGTGAGAGCCAAAAAGCACATAAGTTTTTGGTGTCTCAAATATGTAATTCTAAGTCTCAAATATGTAAAAATATGTAATTAAATTATAAATCGAAAGTTACTCTTTTAATTTTTTTAATTTGAAGATTATTTTCCAAGATAATTGTTACAGACAGACATATGTTTTTTGCGTATATATTATTTATAGAAAAATAACATTATTTAAAAAATATGTTATGTGCGCTTATTGTGTTTTTGTAGATTAGGATACTTAAATGAAGGATTTTATACTAAAGTTGTATAGCTTTTATATTTATTTAAGGTTTGTTTCTTTAAAGTAAAAGATTATTGAATTTCATAATATAAGATCGTATTTTACTATCTGAGAATTATAGTTAATTTAATATAAAAGATTTCTCTACGTTATAAATTTTAGTTTGTGTTATACGTGATAAAATTAATATAGTTCTTGAATTTCTTTTATTTCTATAAATTCATGTATATGTGTTAAGCGTGATACATTTATAAAATTTACTTGTTTAAATATTAAGATAAGTACGTTTTTGTTTCGTAGAAGTTAATGTAAAATATTATTAGATTAAATCTTCGATTGTATGCGTAATAATTTTCAGATTCATATTTGTAAGTGCGAATTCTTATACATATCAATTGTCGACTTGGTTGATATGTGATCCCTGTAACTTAAAACCTAAAATCTCGGCACCAAGCGGCATTGCGTCGAAGAAAATGAATGTATGTTGTCTAAAATGATGAAATATCATGTAAACAGAGACGGGAAAATGTCGAATATTCGAGAATGTTCAAATAATGTATCGTTGTTTTGCTTAAATGAATTTCAGTAAAGAAATATATTGTTTTCTATAATAAATATGAAAAGAAGTTCATAGTTAGAAAAAAGTGATCGCCAGCAAACTCTAGTTAAAGGCCTACATACCGTGTATAAGTTTGGTACACATTTTACGTGCCGTGACGGGAAAACCGAAAGTTTTACTGAAAATTAGCATTTATACGGTTTAACAAAGAGGCGGCCGAATATTTGCTAAAGAAAAAACTTGAGGTTTTCGAAAGAGGTAAATGATTATGCTTATATAAGCAATTTCCGTGCTGTGTCGGGAAATTCGAAGATTTTACGTAAAAAAGCCTTTCTACAGATTTTCATTTAAGTGAATCGTATTCTGACTTTGTGAAAATGTTGAGAATTTCGAAAGAAGTGACGTGTTCGGTTTGCCACCTCGAACGCTCCGACCGTCAGGCTGCGCTAGAGTTTGGGCTACGATCAGCGAGTGGGGCTTATCTCCCGTAATTTGACCCTGCGAGAAGGAGCTTCGAGTCTATATAAACGCGCCGAAAGAGCACTCACGGGCTTTTTACTTTCTTGTCTCTGTTCAGGTTAATATAACTTTATATTATCTCTATTGTTCAGTTTAATTTTATAATAAATATTTTATATTTTTATTAGTTCGAATTTCTTTTAATTTAAAAATCAATCAAACATCCCAGCATAGTAAGAGTTTAGTACAATAATATAGAATTTAAATAAAAAGAATTAAATTTTTATGAAAAAGTAATTTTTAATCAAACTTCCCGCGGTCCTCACCTGCACGCAATAGAATTTAATAAAAAATATTTATCTCAAGAAAAAACAATTAGATATTATATCGCGAATATCTAACAATTACCTAAAAATATATAATGAGATTGGACGTTCTCTAGTTTTCTTTAGCTCTCTCCAGTTCTCTTCGATTCTCATTCTTGTCGCCCACACAATCTTATAGATAAACTTTGATGTACTATTTACTTAGTGTTGTATTACAGAAGAGAAGCAAGAGAGCTCGGCGAGAGCCGAAAGAGAACTTTTTGAGAACTTGACTCTCAATCGGATTAGCCCCTCATATAATCACCCTTGTCAGCAATTGATCTATATTTATGATTTGAATAGATGTAGAAAAAGTAGATAGTTATAAACAAAAAATTTTTTCCAAAAATTATTTGATAGATTTTCATAATATATATAATATTTATGCTTCATGCTTCTGTATAACAACATTTAGCAATATTCAATATTTGCATCACACACACACGCCCGCGCGCGCACGCGCGCGTGTGTATTAGTAATATGTATCAGTTCAAAAGTTACTCTATGAATATTAACATCTATTATCAAAAAATTTACTAAAAATGACGAAAATGCCGTATGCCCGTACTGGTAACGTATGCTTGGTCTTTCAGCTACATTTTACTCGCAACTACTCGCGACAGAGCAAGGCAATGAAATTCGATCCTGTAATAAGAAACCACGATACGAACGCACTTTCGTCCAATACAATGACCGCTAATAGATGTAGTATGCATATATGATCGTCTGAAAATGTAGAATAATATAGCTTTTTTTCTAAAACTTATACTAAAACATATAAAGTAAATGAGTATACATACATATATTCATTCATAATAGTTTTTAATCCTTTATATACATAAAATAGTTAAAATAATAGTAAAAATTTAAAGCACAGGGCCCCTTTACTTGATTGAATTCGTACGATATTGAACGTGGTTTGCTGCTCCATCTCTTTCAAAACGCAGCAACTATATTTCTTTCTGTTTTGCCGACAACTATAGTTATTTATTGGATTTTTGGTTACATTGTGAAAGCAATTTACTTTTTCTGTTTTCTCAAAATATGTGGCATGTCGAGCGATAAAACAAATTTTATTTGCTTTATTATTTTATTCTACAAGTGGAAAAACTCGAATTAGATGCTCAACAAGTACATAGAATTCACAATAAATGTTTTCTTTGTAAGATCTGAAACACACTAGACTGCGTGCAGCAGACGATTCGTAAGACAAAAGATTTTGTACTGTTTTTTCCTAATTTAGAAAAATAGATTAATTTATATCTCTGTTTTCCCACTTGTACAATAATCTGAAGAATTTTTAAAATGTTTTTTCTCTCTAAATAATGCGAAATGACGATAAAAACTGAAAAAGTAAATTTGTTTCCGTTTTACTAGTTCATCGTAGCGCTGCGAACGCCGTAAGGAGCACTCTTAAATAAAAAAAGGTAGATGTTTATAGAAGAACAGTTTTGTACAAATCGTTGGATACAGTCTTTGGGTAACTTTATTAGTTTTAACGTCAATAGATATCATACAGATATACAAGCAATGTATATTAGCAATATATCATGTAAACCTTGTTCAGATATACCTAAATTATGGACAGTTGAGAGAAAGAATGGAAACTATGCTTGCTTTTACATGGGAAAAGCTTATCAAAAATTAGCCGGAGATGGTAGTTCAGATTTGTCCAGTAGACGTCGCTGTCTTGGAAATCGTTTGATGGTTGTGTGTGCAACACAGAGAGGGAAAGTAAAAGCCAAAGCGAGGAAGAGGAAGAAAGGAAGCAAAAATGGGAGAGCAGAAATTTAACTTTCCTCTCTCTTCACGCTCACTGCATACCCCCACTATCTTTTGGTAATCTCATAGGATGTTGCCACATTGCGGCCAATTCTGTCTCGAAGTCCTGCCGTGTTATTTGACACGGATTTAGCAGAGTTTTCACTCCTCTAAATCCTCTAACTCCAGACAGGTATACCAGTGCAGAGCCGGTATACAAGGTTTATCAATATATGACGTGGCTATAAAATAATCACAAGATAATCCAAAATAAAATTTTTGAGTAAAGTTCAATAGTTCCGTCTTGGGATCTTCTGTGAAATTCTACGATTATATGAAACACAGATACCTTCGAATACAGTTTTCTCCAAAAATGCTCATTGTAGAATGTAAACGTATATATAAAACGCATCATATTAAAAATATATTTTGATAAAATCTACAATTATTGTTTAAAATATTTTTTGTAATTTTAAGTACATCGAAACAAAATTTGATAATTTGAAATAAATACATTTCTTGAAATTGAAAGAACGAAACAGTTGTGTAATATAAACAACTGTCTTTAATTCTAAAAAATGTATATTTAATTGTATTAACTGATTTAGTTGAAAAGACATTTTTTTAATTTAAAAAAGAACATCATTAATTGTCTAAAAAGAATTTATTTATTAGAACGCGAACTGAGTTTCCGAACTTTTTTAACGAAAAAGGGACATTTATGATGGAAAATGGATACATGTAAGCTTAATCCAAACGTTTTTCGTCATTTTCTACTACTTTTTCCTATCTTTCTGGCAATATGACGTTACCGTAGCGTAAGATTGATAGTGGTTTCGAGGCGATCAAATCATCAATAAATTCTGGCACTTCTTAAACATATCGGAAATGCGTATCAACAGTTCAATAATATCTACGTAAAAAGTACTTTATGCATAAATTACTATTGCTATAGATAATTTACCTATCCTCGTTTCCGTATAAAAAGGTTCTTGAAAGCAGCGTCCACTTCAAAAATGTAATATTTCGCAAATCATTTTATACGATATATAGACATGTTACATACGTCTAGGCACTACGTCTTTATAACCACTAAGTCTTTATGTTTAACTATATGTGTAACTACTAAGTCTTAATAATTCTATATTTTATATAATTAATCCATAAATATAAATAAAATAAATGGTCCTAGCAGTCAGTTTCACTAGCCGTCAGTAGGTGTCGTCTTGAATCACGAATAGGAACTCAAAGTATTCAGCATAAATATTAATATCAGGCCAGCAGATTTTAATAGTCATATCCAATATTGGGATTCATATCCTAAAGAAAGTGTGATTTGAGCCGGTATTAGCCTTTTACCTTTTCAGGTTAATCTGACACTAACCACCTTAAGGATATCTTTTGATTTTCATAAATTTTATTTTTTCTTAAGTGAGAAAATCTCTCTTCTCTCTCGCTCTCTCCACGTCTTCTATTATAAAATGGTTGTATGCCAAATCATACTTAACATAATTTCTGACAACATCTTATGTTTTTGTTTTTACACATAATATTAGGAGGCAAACTGAGTTTCTGACCTTTTTTAACGGAAAAGGTACATTTATGATGGAAAATTATTTTTCCTAATTTTTTACTACTTTTTCCCATCTTTCTGGCAATATGACGATAGCGTGGCGAAAGAACGATGGCGGTTTCGAGGGAATCCAATCATCCTCGAAGTATCGTAACTTCATAAACATTTCGGAAGTGCGTATCAAGGAGGTCGTTCTGCATTGATCTGAACAGGTGGTAATTAGAAGGCTCCATGTCTGGCGAGTACGCTGGCAACACTTCCCATTCGAGCTCCAATAGGGTGTGTTTGACGGCTTTCGCAACATGTGGCTGAGCGTTGTCATGCAAGAGAATGACTTTGCACCTATTGCTCGCGATTGCTTATCTATGTTTGATCAATTTCTGTTGTAAATCATTCAGTTAGCATTGGTATACCTCGGGATGAATTCGGTTTTAGCAGCTCGTAGTACAGTACATCCTGTTGCCCCACCAAATGTACATCAATAGCGTTGGGTCGTGGTTATTGCATTTTGGTGTCGATATGGACGATTGGCCTGGGTTCACCCATGACTTTTTGCGCTTAGGATTTTCATAGTAGATCCACTTTTCATCACCAATCATAATAGGCCATAGAAAATTCTTCTTTTTTGCTTGGCAAGCAAAGACAGTCTGATGTTGTATCGATTTATAATGGCATCTTCGGTCAAATCGTGTGGCATCCATTTTCCTTCTTTATAAATCTTTCCCATCGCATGTAAATGTTTGCAAATTGCTCTGTCACGGACTCCGAACTTATTTGTGAGTTCTTTCTGTATTTGATTTGAGTTTTCGTTCAGTAATGCTTGCAATTCACTATCTTCAAACTTTTGCGATTGTGCATAACGTTCTTTGTCATTAACATCAGTATTTCCACTTCTAAACTCCTGAAACCACTCTTTACATGTTGTAAGCGATGAATTTTATCAGAGATGAATCGAGATTGCCAGAGACATAGGCGACGTTGGTTCCGTGACAGCGACAGAGTTTGCGGCAGAATTACGAACAAGGTCCGTCAGCCATCTCGACTATCGATAAATGTAGCGCACTGCTGAAAAATGTCCGAATAGCTATTCGGGCATATTCATATATAATATAATTAAGGCATTACAGCAAAGAAGGAGAAACAGCGGGCGCGTGTACAGGCTGCTATTAAGGGGAGGTGCAACGTGGCATGCCGACACGATGCCGAAGAGGGAAAGTAGGGGAAGTGAAGGACCGAGCGAAAAAGAAAACAGCTACGCGTCTATACGTCTGTTAATCCTCTTGATGTTTTCTCCAGTTTTCTTCTCTCACTCCCTCTCTCTCTCTCACCTTCTCTTATATATGATTGGTATATGTCGCTATAATCTACCGACATAGTTCCCTATTAGCTAAGTATGTATGTGTGATAAACTAAGGAGATGTTCAGTCCTACCATGTAGGAGGACCAGACACTTCCCCGGAAAAAGGAGATAGAAAGAAAAGGAGAGAGAGAACAATTAGTTTTATAATTTTGTAAATATTAATGGAATTTATTGCTGACTTGTATATGGTGCACGAAGAGACAGAGACGGAGACAGAGAGAGGACTTACTAGAGACTGCTTGACTGACTGCGTGCATTTTTGTGGAAAAATCGATATATACCCGATTTTTCCATGATCATCCGCAATCCCTCTTTCTGCTCCTCGTTTTTACAGCTTTTTTATTACTTTGTTTAGTTTACTTACTTTTAGCCTTAATATTAGTATAAACAATTAAATTTTATCATAAACATTCATTATAATTTTTGTGTTAAATATTTGATGTATTAAAAATATGGTTTAATTGTTTAAAATTTTTAATTTTACTATAAATTAAACATCAAAAATTGTACACTAGCGCATCGCTAATGTACATGTTGCGTTACCTATGAGACCTTCGTTGGAGAAACATACGCTTCTGATGTATGATCTTGCGCAGGCCAACGGCTTATTTCGGCGGTATTATGAAATTGTTTTCCTCGTCCAAATAAGATGATGACATGCTAGATGAAATTTGGCCATTTTGGTTTCGATTTTTAATTCTACAAAACTTTATTTATATATATATTTATATATATATATATATATATATATATATATATATATATACATATATATGTTCAAGTATTATTATTATTATTGTATGTATTTATTTATACATATATACATATATATATTATTATATTATATATTTTTCTTTATAAATGTATATATATTTTTTTTATGTGTTATTAGTATATATTATGTTTATATATATACAGCTATATATAGGTGTTAATACGTATTATAATACATTATTTTTATTTTCATATATATATATACTTATACGTATTATAATACCTTACATTTATATATATATATATATATATATATATATATATATATATTTATTTATCTCTATTATTATATATTATATTTAAAACTCTAGTTTACATTTATATATATACGTGTATATGAATATATATACTTTCAATGTTTACCTGTAATATTTTTTCTTGCTTAATAAAATTAATATTATTTTATTACGATTATTAGCTCGATGTTACACCCCTTGCGTAAGACGGTTGCTAGAAGTATGAAAACAATCGTTCGCCTCTGTTAAGGTAATGCGGCGTTAAATAGTGTACATATGACAAAAAGTATAAAAATTTTTTTTTCCCTCCCCATCCGATCTTTGTATTTGCCCAGAGCAATGTATCCGTGAACGAGGGAAAATCTAAGGAAAGAAAACCCAGTGGGAAAAAATTTCCATAGGAAAACCTCGTTCGAAGATGCGTGGGGTTCACATGATTCTTTGTATCGCAACTTACTCTACTTACATGAATACATGTGAGAAGTTTCATACGAAATTCGATATCTGGTAATTATGGAAATAGGAAATTTACTTTTATTGTTTTGTCTTATTCTGGAAAACTCGCGTGAGTTGAGAATTTATTTTTATGGCTTTGCAGAAAAAAACAATTGTTTTTCTTTTGTCTCGTCGGTAGTGGTTAGTACTGGTTCTGGCTTGGGTTCCGGCTCTGGCTCTGGTTGACGATCATTTCGTAACTGTTTCCTGCCTCTTGTTTCGTCCGTGGTTGTTTGAGAGATATGAAGAAGTGTGCGGCTGTGCTCCAAATGGCCGACAATAGGTATATGGACCGACCGTATACGCGATGAAGGGCGTATCCGTTGAGGACAACCCCTATGAACGATTTTATCACATGTATGATCACCAGGACTGCTATTATCCCCGGGCTTGCGGATCCAAAGGTGATAAATTTATTCCATATTTTTTCCAAGCAGAATTTACTAAATTAACCATGGTGTCTTCATTTATGAAGTGTGATATCGTGTTGCCGCTCGTCACTCCAGATTCATGCATTTCGTGTGCTGCGTTATTCAACAATGCAGCTGTTTCTACTGGATACATAATTCGTTCCTTTAGTTTTTCTAAATCTTTACTGGAGTAGATTCCAGATGTTGCTAGGCTGATTGGATTAATATATTTCCATGTCAGCTGAGTCATGGGTTTTAGGGTTGTGGGTTCTCTTGCCACGGTCGATTTTGGTGCCAATTTGTACCATTCGCTATCAATACGGTAGTATGATGGTAGTACTTGGTTACAGGGAACTCTAGTTCCTCGAGTTTTCAGGATGTGTGTTTTTGGTGTGAGAAAGAGGGTTGTGTTTTGTCTTACAACTCTCAGCTCGGTGTAACAGTTATCGCCGTGATCTAGCTTAACTTCCACTGGTATACATTTTACCAGGTGTACCACTTCGCCGACTACTACAGCCATATAGCATGGACCTTTCATTATGTTATACGCAAATTGATCGGGACTTTGTGTAGCAATAGCGAGTGCATTTTTTAACGCGATCTGTTCTACCCGACATCGCTCTGTCACTATGTTGCGGTATAAGTTAAGCATTTGTTTTTTTACATGTTTTTCCAGATATACGGATTTCGCATTTACATAAGCGAAAATATCCAGATTACTACTAGATAATGCACTCTTTTTGTCAAACGTGATGCCCTTTTGTTTCGAAGATAACCAATTTTGGGTGTTCGGTTCTTATTATTGTATAATCACATACCTTTTCTTCAGACAATTTATTTAATGCGAATGCTAGTTTTTGATCTGAAAAAGAATAGATTACGTCTTGATCTATCTGAGGGTTAGTCATTTTTATTGCATGACCCTCGAATAATACGCCGTATACATTAAAGTGGCAATCATTATTAGGGACCGATTCCCAGAAGGTATATCCATCTTTGGCGTCTATACAGAATTTTCACGATAGTGGACATGATGTTCCCGATTGTAGATGAATTTTGTCGTCTTGTAAGTTTACTCGCGCCGATTGTTGCGATAGGGTGATTTTAAGGGTTCCTTGGACAATAACAGAATTCCAAGTTCCATAGGGGTCGCTATAATAAGCCCCCGCGCAGGTTCCGTCATTGCTTATGCTTCCGGCGTAGGTCATCGAATATATATTTGTTTGGTTAATTCTGACCCCGTTTATAATGTGATTTTGTCCGAAGTTGATTATCCCAGTTAAATGTAATTGTAAACAAGTATCTCTACTGACGTCATACAAGTATTCCATTTCGCCGTTATTAACAATAGAGTTATGCGAATGCATCCCGCAGTGATAGATGGTTCTCCGTACTCTATTTTACATTGTAATACTTTGGTTTCTTGAAAATCGTTGATTTGAAGTAGCTGTATATAGGCAAGTTGGCTTATAGGGTGGAGTTGAGGAAAATGGCATTCCCCGACGTCTAATAACGACATGGTTGTTATATTCATGATGTTAGATACGCAATCGTATCCTATCATTGTTTTTGTTGGGGTGACGAAAAATAAGGTAAAAAGTATAGGTAAAATGTGTAGGAATATCATCTTTTCTGAAATCATAAAGAGGTTAGTTTCGTAATCTGAAAAATAAGATAATTATGACATAAGAAAGAATGAAACCGATTGCGAGTTCAACTTTGATCAACTGAAAAATATAGAATTTAATTGCGCGTAAATTGAATGCGTTTGTTTAATACTTTCCTTCTTTCTTAAGGTCAGGTCGTGCGTTATGTTACTCTTATAAACAATATTCTTATGTCTATTTTATTTATGTGACTTTCTCGTATCTTGTTAGCTCAAATTCTAGGATGATCACCTTTTTGATCTTTTGGATACGGTAGAAAGTTTAATTCGCCTACTTCTATTGCTTAACGATCTAATATTATCGTAAGGTTAGTATAAAGGGTATGAAGCGTTAGGTAGTATAGCGGAGGATGAGGAAGTTATTTCATAAGGTTTATATATTTTACTTTTTTTAAAAACTTTTAAATGTTTAAGGTGCTCGAAGCCATTTTCTAGCTAAGGAAGACACTGATTAATCTGGTTTCTCCTGCTCATTCTGTCTACCCTTTTTCTTTTGAGCTGTTGTTTCTTTATTTATGTAAGAGATGCGGAGTCTATTCGCATGAACGATTTTACTGCTTTTATTCACTTGGATCCTAATATTATTCTGGTTTAACACTTCTAGCATCTTATGGGGTCCAGAGTAATGTTTTCCGAATTTATTTTGTTTAGGACCAGATAGTAGGAATACATAATCTCCTATTTTAAAATTCTGTGGATTAATTTTTCTGTCGTAATATTTCTTTGAACGAAATTTTTAGGATACTAGATTGCCATAGGCTAATTTCTGGATTCCATTCAACCGTGTGACTAAGTCGACTAGATATCCCTTGTACGTGGGTAGTAAGTCTCCATCTCTTAAAGGATCGATAGAAGGCAACCTGGCGATTCTACCGAAAATTAATTCATATGGTGTATGCTTGGTGCTTTCTTAGACACAAGTGTTATAATTTAAAATGGCTATGTCTAACCAACTGTCCCATTCCTTGTCATTGGTGGTGTATTGTTTTAAGAACTCGCCCAAATCGTGATGTGAGCGTTCTAGCGATCCGTTGGATTGCGGGTGCAAAGCGGTTGTCCGTAGTTTCTTTATTTTAAACCGTTTAGCTATGCGGTTCATTAAGCTACTAAGGAAATTTTTCCCTTGGTCTGTTAGAATGATTTTTGGTGTTCCGAAGATGCAAATAAATTTTTTTATATAAGAATATGCTATGGTAGTGGACAGTGTATCTGGTAAGGGAACTGCTACGCAAAATTTAGAGAATTGATCTTGCATTGTCAAGATGTATTCGTTTCCAAATTTAGTAGGGGTTAATGGCCGTACGTCATCTAAAGCTATTTTATAAAAGGGTGTACCAGGGGTGTCGGTGATCACCATTGGTTGTTTGGTCTTTAATCTCACTAGTATTTTAAGTTGACAATCTAAACACTGTTGTATTCTTCTTTGAATGTCTTCTTTTAAGTTTTTCGAATAATACTTCTGTTTGATTCGATTATATGTCTTGGACACTCCTCTATGTCCTCCTATTGGTGACTTATGTAACTCGTAAAAAATTTCATCCCTCTTTTCCTTTGGAACGAATTTAAGGGTGTCAGTGCAAATGATAATTTTAATCGGGAAGTTCGTAAAGGATGCCTTTATTGTTTCAAGAATGTCTTGCCATTCTATGTTTTCAATGTTCTTGCTTTTGGCAATGCTAATAAGGTTTTCTCCTATTTTGATTAGAATTTCCTTTAAGATCGACAAAGTTTTGTAGATATTGGTTTTTATTATAGTCATGGATATGGGTATTTCTCCTCGTATGCATAATGCGAAGAGGTTTTTGCAGTGTGACCCTTTTATTTGTTGGACATCTCCAATATCCATTGGATTAATGCTTATGTCATTGTTTTCCAGTAGTTTTTTAGCACCGTCGTCACAGGACTTTCCATCGCTAGTTACAAAGAAAACGATGTTATCTTTTCGGTGGCATATTAAATCTTTGGTTTCTATTACCTTGCCTCTTTCAACCTCGTATTCTTTGTCGTGATTTAGGCTAACTGACGAATCGATGGAGGATATTGATTTTATCTCTTCTAGCTGATTAGCGGTTATCAGTTGGGGTAAGGCTGATGGTTCAGCTTCAAACTCTTCGTGTGATTCCGGCTCGCTTTCGGCATAACAAGGCGCCTGTAGAACCGCGTCACGCGTGGGCCTTTTTCTTATCAGGAGATTTTGGGTTAGCTTCCCCTTGTGTAATATCCTTTGTTCTTTTGTTTTCGATTATTGGTAAAGGAGATTATTCGGATTCCCCTTGCGTAATCTTTTTAGGTCGTCCTCTCTTCTTTGGTTGTGTAGTTATCTTTGGATTTGATTTATTTTTATCCGTGCGTCCTGACGCATTGCTGAGTTCTCGTCCTGATCTCGTCACGATATTTGTTGTGACTATTTCAGGTGGATTTCGTGATAATGCGTCTGCGTTAGAATTTAGTTTTCCTGATTTATACAAGACGGTATAATCATATTCGGAGAGTTTGAACCGCCATTTTTGTACTCGTGTATTCAGGTGTGCTGATTTAAACCAAACTAAGGGTTGATAATCAGTGATGATTGTTCTTTTCCTTCCATATACGTAGGAACGAAATGCCTGTACGCTATGTATGACTGCTAAGGCTTCCTTTTCGTAAACCTCGTATTTAAATTCTGCATTGCGTAAAACTCTAGAAGTATATGCTATGGGTCTATCTTTCCCTATTTCTCCCTGGACAGAATACCTCCTATAGCGTATCCTGAGGCATCGGTTGTTATATTAAATGGTTGAGTAAGGTCGGGGAATTGTAATAAGGGTGCATTGCATAGAATGTCTTTTACAGGCTGAAAGGCTTCTTCGGTTTTGTTCGACCATTCAAATGGTACGTCTTTTTGCAGCAATTTTGTTAATGGCTTTGTAATTGCAGCGAATCTTTCAATAAATCAGCGGTAATATCGGGCTAAACCAAGAAACTGTCGCACGTTCTTTGCGTTTTTCGGTTGTGGGAAATCTTTTACAGCTTCTATCTTTTTTCGTCGGGACTAAGTCCTTTTTCACTCAAACGATGTCCTAGATAATTCACTTCTCTTTTCAGAAATTCGCACTTGTCGGTTTGTAACTTCAATCCGGTGTCTCGAATTGTTTAATCGAAAATGTTTAATAGTAGGCTCAATTTTCTATCGTGTTCTGCCAGTATGTTTGCATATATCACAATGTCGTCCAGATACACAAACAATTCTCTGCCTTGTAGTCCTTTTAATAAGGTGTCCATTAACCTTTGAAAAGTGGCGGGTACATTTTTCAACCCAAAAGGCATACGGACGAATTGATAGTGTCCAAATGGCGTACTAAAAGCTGTTTTATGTGCATCTCTCGGGTCCATCTTAATTTGGTGAAACCCTGATGCAAGGTCTAGTACAGAGTAATATTTTGCACCTCCTACTTGGTCAAATATCTCAGTGATATTCGGCAGTGGATATGCATCGCTTACCGTTTTAATCGGAGTTCTCTATTACCCCTTGGTTTAATAAATCATTAACCTGTCTATCTATTTCATCTTTGAGCGAATGAGGAAATTTGTATTTTCGTGCATTGATTGGTTCTTCATCTGTGGTTTTTATTCTGTGAGTTATAGTATCTGTTCCAGGCAATGAATCTCCGGGTAGAAAGAAAATATCGCGATTTTTTTCGACTAAATGCTGTACGTATTCTTTTTCGGTTTCATTAAGGTGATCTGTCCGTATTATATCTCTTATAGATGCGGTTTGCACGGAAGTTAAGCTCTCCGTGGGGAAAACGGTGGGTTCATTATTTACTCCCTTTGAGGGGATATTCAGTTCTTCAAATATTAGTTCTTGCGTAAGTGAATAAAGCGTCTTTGTGGATATACTCTCATTATCGAAGTAATTATTTAAAAATTCATTTGTATCATTGTCATCTATGTGTAACAATTCATCGTTCAGCCTTTGTTGTTCAGCGTCTGTTTCGCTCTCGTTGCTCTGATTATGGGTAGGTGCATTCTGGGGACTTTGTCCATTTCCCTGGTTGTATTGATGCTTTCGGTATTCCGATATCATGTGCCCTGGATATTTGCAATAACCACATGTAGGTTTGTTATGTATGGTAGCATTTTGCTGGATAGGATTGCGAACCCTGCAGGTATCTTGAGTATGACCTATCTGTCCACACTTCTGGCATTTTGCAACAGACCTTCGTGCATTGGATTGGTTAATATGACAATAGTTAGCAGTATGGCCAGGCTTATTGCAAATCTGGCATACTATAGACGGTGGTCCAGTATTATTTTCAATTCCGGGCAGTGTGGCCGGTTTTATTGCATGTTTGACACTTCGTCGTTGCAAGGCACTGGGTTGTGGTATGATTGGTTCTTCCGCAATTTGGACATAACAGCGCTTGGCCTTGTCTGAGTCTTTGTCGACATTCTGCGAATCTGTGACCCATTATATTGCAGTAGCAGCATTGCAAATGTGTCTTCCTCGGAAGAGTTAAATTGTTTACTTGGCGGATATATATATTCTTGTTGTTATAGTACCTGGGTCGTATTTCTTGCTTCCCGAATAAGTTCTCCCGAGCTTCGAGTCTTTGCTCTATAGCGATTGCGTCTTTCAGTATATCTTCGATTACTTCGTTTTCTTTCAATCTAGTTTCGATTTCGGTCCTTAATCCTAGTCGAAAACATTCAATGATTGCCTTTTCGATGCTGCGCTTGAAGACAGGTGTATTTGGTGCCTTGGTTATGTGGCGATTTACTTCGTAAATTTGAGAACCGATGTCTCTCATTCTATTCGCATACTTTATGACTGATTCATTTTCTTTTTGATATTGACTACTCAATTCGTCGAGTAGTTGGTGTAAATTTTTTGATGGGGCGTAAAAGTCCTTTAAATGTTCTTTGAACTCTTCGACCGTGGTGAATGCGTACCCCGATATTATTACTCGTGCTTCACCCAAGAGTTTTCTCTTGAGCAGTTTTGCGAAGCTTTCTTCGAGATTGCTGCTTATAAGTTCTCGAGCTTCTGTGCAGTATTCTAAAAATTGGCTAAGGGGAATATTTTTTCCGTCAAATTCAGGAACGAATTTAATGCTTCCTTTAGAGGTAAGGTTGCAGCTGGTTCGTTCGCCATGTTAGTACTGGGAGAGTGTTCGGCTATTAAATAATCACTTGTCAAATGCGATAAGTGTGGTCTGACTGTGTTTTGTTTGGTGATATCTATAGAATCGCTGGAGAACGATAAGTTTTCAGGGATAGATGAACCTGTCTGTATGGGACTGACGTCTTCTATATTTTGTTCGATACTCGATTGTTCTCGAGGATGTGCCGAATGGCGTAAATTTAACTTCTTTTAAGTCTTTCGGAGGAGTTCTGAATTCGTCCTCTCTTGGTTGATTCTCAGATTCGTTTTTAATGGGATATCTAACTCCTTCCCTGATCGAGTGTTACTACGTGTATTCATTCGATTTTTAATGTATATGTGTATAAATGTATTTCCTTTTTATTTATATGGTTGTGAGGCAGTTGCGTATGACTACCGTTTGTTTCGATATTTTATTAATTAGATTTTCTCTCTCTATTTTTCCAATTGATTTATTTAAATTATTATTAATTGTTTCCTCAACCTTTACCTGTTTAATAATTTTATTTTAATATATATTTGTTCGTAAATTGCGTGTTACGAGATATATATTGATTAGTTATATCGTTTCATAAATTTTTGTAATGATTCAGTGAATAATTTTCGACTGAGAGGCAGTTGCGCATGGCTATCGTTTGTAGCTCAGAGGCTTTGGTGCTTGGTCGTGTTAATTTTTAATTTCTGACCGAGAGGCAGTTGCGCATGGCTATCGTTTGTAGCTCAGAGGCTTTGGTGCTTGGCCGTATAATTTTTATTTTGTGTTTTTTTCTTTTTAAATCCTTTCAAATGGTGAGGTTGGATTATTAATTTGTTAATGTTGATTCATTTGTTTAATTTATAGCATTCCGATTTGTTATATTCATTTGTTACGTTCTCTCTCCCTTTTTTTATCATTAAATGATTTGTGTTTTTCTTTTGAAAATTAATTTTTGATTATTTAATCCCACTTGTATTCGTGAGGTTTATTCCGTTAAGGAAAGTTGTTTAAACGCCTTTTCTAAGTTTTCTAGAGTTTCCGTATCCTCCTTTTTAGGGGATTTATATAGGCTTATTATAGCCTTTATAATTGTAGCAATAATTGTTTGTAAGGTTTTCTCATCTCCTTGTTTTGCTTTTAGCAAGGTTATAATTTGTTGTTCTCTTCTTTCTGATTTTGTTAATTCGTCCTGCTCTTCTGCGAGCAGGGAATATATTCGTAATATCGTATTTTTCAATTGTTTATTTTCGGATTGTTGTTTATTCAGACCCCTTTCCAATTGGTCTATACTTTTCTCTAAATAGTTTCCGTATTCCCAATGGTCATGATCATTGCCGATTAATGCATCAATATTTTGTTCTAGGCGTTGTAACCCAGTGTCTGTATAGATATTTATTCCGTCGGAGTCTAGTATTGGTATCATATATTTTATTTCGTATATATATATATATATATATATATATATATCTTATTTTTTTTATTATTAATATATTTTTTTAATTATTTATTTATTTTATATATATGTATATAGATATTATTATTATTTTTATATATTGTATTGTTCGTATATATATATATATATATTTTACTATATATGTGTATATATATATATATTTTTTTTATATATATTATTGTTTGTATATATATTTTACTGTTTACTTTGTGATTTTTTTATGTTTTGTTTCAAGTGTTTTTTTATTAGAAGTATTAGTTTGTTATTTGCTTAATTATTAATGTTATTATTATTTGTTGTAGTTTATTATTTATTATTGTTTTTACTTCAATTGCTTAATGCCAAGTGCAAACGATCCCGGTTGAGTCCCCAAAAATTTAAAGACTAGTGTGACGTCTGGGCATATTTACCCTTCCGTACACGTTACCCTTTATATTTAATACATACGTGTATTAATTTTAATACACATATGTATTCCTATTACTTTAGGCAGTTTTGAGCCTGGAGTTGTTTCCACTAACTCGGGAATGCCTTGTCGATCACTTGATGACAACAAACAATAATGTATAAATTTTAATGGAGATTATGAAGCGATTATAAAACCCTATGCTGGTCTTACATAGGTCGGAGTCCAAGGCTTTATTTGGATGCAATTACCTCTTCTTTCGAAGAGGAAACCGAACCCGCCTCGGCCTACCGACCTAGTTCCCTATTAGCTAATTATGTATGTGTGATAAACTAGGGGGATGTTCAGTCCTACCATGTAGGAGGACCAGACACTTGCCCGGAAAAAGGAGATAGAAAGAAAAAGGAGAGAGAGAACAATTAGATTTATAATTTTTTGAATATTAATGGAATTCATTGCTTACTTTTATATAGTGCACGGAGAGACAGAGACGGAGACAGAGAGAGGGCTTACTTGAGACTGCTTGACTGCTTAAGACTTGCTGACTTGAGACTTGAGACTTGAGACTGATTGAGACTGAATGAGACTGATTGCCTTGAAACTTGAGACTGAATGTGTTACTTCGTCATTGCTTCTGCCACTCCCTGGCACTGACTGAATGCCTCCCTGGCACTGACTGAATGCTTAGTACTGAAAATTCGGGGCTTTATATACCCAAATTTTCTACTGTTCCCAGAATTCCCTCTCTCAGCTCTCACATTTTACCATAATTTTGTTTTCTTATATTCTATTCTTAATAACAACGTAGTTTCGCTTAATTATATAGCGCGATTTGTTATGATATTTATAACAATAGTTTATTTCATTATTAATGAACTATTGTTGTTAAAAGATATTAAAAGTTAATTTGTTAATAATTAAATGTTAAATAAAATGATTAAGTTACGCATCGTTAATTTACATCGCGTTACATGAAGGCCTTGACCGAAAAAAACGTACGCCTCTGACGTATTACAACGCCTCATTTGGGAAAACATCCTCGACTTGTTTTTATTCTCGCCTAAATAGGGCGAGGGCATTTAGCTCGAATTTTTAGTTTAGACCTAAAAACTATATCCGTTATACATAATATTTTATTATGCTTTATTTTACATACTACAATTCTTTTTTTTATATAAAAATTTTTGCTTTTACTGAATTAGTTTAGCCCGATGTTACAGCAGGGCTCCTCATCAAGGACTAAACTAAACCTTAAATTCTAATCTATATATACCCTGTCCCCACTACCAAACTTAGTAAATTAAATATAAAATTCTCCTCCACACAAAATATTCAAAATCAATCAATTTAATAAGGAATGATAAATTATATCTAATTTACTAGACTCTAATATTAAATTCACACTATTTTGATTATTGGAAATGTGAACACTTTCAACACTCTCCCTTTGATACTTATTATTAATACCACATCCTAAAATATCTACATTTACAAAATCAAAAACATGTAAAAACTTTAAACAATGCTCCTTTAAACCCGAAGTAATATGTGAGCTACGTAAAATATATTTATGTTCATTAATTCTCTTTTTTAAATATCTACCTGTTTGTCCAATGAAGTATTTATTACAATCCATACAATTAATTTTTTAAACAACTCCAGATTTTAAACATAAATCATCCGTATCTTTGCAATTATTAAACAATTTATTTAAATTATTGCTAATTTTAAAGAAAACTTGAATGTTATGTTTACGAAAATTTCTTTTAATTCTTTGAGACAATCCTCTAATATATGGTAAGACAATAATTTTGCCTCTGTTATCATCAACTCGTGCATTATCTCCATTTTCGGTATTATAAATGTCAAACAATCTCTCAACAATAATTTATTAATAAATTCAATTGGATATCAATTATTAATGAAAGTTTCTTTTACTATTTGTAAATTATTTTGTCTAAAATCTTTATGTGACAATTTTATTGCTCTATCAATGACACCTTTCAGTGCTCCAATTTTGTTTCCGAATTGATGCTGTGAATTAAAATCTAAAAACCTACCTGACCAAGTAGGTTTTCTATACCAATTGAGCTTCACTTTATTTTTACTACATCTAATGATATTAATGTCCAGAAAACTCCACTGATTATTGACTTTAATCTTCTTTGTAAATTTAATTCTGTCATGTACAGAATTAAAAACATCTAACATTTCATCCACAAAAACTTCTGGAACAATTGTAAAGATAACATCAACATATCGCTTAAATATCATTGGTTAATATGGTATTTATTATCAATTGTAAAGATATCAACAACATATCGCTTAATTATCATTGGTTAATTATAACTAAATTGGCTATAACCGATGGGGACAGTCAGATTGCACTTTACTAACATAAATTTTTTTTTCAGCTAATATTTTTACTTTCAGATTAGTCTGCGGGAGTGATTTCAGACAAGAACAGTCTGACTGTCATTCTAATTTTTAATTTTTATTTTTTATTTTTTATATATTGATGTATTAATATTAATCTAAATATATATTAATATTATTACGTATTATTTTCGATTTATTAAATTGGACTGTAAGACCAATGAAAATATTTATTAATTTATATATAAGCAGTCGACAAAAGCACAATTAAAATAGATGATAATAGTTTAATTGTACTTATGTCGACTGCCCATATACAATTTAATAAATATTTTTTTATTGGTTTTACAGTCCAATCAATTCAATCTAAAAATAAAAATAAATAAAAATAAAATAAAAATTAAAAATAAAAATTAATTTAAAATTAAATTAAAATTATAATGACAGTCAGACTGTCCTTGTTTACATTCACCCCCGTAGACTAATCTGAAAATAAAATATTAGCTGAAAAAATTCTTTGTTTGTAAAGTGCAGTCTGACTGTCCCCAACACCCTTACCTAATTGAAGACTTGTCCAACGTTTCGAGCTCGCTACGGCTCCTGATCAGGGACTAAACTAAACCTTATATTCTAATCTACATAAACCCATCCCCACCACCAAATTTAGTAAATTAAATATAAATTCCCCCTCTATACCAATTGTCTAAAACCAACCAATTTAATAAGGAATGATAAACACTGTCCAATCTACCATAGTCTAACATTAAATTCACATTATTTCGATTCCTGGAAATGTGAATACTTTCAAGATTCTTCCGTTTATACTTATTATTAATACCATGTTCCAAAATATCCACATTCACAAAATCAAAAGAATGTAAAATCTTTAAACAATGCTCTTTTAAACCGGAAGTAATATGTAATCTACGTAAACTATATTTATATTCATAAATTCTCTTTTTTAAATATCTACCTGTTTGTCCAATATAGTATTTATCACAATCCATGCAATTAATCTTGTAAACAACTCCTGATTTTAAGCATAAACCATCCCTATCTTTGCAATTATTAAACAATCTACTCAAATTATTGCTATTTTTAAAGAAAATTTGAATGTTATATTTCCGAAAATTTCTTTTAATTCTTTCAGACAATCCTCGAACATATGGTAAGACAATAATTTTGCCTCCGTTAACATCAATTCCTGCACTATGTCTATTTTCGCTATTATAAATGTCAAACAATCTCTCAGCAATTAATCTATTAATAAATTGAATGGGATAACCATTATTAATGAAAGTTTCTCTTACTATATGTAAATTATTTTGTCTAAAATCTTTATGTGACAATTTTATTGCTCTATCAATGATACCCTTTAATGCTCCAATTTTGTTTCCGAATTGGTGGTGTGAATTAAAATCTAAAAACGTACCTGACAAAATAGGCATTAGGTATTAGTTAAGTTTCACCTTATTATTACTACATCTAATGACATTAATGTCCAGAAAACTTAACTGACTATTAACCTCAACCTCCCTTGTAAATTTAATTCTGTTATGTACAGAATTAAAAACATCCACCATTTCACCCACAAAAACTTCCGGAACAATTGTAAAGATATCATCAACATATCTCTTAAATATCATTGGTTCAAAAAGCAATTTTGACAAGGCTATACTTTCCAACTTTTCCATAACTAAATTAGCTCTAACCGGTGACAAAGGCGACCCCATTGGACATCCGTATTTTTGTTCATAAAATTTATTATCAAATGAAAAAATTGTGTTATTAAAAACCAAATTAATTGCTTTAATAAATTCGTTCATTGTGAATTTTGTATGCAAATTACTTTCATGCCACTTTTTCTGTATAATATCATTTAATAACTCTAAAGGTACATTTGTAAACAAAGATACTACATCCAATGAAATATCATCTTGTAGTTTTTCAGAATAACAATATCTTTCATTTTATTGTAAAAATACCAACTATCCTTAATGTAAGAATTAATTCTTCCAACTATTTTAACCAATATATTAGACAAAAATCTAGCAATATTATAAGTTGAGAAACCTATGGAAGATATTATTATTCTAAATGTCAGTTTTTCTTTATGAATCTTGGAAAGCCCATAACATTTTGCGAAAGTTCCATTTTCAAATTTTAAATACTTATATGTAGTATCATTTATATATTCATTTCTTTTCCAATTATTTAATAACTCTTTCAAATTATTTTGTAGCTTAAGGATATGTGGATTACCAATCTTCAAATAAGTACTATCATCATTTAATATATTATTTATACAATTTATGTAATCAATTTTATTGGAAGCTACAGTTACATTACCTTTATCGGCCTTTTGGAAGATTATATTAGGGTTATTCCTCAAAAAATTCTTCGCGGTAATTAATCATTATATCGCGGTAATATCATTACTATTTAAAAAATTATCAAATTTATTTTTTCTTTTAAAATAGATGATAATAATGTCATAAAAAATGAGAAGCATTAAAAAATGGCATAAAAAGGTTCAAATGCTTATTGCTAAATAACTACTGTTTATTTTTACAAAATTTAGTTTGAAATCATTCAAAATGATTACGTAAGAGGAAAGATTTTGAATTTTTCAAAAATTTGAATTTGCTGCAATTTTTCATATAGTTAAAGTTGCAAAAAAATAGCATAATTTGTACGTCAAAAAATCATAAAATTTTTAATATTCATTTCATGAGAATGATGCTTAGACCTTTTTTATGCAAAATAATCTTTTTTTTTCGGAAAAAAAATTTTTCGATATCAAATTTTATTCTTTTTGATTTGTTCAAATAATTATGATTTAAACAATGTACTACCCTGATTTTCAAAATAGTCCTCAGGATTCGTATTCTACGGGTCAAAATACATAAGAAGCGAAATTTTTATTTGGGGACATTTTATTTCATCAGGGAAATATAGCTACCGTGAGGGCTAGGCGAGCAGCAAGATTTTTAAAACCAAAGCGAAATAACACATCCATATATATCGAAGCGCACGGTAGCGTGATGTAGGCAAGTCAGCTATACATATATCAAAAGTAAATATTATATGCATATACATATGCATATATATATATATATATATATATATATATACATATGCATATATATATATATATATATATATATATATATTGTAACGGGGTACTTAATTATTAATCACCCGGTAGAATTACCCGTTAACAGAGTTGCAAAGAACCCCGAACGGATTAAATTGTTTAAAACAATTTTTTTGGACCGTAGGTTCTTTGTGGATATTTCTTATATATATATATATATATATATATATATATATATATATATATATATATTCTGTTCAATGCGACGTTGTTGATTTCGTTTGAATCATTGCAGAGGCTTTCGTTTGAATAGAATTAAATAATATATAAATACGTACAAACATCAGAAAACAATTCAGACTCAAATTCTAATGCCAGCTTCATAATGCAGATTTTTGCAAATTTTTCAGTCTGCATAAAATCAAGACTTTCCTTTCTTCCATTATAGAAATTCCAAATTGAGTCTTATGATTTTGTACTAAAATGAATAGTCCATATTTATTTCAAAAAATGGATTATTAATATTTAATGCTTGTACAATATTGTAGTCATAACGCGTGGGAATAAACAAATAAAAGCTATTGTCTCAAATATTAAAAATATAAATATTAACACAAAAATTATTCTATAATTAAATTATAAATTAGTTCACTGATATAGTCAAAAATCCTACAGATTGTGATAAAGGCAAACATAATAATATGTGTTCTTAGCATATTAAGAAATATACTACTTATAAATCTTTTATGTATTTTAAAAAACTTTATATAAAATATTCTTTTAAATTCAATAATTTATTAAGATAAAAATACATACATAATAATATATGTAATTATATAGTAACTTTTTTCATAGTAAAATAAAAAAAATCATATAATTGCATAATATTCAGTAAGAAAATTTTTCTAAAATCTTCCGAAATAGATTAACAAAAAATAATTTACATAACACAATAACGTCTTAAAACAATGGTCCAAGGAAACAAATGGCTCACTGCATTTTATATGCATTTCTTTAAATAACAGCTTGTATAGTTTACACAAATATATCTAAAACTCAAAAAAAAATAGTAAATAAATAATTTCAGTGGAACTGCAGCTTAATAAAGTAATGAGCTCAGTTAAAAATAACTGAGTTTATTTTCACATTATTTTGTCCACGTGTAGACTCATAAAAAAGATGTTTTTAGGTAAACATTCTACTGCTATTTTTTCTGATTGCTATATTTCTGTTTTTTAAGAGTCTACGCGTGCACAAAATGATGTGAACATACAATATATCTAAACTCAGAAACAAATAAATAAATCAATAGTTTAACGAAAATACAGCTTAAAAAAGTAACGAAATCATTTAGAAATCTGAATCCATTTTCACATCATTTTGTACATTCGGGACAAATGGCATACCTCATGGATTTTTTTAAAAGTGTTAAGAAAAAAATAATAAGTAGACAAATAATAGATATTAAAATTAATATGCACTTGGTATCAAATTATCATAATCAGAGGGCAAATAAAATATGAGTATTTAAATATTACACGAGAAGGTTAAAAAATCATTACTCAAAATTCATAAAAATATATTTTACAAATAAATACTATTCATGTGTTGACTCAAAAAAGAGTTAATTATCTTTAATCATCGATGTTTTTAGGTGAACATTCTTCTGCTATTTTTTCTGATAATTCATTCTTATTAAAAAAAAGCAGGTATGAACTTGCCAGGCTCGTTCGCACAAAGCTCATGCTGCTTAAAAAAAACCAGAAAAATATTTTATATAAAATTTTTTAAAATACATATAGGATTTATAAGTAATAAATTTCTTAGTATGCTAAGAACACATATTATTATGTTTGCCTTTATCACAATCTGTAGGATATTTGACTTTATCAGGGAACTAATTTATAATTTAATTATAGAATAATTTTTGTATTAATTTTTGGAACGTTCGGAAAGTATATTATAAAAAATTTTTATTAAATAATATTATATAAATTTTTTATAATATGTAAAACATACCAAAAGTGAGACGATGAATATAGTTGTTTGAGGGGAGAAGGAAAGTCCATCAAAATACATCGAACGCTCGTGCATAACCTCATATTATTAAACTAAAACGTCTTACTATACTATATATATGCTTAATGCTGAACTTTTGCTACATTTTGGACGGTTTAGTGCTAAAATGTTTGCCGTGTATTTACAATTACTATATATATATATATATATATATATATATATATATATATATATATATATATATATATATATATATATATAGAGGCCTACGATGGCTCGATCGCTAGAGCGAAGGACTAGTAACTCGGTGATCCGAGTTCAAATCCCGGTCTCGGCCGATTGACACAAGCACCGCTGTAATAATTTACACGTGCTTTGTTTACAAACACAGCGTAGAGACCTTCGTCGCCGATTAGCGCCGATATATGGAAGCATAAATAGAGCGACGTTAAATAACATAATATATATATATATATATATATATATATATATATATATATATATATATATATATATATAGAAAAAAGTGTTTCTGATTATTTTCTATAGTCACACAGGGAATTTTATATTAAAAACTACTTTTTAGTCAAAAATACCGGCGGGAAACGATTCCTTAGGTCATAAATAGTAGACTTGCTTTCGAAAATTATCGATAAATAAGTGATTAATCATTTTTTTCATTGATTGAAAATTCGAAATCTCAATTTAGAAGTAAATAGTGTAGCGACCGCGCCATGCCGACGGTTCTCAAACTCGCCTCTATGACGCTACCACGCCACATGATAATAATATAAATTAAAGATAAAAAATTAAATACTTAAAATTCAATGCTAAAATAAAATAAAAGTTCAGGTAGTAAAAACTTGCCTAAAATTTATATTCAAATCGAGAAACAATATAGTATTAATTTACTTATACATTCAGAACATTGTTACAATAGTGATACTGTTTTATTCTTTAGTAATGTGGAACTCTTCTTACATTTAATATAAATTTACAATACCAAAATTAATAAAAATTTATGATGTGTTTACCAAAAAAATTCAAGATCACATGGGAACAAAATATTATTACACGAGATGAACAATGTTATTAATATACATATAAAAAATTAAACACTGTTCCTTCTTTTTTTGCAAAATAAACTTTGCTATTTCATTTGCCATCAAATTGAATATTTTATTTTAATTATATATGTAAAATAAAAAAGAAAATAGTATTAATTTTATTCCTTAATGATGTGAAATTCTTGTTGTATAATGTAATTCAATAATACAAAATCCAACATCAATTTATGATGTAGTTACAAAAGAAATTTAAGATCAAATGTGAAAAAAATATTACTATAGGATGAACAATTTTGTATATATATATATAAGATTATGCATGAATAATATATAGAACACATAAAATTTATGATAAAAAAGAGAATTCAGTGTATATACATGAAACAGATGCAAGTGAGCAAGGTCTTCGCATGTGCACATTCTTATCATAAAGTTTATATTTTCTATATATATGTATATATATATTATTTTGTATATATGTTTAATTTTCATACATATTTGTATAAAGGATTTTGGTATGCATGACCTAATACACAAATTATGAATGATATAAAGATTTTTTTCATTATTTTAATTTTTGTGATTATTTTATGATATATATTAAGAACATAGTTCATATCGAGTAATAATATTTTATTCATATGTGATCTTAAATTTATTTTGTAAACAATCATAAATTGTTATAGGTTGCAATATTGTTGAATTAATTAATACCAAGAAGAATTTCACATCACCAAAGAATAAAATAGTATTCTGGAGTAAGAATGTTCTTAATAAATAAATAAATTTATACTATATTCTTTCTTAAATTACATGTATAATGATTATAAAATATTCAATTTCATGGCAAAAAATAAAGAGAAAGGTTTATTTTGCATCAAGGAAGGAACAGTGCTCAATATTTTATATGTATATTAACAACCTTATTTATCGTACAGTGATTTGTTAGTCACAAGTGATTGAAAATTTTTGTTGTAACTACATCATAAATTGATGTTTGTTTTTGTATTGTTGAATCAAATTATATAAGAATTTCACATCAGTAAAGAATAAAATAGTATTAATTATATAAAAATTTTCTGAATAAAAAATATACAATTTTGTCTCAAAAAAAAACAAAGAGCAAGATTTATTTTGCATAGAAGTAAAGAAGTGTTCAATTTTTTATATATATATGAATAAATAGTTCATCGCGTATAATATTTTATTCCCATGTGATCTTGAATTTCTTTGGTAAACACATCATAAATTCTTATTAATTTTGATATTGTGGATTTATATTAAATGTAAGAAGAATTTCACATAACCAATGAATAGATATTATCACTCGTATAAGAATGTTTTTAATATATAAGGAAATCAATAGTATATTGTTCCTTATTTTATATATAAATTTTTATCAAGCATTTAGTACCCCAAATTTTATTTTAATTTAATTAGTATTTAAATGTCAATTGTTGGTTTATGTTATTATTTATATTTTTAATATTTGAGACAATTAATATATTTTCTCTGTTTGTTACCACTTTGGTAAAACCTTGTAAAACCTTTTCGATAATATTCAGAGCTCCAAGATGCCTTTTTCTAGTCTTAGATTTGCTATAACGCTTTTTATGTTTCATTATGTGTATTTCAGTAATTTCCATTTTTTTAAACAATTTTTTAAAGAACTCTGAAATTTTAATAATCTATAAGCAATGCTTTCGCATATTTCTGTAACGCTCGCATGGTTGCCATTTTTTAGTTCTCTTCTCAACCGCTAGTATCGCATATTATATGTAAGTTGCCAAATCAAAATCGTTGAGCTGTAATCAATTTCTCCCATTCATAAGTTGTATATCAACATATCTTATGTACTAGATTGATATTATAAATCACTTGTTATTTAATATGATGATTTTATGTTTTTGAATGCAGTGCTATTTATAAGTACCTAAGGACATTGTGCCTTATAGATTTTTTTTGTCAAGATCATGCAAGCTCAAATGTTATATATATATATATATATATATATATATATATATATATATATATATATATATGCACCAAAGTCATGCCTAATGCCAAAAACTTTCCAATATATAATACTGTATCCATTTTTAAACTTACTGTGTCTGAAACTCATTTTATTTTTGCAATAAGATGTTTGAAAACGTGTGACGTGGGTATTCAGAGATTGAAATATATTCATATTAGTTTATCATCTTTTTTGACCAATATTCTACTAACGTGTAATGGGAAGGTTTTGTATTTATAAACAGCAATATAATTGTGTCTTAAAATCTACTTTTTATTTTTATTATTATTATGATAAATAACTACATATATAAATAAATAAATAAATATATATATATATATATATATATATATATATATATGTATGTATGTATGTATGTATGTAGGTATGTATGTATTGCACTAACTTTTGTCGGTAATATATAAATACACGAGAAAAAACTTATATCTACAATATTTAAAGGTGAGACAGCTGTTATTTAATCTAAGTGTCTAAGTATTTTATAGTTATTGTTGAAATCACAAGGTAAATTTTAACTTATTACTAATTTACTTTCAAAGTTGATTTTTATTTTTAACAAAATATTTTTATTGAAGCTTATATTTGGTGTGACATACGTAATGTAACAACGTATAAATGTTCAATTATCTGCTGCTTTATGTTGTAAACATGGGAGCGTTACAATGGCGCATATATATGAAGGCTGTTTGTTAGATGGTGCGCACGCACGCATTATAGCTATAAGAATTTGTATGTTTTGCCACGCACAGATGTCAGCTGTTAACAGCTGTCGCTTTATATCGGGACCGTGATTATTTTCTTTTAAGTTAATTTGTTCTATTATAGACGAATATAGGGTAAAATTACCTTTCAATTATATATATATATATATATATATATATATATATATATATATATATATATATATATATATATATAATCACGTATTTATTAGCAAATGATTGAACAAATAACATTTGTGGATATCTTATACCTATATAATATACTAAAATTGTCATATCTTTCAATTATTTCATTATTACTTATTTTGATTCTGACATAATTTATAATTATAAATACTTTTATAATATTATAAATATACTATTGAATTTATTATTTGTTGAAGAAAGTTTATTCTTATGACAATAATTTTAAATATTAATAGGAAAATTTACGGAAATTAATTATTAAACTAGTCAATTCTTTGTTGTTATTACTGTTTTTTCATTATAATAAATTTTTTTTTATAATGAACTATTGTTTTTATTATTAATTTAATATTATTTCAGCTATAATTTTATAAGTCTCAGTAATGCCTATGTCAACAATAGTCTTATATAGAAGACACTTTGGATTTAAATTTTGGCGAAGATGCATATATATTGAATGTATATATCTACAAACATTATAAGATATAAAAACTCTAAAATTATTACATTTTTTATCAAGACCAACTTTTATAAAAATGTGTACATCAACAGCATCACCAGTTTTGCCCTTGGCCATAACACAAGCTTCTGACAATGAAGCAAGTATAATAACAATTGATTACTCTAGTATTCGTGGAAAGGTAAATTTATTATTATTTAAATATTGTTCTACTCATTAATTTTATTAAAAACTTGTTTAAAGGGTATATTAGTTAGTCCATCAGAACACCAGTATGAATTATTATTAAGAAAACTTACAGAACAAATCCAAGATGGAGTTAGTGAGACTATTTATAACATTGGTATTAGCGAAGGTATGTGAAAATATTTCAAAAGTATTTTTAAATTATGTAAATTTATAGATAAATATTTTTTGCAACTAATTATAACAATATATTAAAATGAATGAAGGCAATTATATTAATTATTATTATTGATGTTTATAAACAAAGATTAGGACAATTTTATAACATATTTTATTTGAAAAAAAAATTTGATTTCTATATATAAATAGGTTACATTTATATTGTATTATATTATATTATATGCACAGTAGCTAAGGCCCTGTAAATCCTTTCCGTAGAAGAGGTTTGATTTTTGAGTATTACCAGGTATTACTGATAATACAGTTCTTTATGAATTCTGTCAGCCCTTACATAGACAATTTCTTCATTTGATTTATATTCTGAAGCTCATAATAGTTTCATTAATAGAGCAAATAATTTTTAAGAACGAGATTAGGCTTGAATAGTATAGACTGTGCTGACTGATGCAAATATAATAATTTTAAATGTTTTTATTAAATAGATTTTAACCAATGTTCAGTCCAATAATTAAATTACAGTTATAATGTCATTGAGTATTTTCTAAAAAGATGATCTTTACAAATTAAACTTGCACATTAAAATGTTTGTATTACTTTCAGCCTAAATGTTTTTTTATTATATTATTTTTTGTGTAATTTTTAATAAGTCAATTTGCCTGTGTAGATATGATATAAATAATAATAAATAATGAAATATAGATGGTTCAGAAGATGGACTAAAAAAAGATGAATATGATGCATCTGTAGCCACCCTTCATTCCCTAGCTTCAACATTAGAAGCTGATTGTGTTTTATTACGTCAAAGTAAAATAGATAAAAAAATAACAGGTCAATATTTAATTCGAAAACGACTTACTCAACAAGATTTTTTAGAAATTAGGTAATGATTTTAATGAGTGTATATATATTTATCACTTAATTATTTTTATCATTTAAAACATGATATTTAGAGTTGCTGTTGTTGGTAATGTTGATGCTGGAAAGTCAACATTGCTTGGAGTTCTAACACATGGTGAACTAGATAATGGGCGAGGATTAGCTCGCCAAAAATTATTTCGTCATAAACATGAAGCCGAAACTGGTAGGACGAGTTCAGTAGGAAATGATATTCTTGGTTTTGATAGTGTTGGTAAGTTATAAACATAGTTGACGTTTAAAAATTTATTTTGTATGATAACTCAAGATTTTTAAAAGGTAATGTTGTCAATAAACCTGAACATGGTTCTTTGGATTGGGTTAAAATTTGTGAAAAATCATCCAAAGTCATTACATTCATTGACTTAGCTGGTCATGAGAAATATTTGAAAACGACAGTATTTGGAATGACAGGTCATGCTCCAGATTTTGGTTAGTAAATTTATTTAAGTATATTTAAATAAGAAAACAACTACATCTAGAGAAATCTATATAGAAAAGATAGATATAGATTAGGAGGTTTTACTTAAGATTACATTTGGCAATGGCGCTTGTATTTACCTGAGTTGAAATCGATTGAGCGCGCATTGCGGGCCCTATCAGGTATCTGTAAAGCACCTGTACAGGTACGTAACAAGGTGCTATTCAATTCCTGTACAGGTTATCTGAAAAAGGCAGTTATACAACCCATAGACTTATATATTAGACCGCGCGCTTAAGAGTGCTCCTCACGATTGCCGGAAGTCCGAATTGATCGACGCGCTTCATAGAGAAAAATTTTGCGTCAAGATAGAGCACTATAATCAATGTTCTGCACTATCGACATTTCAGGAACGTATTCACAATGAAAATTGTACGAATAGCCCCCTTTCATATATATATATATATATATATATATATATATATATATATATATATATTATATACTACTACTACATCTATGTAGCATCTGAAAGTTCGACAATAAATTGCCAGTACGTACATATGGCATTATTGTAATGAATTTTTATCATTCAATACGTCTGAATATATAATATTAATATTCTGATAACAAATATTAATATTCAATCTATATACAATATATATTTAATATATATATAGATATATATATATATATATATATATATATATATATATATATATTGTAACGGGGCCCTATTAGGGATAGGTACGGTCCTGGTACCTTATTTTACTTCTATAGGCCGTTACAATTATTATAGGACTTACCTTTAATTAATTATTTGTCATTGCCAAGGTTTCACCTACCTTGGCTAGAAACAATTATTAAATTGTTTAACTAATTAATTATTAATAAAAATATTTTTCACCTCCGTTGGTCCTATAAATATTTTTCAATTCTTAAAGGAAATTGAATAAAAATCGATCACACGGCTATCAGTTAGAAAAACTGCAATTGTTTATTATTAAACAATAAATAATATTAAAATTATTAATATTAAATATAACAACTATGGGAATTCACCGCGGAGGCGGCAGAATGCTGTATCGCCAATGTCAGAATTTATTGGTTAGAATTAATAAGATATAAATAATTTATAGTAATAATTTAAATATATTTATTTAATTGCAAATAATGATATAAATTATTGTTTAAATCCCTAAGTACATCCATGTTTCTACTCTTTTATAGAGTGTGATTTGGTCGAGAATAAAAACGATTTAATTTCTTTTGAAATTTAAATTTCGCGCGTTTGATGCTAATATAATGCGGTCTTCATGCGCTAGGAGCCACCACCGTATCTCATTATATTATAATTGCGCGATTCTCTCTCTCGACCACTTGTACGCGCGGGCGGAATACACAATCGCACACACACACGTACAAGTTAATCACGCTCTATCGTTATGCTTTTGTGCGTGTACAATTCCCGCTCGAATTTATTACAAAGGCACACAAGCTAATTGATCATTTATTTTAATTACTTCGGTTTATAATTATTTATTATAATCAACTAATTATCGCATATAAATTAGAGTAGTATATATGTACGCGTATCGAAAATAAATCGAATATAACTGAATATAATGAATCTATATCAACAGATAATTCCCGCATGAACGACCGTCGATGCACATATACATGAAAACGAAATAGCTCAAATTAAATTTCGAATACCTGACAATATTTGGTAATATTTGAACTGCAGCTCACGTTGCGGGCCCGTAATACTTCGGTTGTTGAAATTCTTTGATTTCTTCCTTGCCTTGTTGGAATTGGTCGAAAATACTCAATCCAAAGAACAACAATAACAAAATTATTAACAACAAATAGACAACGAAAACAATCTTCAAAATAACAACAACAAAATAAAACAATTCCAATAAATCGAAAGTGAATCTCGTGTCTGCTGTATGCTTCGACAATAATTCTACTAACTAACTTTTTCCCCTACTCCCTTACCTCCAGCTAGAGTTCGACAGTGGCTATAACAGGCCGCCTCTCTCTCTCTAGTTCAAAACGAGCACCGATACTTGGTGCCCGTTACACCCTCCTTCCAGACATAGCCAGTCCTCCTGGACTCTGTTGAATTAACTAATAGGACTCCGGAACTACTGGATATCCTCATCCTATGAGTAGAGGGAGTGGATGTAAGGAACCTGGAGAAACGTAATTCATTTACAAAAAAAAAATATTTATTAGATATATATAAAAAAAAAATATACAAAATATTTTGAAATACGAAGTCTTCCAGGGAGTAGCGATATTCTAATGTTTATCGTCCCTGGAAGTGTAAAAATGTGCCTTCGAATTTCCGTGTTTACGGACGTCCGGACATGTCCTGGGATTACGGACGCCCGGATACCACAGAAAGAGCAATACCGGGGCTCACCCTGCCCCGGCTCACTGGGCTGTCCTTTTGGCTTTTGTACGGGTTCAGGTCGTGATCTACATTCGACCTTTTTTAATTGGTCGCTCGACCAAATTACCTCGACCCGTACTTCCAAGCTACTAGCTTGTAGAAGCTGTTGTACTCGAAGCTTCTTCGCTTCCAGCTCCTCTTTTATTAGCTGGGCCGTCCGTTCATTTTCTTTAATGGCTTCGTTAGCCTTTCGTACGGTGACCTCGGCTTGTTCATAAGAACGAATAGCCATTGCCAGTTGTTCCGCTTGCTCGCGGCGGATTTTCTGGTTATAATCAACGCGAATTGTGCCAGGACAGCCGTTTCTTCTCTTCTGGCGGATGACGCTTGAAATCGCGTCTTTAAATCTTGACGAGTTGAAATCAATTGAGCGCGCATTGCGGGCCCTATCAGGTATCTGTAAAGCACCTGTACAGGTACGTAACAAGGCGCTATTCAATTCCTGTACAGGTTACCTGAGAAAGGCAGTTATACAACCCATAGACTTATATATTAGACCACGCGCTTAAGAGTGCTCCTCACGATTGCCGGAAGTTCGAATTGATCGACGCGCTTTCTAGAGAAAAATTTTGCCTCATGATACAAAACTATAATCAATGTTCTGCACTTTCGACATTTCAGGAACGTATTCACAATGAAAATTGTACGAATAGCCCCCTTTCATATATATATATATATATATTGTAACGGTGCGCGTGTCCGCCTCGAGCACGAGGACGGCGGGCACGGCCGTTGCAAATCTGTGCCCAGCTGGGTTTAGCCCCGAATTATCTCGGCGAGGGAGAGAGGCGGTTCGCGATGGGCAAAGAATCGCATGCGGGATTGAGGGCTAACGAAATAAGAAAGCGAAAGAATGAAAATCAATGTAGATTTAATATCGAGTGACTTTACAACACATATGCGCGAAGGCGCGCAGGCCGAGAATCACCGAGGCGACGGTGTGCGAGGAGTTAGGGAAGAGAGAGAGAGAGAGAGAGAGAGAGAGAGAGAGAGAGGGAGAGAGAAGAACGGGTGCTACTTACAGTAAGGTGTAGACGCGTACGTGGAACCCGCTGGCAGCACTTCCTCGTTCAACCACGCCTTGGTTCGCCGGAAGAGGCGGCTACTCCGCTCGTCAAAAGACCCCGGGATGGGGCGATTATTCCGCGCAAACGGGAGTCGGACGGCAAGCTCGTCTGCTCGGGCTCGGCAGCGGTGCACGTGAATCACACCCACGTAAGCGGCACAAACACGCGCGTTCTATCTCGTACCCTCCACGAAGATAAGGTACGTGGTGAGGGGGAATATTAGAACTCGAGGCGTATTTCCAAAAGGAGCACACAAAAAAAGAATTAGTCTCGAACGCGCGTATCTCACGCAGCTCTCGTACTTCAACTGTCAAATTTGCGCGCGCGGCCGTCTCTCCCCACTCCCCGATCTCTCTCTCTCTCTCTCTCTCTCTCTCTCTCTCACTTACCTCTCCGCCGGTGTATTCGTGCGTCGGCCTGTAACAGATATCTATTAATATTTACATTTAAAAAGAAATATATACATATTTACAGGGCTACGACAGGAGAGAGAGCATAGGGACGTGGGAAAGCAAGCTTACGCGGCGCTTGCGTTCCCCGTCACACGCCCTCCCTCCAGACACTGGTAGCCGAAGCATGGCAGCTCGACCCAACATCTCTCTCATGTTGACCATCATGTCACGATAGGGATCACTACACAATACATAACTGGAGAATGTCTTAATGAGGAGAGCATGGAAAATAAAGCCGCAGGTACATTATGCACCTACATGGCCTGTTGATGGGCCTTGGCTTGGCCCCGAGTGCGGCGGGGGGATTGATCCCGCGGTAGTGCTGAGCACTGGCTTCTCCTGGGGCGACCTACTTTCCGCTTTACCTGGGTTATGCCACTATTGAAGGCGGCTTCGCTGTTATGGGGCTCCGCAGGGACTCGCGCTTGCGTCCTTCGACGGGTTACGATTCGCGTCCTGCGCGGTCTCCCTAATCTACGCGGCGCGTCATCGGCGTTAGGTCGCGTGGCATTGCCCGCGGGAGTATCGCTTCGTACGCTCGTACCGGGACTACAATGAGGCGCGTCGTCGGGGTGCCGTACGCTCACCAGGGATGTTACAGCGCGGTTTCGCTCGCTCGCCTCGACATTAAAATCAGACGCATCGCAATCACGCTCTTCGCCCGAAGGCTCTTCCGTGTCGGAACCGCTATCATCTTCGGGGTCATGGTCTCGATTGTAGGGCTTCAGGTCGGCGACATGATGCTTACCAACATCTCTTCCCGTAGAGTCGATCAGTCGATAGACATTCGTGCCGAGTTTCTCCATGATGGTAAAGGGCCCCTCGAATTTCGGGGCAAGCTTGGTGCTGATGCCTTGTCTGCCTGACGAGAGGATGCGATTACGCCGCCATACGCGATCGCCAATCGCGTAATGAACATCGCGACGTCTCGCATTATAATAGCGAGCTTGCTATGCCTGTGCTTTCTGCGAGTTTTCCGCTGCCTTGAGATGGAGATCAGATAACTTCTCCATGCTCTATTTCCAATGCTGTGAAGCAGCCTATTCTTGCGCCACCTGTGCGCGCTGCTCCTCCTGGCGGCTATGCGTGCCAGGGGCTGAGGGGTGATGACCCGTGTTAAGGAAGGCCGGACTTACGCCAATGGAGTCTTGTACGGATGTGTTGTACGCAAATATCAGCTCGGCGATATGCGCATTCCAAGTACTATGAGACTCCTCAATGAAGGCGATTATCGCGGTCTTCGGAGTCCTATTGACGTACTCTACCGGATTGGCTTGAGCGTGATAAGGGGGTATCTTTGAGTGCTCCACCCCACGCTTCACAAGGAATTTCTCGAGAACCTTATTACGAAATTCGGTGCCATTGTCCGATAGGAATATTTCGGGCGTACCAAAGTGTAAAAATACGCAATCTTTCAACTCGCGGCGAATCGTTTGCGCATTCGCCTTTCGGATAGGGATGCACTCTACCCAGCGAGTGAACAGATCCATAAAGACGAGTAAGTACTCGTATCCTCGGGTAGATCGTAGAAACGGACCCATCACGTCTCCAGCTACTACTGTCCAAGGGCGGGTGACCGTTCGATGCCCCATCAGGCCAGCTGGTGCAGCCTGCTGTACCTTACATTGCTGGCACATGGTGCAGTCACGGATAAATTTGGTCACATCTTTGTGCAATGAGGGCCAATAATATGATCGTGCAATACGGTCATACGTCTTATGGCGTCCGAAATGACCAGCTGTGGGCTCCTCATAAAATTCATGAAGAACGGTATGGCGATCTTCTTTGGGCACGACTAACTTCCATGCATCCTAGTCATCTACTAAATCTTCGACGCCAGGATCGGGACGGTAGTAGTATAGTCGTTGCTCAATGACTTTCCACCATGGGTGGTCGGTCGGATCGCTCACCACTTTCTTACGAAGGCGCAATTACCAGGGGTCTTGCACATCGGTGACGCCGAGGGAGGCGACTTCGCAGGTCGGCTCGTCTTTGTACAAACGAGAGAGGGCGTCTAGGACGCAATATCAGGTACCTTTCCGGTGGAACTATCAAATCACGACGGGACTAGACCACTCGCTGGTTGATCTGCGAATTACGCCTTGATCAAGCATTTTGCGAACTTGCGCATGCATTTCCAGCTCTATCTTCTGAGAGACCGGATAGTAACGCTGCTTAATCGGCTTAGCATCGCCGACATCGATCACGTGATCGGTCAGATGCGTGCAGCCCAGAGGCTGATCAGCCGAAGGCAGCATCCGGTCGAGGAGTTCCTCGAGAGCTCGACGTTGACTATCGTCAATATCAGCCAAGCCTATAGAGGCAAACGAATACGCCGAGGTAACTGAGACGGTGTAGAGTTGTAGCGGAACGAAATCCGCAGCACCCTCGATCGACATGGTGTTTTCGCACGGGTGGATGACCGCATTGAAAGCGCGGTAGAAGTCTGCACCGAGCAGACAGTCGTTGTCCAAGTCTGGAATTATGATGACGTCTAGCTCCATTTCAACGTCTGCAATGGCAAACGGAAGGGCCACCTGGCCTATTATCGGCTCAATTTTTCCCGTGGCGAGTCGAGCGTCAGATTCAGGAAAGGGTCGAACTAGACGACCGAGGGCAGATGCAATCTGCAGGCCGATTGCTCCGAGAGCTGTACGAGCAGCCCCTGCAACGAGCAGTGCATGGATGCGAAACTCGCCTATGCCCACCTGTACCCACCATCGTGAATACCGATCGGAGTCGACACTTGTGGCTGAGTCAGCGGAGTCACGGTCGTGATGCTCCTTTTTTACAGACAGGAGGGGGCAATCATCATTACCCTGTGTCCTCGCAGCTGCCTGCTGATCTTCAGAGGTCTCACGGAGCGTAGGGGCGAGTTGGACCTCAATTACTCGCCCTTTTTCGCATTTCCCGAACACTCGGGACAGCTGCGTAGGGTATGGCCTGGCCAACTACAACCCCAGCATAAGAACCGCGGATCAGGACCTGCTGTCCGACCTTTGTTCTTGACGCTGAGGGGCTTGCGTACGAGTTTTCCGCAGAAGGATGGCTTCCTCTCCGACTTAGGTGAGGTCGATGCTCCGGTCTTCTGTGTACGCGGCGACCTCGGGCGTGAGTCGCGACTGCTCCTCTTCGTAATAAGAGCTGCGATACCTGGCGCCTCTAAATCAGACGAGGTGGCTCTAAAGCCCGCTTCTTGCAAAACTTCTCGCACTATAGCTTTGAAGTCGGGCGGCTTCACGTCCACGGCCGCGATCTTTGGCTTCGGTCTGAGGACGTGTCTGCCGTATGGAAAGCCACTTCGGGCATTATGCAGTCCTCGGGTGACGGAAGTGGCTTGTAGTTGCGCTCCGCATCGAGGACGCATTCGGCTTCTCGACCGAGCTCGATTAGCCGATTTACGCTCGTAATCTTCTCCCGCGGAACTAGCTTCTGTATCTCCAGGAGTAGATTACGGTAGATGAGAGCGAGCTATTTGTCGTCTGACCATGGTTCTTCGAACCGATTTAGAATCGTCAACAAACAGAACACGTTGTCACGTGTTGGCTCGCGTTTGGCCTGTGTACGCCGCTGAGCTTCGCTAATCAGCTCAGCCTGGAAGCGTCGATCGACGCCGTAGCAGCTCCGGGCTGCGTGGCAGAATTCTTGCCACGTAGTCCAGTCTTTCAGGGATAGACGGTACCAGTGTAGGGCTAAACCGTCGAGGAGCTCCGTCATTGCATTGAGCATATTCTCGTCCATCAGCGGCGTCAATCTGCGACATTCCACGATCCTCTGTAGAAATTCTTCCGCATTTTTTCCTTTAGCACCATTGAATCGGATTTTCCATTGGCGCATGGTTTTACCAATGTCCGTGCGCTGGGCCAAGGTGCTTGAGAACGTTGATCGCGTTATATTTGTCGGCAAGCTCATCACATCTCGATCCATGTGATGCCCCCCCCCCTTACAGGCCCTTGGTACCGAGGGTGGCAAGGACTCGAGAACGTAGGCTCGCCGGTCGACCCTGAGAGTCTATTACTGTTCGAGTCTTTGTAATTTTCTAAGTACTAGAGATCGTACGTGTCTTGTAAGGTGATACGATCGCTTCGCGGCGTTTTCTGCAGCTGTTGTTGGATGTTAGCCAGCGTAGCATGCATTTCATTTTGCCGCTGCTGCAGATCTTGAACAGTGCTGTTCTGTTGCCGCATCCAAGTTTGTAGCATAGTCTGTAGATTGTGTAATTCATGACTAATTGCTACATTCTTCTCGGGGTCAGCAGACTGAGGTCCAGCTGCTGCTTCCGACGCATGGGATGCGACTTGCGCCTGACGTAGAATGTCATTCGTGACACACGCATCGGGAGGCGTAGCTACGCTCGTGATGGCTGCCTGAATCGGCGATTCATTGGATGTGCTCCATGCGAGTAGTTCGTGCCTGTTGATCTCTGCCAAGTTCAAATCGATCAGATTTTGTATTTGCTGATCGCTCAATGTTGTGTTACATCTTTGGCCTGTGCTCGGATTGACTTCCCGAGCCTGCTGTGTATCATCTGATTCATCAGCTTGTTCAGCGTATATCGCTTCCATTTTATTTCAGATATATGTTTTCGTTGCGTCACGCATTGTCGAGGTTACGATTACTTTTAACAGATTTTTATCTCTGCGCGCGCGTGTTTTTACAATATCATCACCACTCTCGCATTCCACAAAGTCTCCCAGGCTATAATTTTCTGCCAGTCTGTGGTATAGACTGGCAGTCCTTTGACATGGGGAACCATCATTTTTTAATTTTAGTTCCGTCGTAATGATGTTTGTCTCCTCCTCGCATAGGCTTTGGAGCCAGTCATTAAAGTCGTTTGGTGGGTTTGCCATCTTTTACTTATTTAGTTGACACAAAGCTAGAGGAAGAAAAACGAACAACCAAAACAAAAAAAAAACAACGTGACAAAAGGGAGCGTGGAACAGCAAAAAAAACTCTTTGTTCTTTGTTTATAATTGTTGTTTTGTTAAACGAAATAATGAAACTGATAATAGATTAATAATAATAAGTGTTATATATGCTTAATTATAATAAGGAGAATGAGATAATGGTAAGACAAATAAGAATAAAAAACACATACAATTATTAAAACAAATAATTACTTTATTCTAAAATAATGGCATAAAAAACCTCCGCTGTATAAGTGGAGGAAAAAGCCGACCTTTAATAAACAATATATTAAATTGAATGATCATTCAAAACTTAAGCTAAGGCTTACCCTACAGATATGTATTATGCACAGTTTTGCCAGAATTCGATGCGCCGAGACTTCAAACCTCGTCAGGCTCAAAGTTCCTACTCTGAATTGCAATCTCCCACATGGAGATCGAAGTATCTCTCGAGGCGACAGGGGCCTATAATCGAGAGACACAATGTGTCTCAGGGCGACAGGGGCCAATTCGAGACACTGAGCCGCTAGGGGCGAAAATAGGCGACGAGGCCTTTCACAATTGAATTTGCCGCTCAGGGCAACACTTCACTTCAGAGCAGAAAGACACTCGTCGCGACGCACGAATTCATTTAGCAATAACGACGATAATACAATGGACACGCAGTATAATCACAAAATATAAGAAAACGCGCTTAAAATGATATATATGGATTGAAACTATGGAAGCGTACTTCGCTCGACTAACGCTCGCGACAATCTGACCAGTCGCCCATCGTACGATTTTTAAGAGGGCTCTCCGCGCTCGGCTATAAATATAAACAAAGTCCACCTTTTTCTTAATACGTATCAAATATATACACACACCTATGCCTATAGGCATATACATATTAACACACAGACATACTGCATTTATATACAGACACAAATATACATATAATACATATACTAATCGTAATAAGAAATAAATTACGATTAACGCGAACAATAATGATAAAAATAAAAAAATTAAAAAAATAGAACAGAGCGAGAAATTTCAAATCAGTTAATTACAATTGTTAGATCAACTGCAAAATTAATTAATGCATTTGGTAATATAAATTTCTCGGTCCTTCTTCAGCAATTAGAAAACAGCAAAACCAATAGAAATCGTAGAAATATAAATTCTAGGAATTTTAGAAATCATAAAATAGAAACCAAATTTGAGAGAATTTATTACTTAATTAATTAATTAGTTAATTAACAAATATTAAATTCTTCAGTAAGTTAAATAATTAAAATAATCGAATCAATTATTTAATAAACTGTTAAGTGTTCGATGATTTCCTTGCTCAAAAAAAAAAGAAAACAAAGAACAAGACATTTTTGTTTGGTAAGTATTTCTAAACCGATAATGTGGAGAGACAGTGGATTGCGAGGGCGCAAACGCTAAAATTATAGGCGACTAACGCAAAAGAAATATGTAAGAAACAGAAAAAAAAAACAAAAATGTTATTCTCACCACAAAAGTAAGAAAAAATAATTTTCAAAAATTTTCAAAAACCTTCCAAAAATTTTTCAAAAATTTTCCGAGATTTTCATTTTTTTCATTCATAAATATTTATTCAAAAAGAAAAAAAAATGTTTATTTTTGCATTTTCGGAAAAATTTTATTTTTCAATTTCAAAATAAAAATTTTTTATTTTGAACATTTAAAAACAAATTTTTGTTTTTGTATTTTCGAAAAATACTAAACTACAAAATATTAAAGATATAAAAATATCAAAACGAAATTCCGAAAGCGAAAAATCTAGATAAGCGAAAGCATTCGGCTCAAGCTCTGGTCCAATTACACGATCGATTAGTCGTTGAAACGACGCTCCCGCGTTTGACAGGCCAAAAGGCATTCTTCGGAATTGAAATAATCCCATGCCAGGCACTGTAAAAGTCGCAATCGGCCGAGATTCCGCCTGAAGCGATATCTGATGGTACGGACTGCAGTTTTCTAAGTATCTGATCCATATTAGGTAATGGATAAGCATCTGGTTTCGTGACTGCGTTGACTTTCCTGAAGTCTATACAAAACCGATACTTTCCATTATTTTTTCGCACCATCACTACTCGGCTAGATCAGCCACTCATGGATAGCTCTATGACTCCAGTTTCCAGCATCTCTCTTGTTTGAGAATTCATTTCTTCTTGGATCTTCTTAGAAACTGGATATTGTCTTTGATGAATGGGACGTGTATTGCCAATATCAATAAAATTTTCGGCCCACGTCGTACATCCGAGTACCGCTTCCTCTTTGGGTAAAATCTTATCAAGTAAAACTTTGAATTTATCTTGTTCAGTCCGAGTTATGTCTGCGAGTCCGATCGAACCTAAACGTGTCGTCTTGGAGACAAGATCGAACCTCGTGTGTTTATTTGAGCTCAACTCTCCGACCAGAGGACGCTCGATAGGTTTTGGTGCAGACAGCCGTAAAGGTGCTATACTTTGCACTTGATTTACCGTCACTGCCGCAACCTCCAGCCTGACCCGCTTCTTTATCGTTCTGACATACAGTGTATTATCAGCAGGGTCATGGACTGTCCCAAAAACACGTGCAAAGTTGGCTCCGACGTAACAATCGACTTCCAATGAGGGAATTACAGCAACCAATACGTCGCGTGTAATTCCTGCCAACTCGAACGGCAATGTAACATGACCCGTTACATAAAGCGGAGAATTACCGGGACCTCTGGCACCAACACCAGAGGCAGGGTGCAATTCTCGTCCACAGGCTGAGGCCAATTGCAGACCCATTTGGCCCATCACTGTGCGTGACGCTCCAGTATCGTATATTCCTCTTATACGGAAGTCACCAACACGTACAGGGATCCACCAACGTACTTCTTCTGGTCTGGCCGCGATTTGACTAGGGTCTAAATCTCCAAAGTCTTCGGAGTTAGACAGACCAGTCTCAGAAGATTCTGAGGATGCGTGATGCGCCATTATCTTTAGGCGAGGACCTCCAGCGGGGGTCATGTCCTTGACGCTTGATGGCTGAGCCCCTATTTGCCGCCGCGCCTGCCATTTCCCGAACACTTAGGGAAATTTGTAGATCTGTACCCTAGTACCCTAATACCGCAAGTATAGCACTTAAGTGGAGGGTTCACTGTCCTGTGTGGACTGGACCTTTCTTTATTCGGTGGATTGCCCGGAGAGTTATACATTACCTTACAGTTATATTATATATATACAGTTATATTATATTATATACAGTTATATTATATACTTTACAGTTATATTACAAACTACAGTTAAACTATAGTTATATCTATTATATCTAGTTCACACATACTCTAATTATTCTGATATTTATTATACCTATTTATATTATTTAATTTCTTACTTGTTTAACTCAATTTTTGAATTTTGTAATATTGTAATGCTGTTTAAAATTTGTCACATCTTGTCCTCCAATCATAAGATTATTACTCTTTATGTCAGTGCTTAATGTGTGTAATATCAGTGGCGAGGATTTGAAACTCATAACAATTAAATTCTTATTGTTTTTACTACTGTGCTCAAATCTTTACTATCATAAAAATCATATATTCTATATAAGTTATTACCTCTTTGCTTTACCAATATTTTTGGTTTCGTACCTTATATTAAATACTTTGTATTATGTAACATTACAGTGCACTTATGTTCGTAAAAATACATAAATAAATAAAAATTTGCAACTATTTCTTTAGGAATGTTAATGGTAGGTGCCAATGCAGGAATTGTAGGAATGACTAAAGAGCATCTTGGTTTAGCCCTTGCACTGTCAGTACCAGTTTTTGTGGTAGTAACTAAAATAGATATGTGTCCGCCAAATGTATTACAAGAAAACTTGAGATTATTAAATAGAATTTTGAAATCTCCAGGTTGTCGGAAAGTTCCAGTTACTGTAAAAACACAAGATGATGTTATAGTTAGTGCTACTAATTTTGTTTCCGAAAGGTAGTTAATATTATATTATAATTATTTTATATTATAATATTATATTATAAAAAATTATTATATATTATTTTATATTATTTTTTGTTTATAACAGATTATGTCCAATATTTCAAGTATCTAATGTAAGTGGAGAAAATTTAGGACTTTTAAAAATGTTTTTAAATTTACTAACAGCAAGAATGATTAGTCATGATAATGAGCCTGCCGAATTTCAAATAGATGATACATATTCTGTTCCTGTAAGAAAATAAATGTGGGTCGTTGTTTTCTAATTAATAAACTTTTATCAATTTTAGGGTGTAGGAACCGTTGTTTCTGGCACGACTCTTAAAGGTATTATACGATTAAATGATACACTATTGCTTGGGCCAGATCCTCTTGGACATTTTCAACAAATAGCTGTTAAAAGTATTCATCGAAAGAGAATGCCAGTTCGTGAAGTACGAGGAGGGCAAACTGCAAGTTTTGCTTTAAAAAAAATAAAAAGGTCACAAATTCGCAAAGGTATGGTAATGGTTTCCCCAAGCTTAAATCCTCAAGCTTGTTGGGAGTTTGAGGGTGAGATATTAGTGTTACATCATCCGACTACAATAAGTTCTAGATATCAAGCAATGGGTATTATGAAAATTATTTTATTAATTTGTTCGATATTGATTCTTTCCAAAGTAAAATACATGTTAAAAATAATTATAGTTCACTGTGGAAGTATTCGTCAAACAGCATCCATTCTATCTATGTCTCAAGATTGCTTAAGAACAGGAGATAAAGCACTGGTACATTTTAGATTTATAAAACATCCTGAATATATAAAACCTGGACAACGTATGGTATTTAGAGAGGGAAGAACCAAAGCAGTTGGTAATGTTTTAAAATTAATTACACATTCAACGTTAGGAAACCTTCATGTTTCAAAATTAAGGAAATCTAATAAATTTCAATCGACTCGACAGTCTACAAATTTTCAGGTGATCAAAAATTTTCAATTGAATAAAAAATATTTCGTTATTACAATTCTAAATATCTTTTCAATATTAAATATTATCATTATGACTTCCTTTGTATTGTTAGATTGCAGATATTGTTGATTCAAATAACAGTACTGAAACTCAAGTTGCTAAGCGTGAAAATATACCACAAAAATCTCTTACAAATTCTGTAAAAAAAGGTAGAGAAAAAATAGGAGGATGTGCACAAACTACAAATGGAAGTATATTACCTCTTTCAGAGCAAAATCCTAATGCAAATATCTAAAAAAATTATGTAGATATTATACATAACTAATAATTGTTTAAGTATATATATATATATATATATATATATATATATATATATATAAAGATAAGTTTAAGTAAACATTTTTGAGATGAATATGTCATATTTTGTGTTATATAATATAAATTACAAACAAAGCTTAAAACTATATTATTTTTGAGATTGGTATACTACTACAAATTAAGTCTTATAAACTTTTTAATCTGTTAGAAAACATAAATGATAAAGAAATATATATATATATATATATATACATATTATATATCTTACTGATATTTTCCAAGTATAATTAGTAAAGCTTCTTAATGTAATTTCAAATATATACTTAATATATAATATAAACTTTGCAAGCATATAAAATAAAGTAATTAAACTAGTAATTTTACTAAAAATATGCAAAAAAAAGGAAACAAAAATAGAAGAAACTAAAAATAATACTTAATATCCTATAAATTCATTGACATTGGCTGTACTTATATAAACGAAATATTATATGGAAATTTCAAATTACTTTGAATGTAAAAAACAAAAAAATATTTAACAACAACTTCTTTTTAAATATTTATGTAAATATAAAGATTTATTATTAAGACATTGAATAAATTTTCACTGTTTCTTTAAACATGGCAATAGCACTTGGATGTTTTTTTTATTTTTTATGTTAGTTAACATCGCTCTATTTATGCTTCCAAATATTGGTGCTAATCAGAGACGGAGGTCTACGATGTGTTTGTAAACAAAGCACATGTAAATTATTACAGTAATGCTTATATCAATCAGCGGAGACCAGGATTTGAACCTAGATCACCAAGTTAATAGTCCTTTGCCCTAGCGATCGAGCTATCGTAGGCCTCATTTCGGATGGTCCCACACATGTAAGAAAGTATTGTATCTAACATCCAACTTTAAATTTTAATGTTTGGCAGTTTAATTCAAATGCAAATAAAGTAATTTTTTATTAGTTCTGAAAATGTCTATTTTTGCGAAATAAAATGTATTTGCGGGAGATTGTATTGCATTTCTTTATTTAAAAGCTACAGATAAAGCACATAGATAGACATTTTTATTAACATTTATGCTGACAACGCTCATTCGGCTACAACATGTAGAGACTGATTTCAGTGTTTCAAAAATAATGGTTTTGAACTTGACGATAAAGAACATTCTGTCATACCGAAAAAATTTGAAGTCAAAGAAGGAAGGACTTAATCATAAGCGATGTTAACAAATATCCATGGTTCGACAACGTTCCGTACAAATTCCAATGTATTTGCTGGGATCAACAAGGTATAATTTATTATGTGCTACTCAAATTGAATGAAAAGTTCAGGGGATATTATATCATAGCAATCAACACCAATTGGTGAGCTTGAAGCAAGCCCTAAATCAAAACAAAACGGCCGCTACATCATATGAACAGAGATACGGCAAAGTGAATTTATTACACAACAACGCTTGGTCTCGTGTTGCAAAACGAGTGCAAACCGATTTGGAAACGCTTCAATAGGAATTTATACCCTCCACTCGTCACGTTCACCTTACATACCCACTTCCGATTTTCATTTATTCCGTTCAGTTGCACACGTAACTGACCAGCTCTTCCATTTTTACGAAGATTGATATTAAAAATGGATCGATTATTGGATGGTCTTAAAAGACATGCCTTTTTTCGAAGCGGAATTCATATACTTTTATAAAGATGTAAAAAAGTGATCTCTAGTGGTGGGCAATATTTTGAATGAAGAATAAAAATAACAAAATAATTATTGAAAAGGGAAGTCTATAATTTTCTTATTAAGTGTATAATTATCAGATTTTTTCTTTACTTTTGAATTAACCAACATAGATTAAATTCTTTTAATGTTCAGATGGCTTTGCTGCAAACCTGCATATACGAAAGTAAAAAGAATTCTGTTGGGTCCTTATTGATTTTTATTTTTATTTATTTAAAAAAATTTATTTAAGAAAAATTAATATAAAATTTCGATAATCTGTATTAATATCGTACATCATATACTAATTTATAAAGACAAAACGTTCTGTTGGTCGAATATGTTGAGGATGGATACCTCTCGAGGGACGAAACGAATCGACAAAACTCCAACCGATTCTCCTTTTCCTTGGGGCAGATTCGATTTCGGTACTCGTTGAGGAAGGATACTTCTCGAGTAGCGAAACGAATCAAAACTTCCGACCGGTACATCCTTTATGAAAGTGATTTATTTTCGGTACTTGTTGAGGATGGATACCTCTCGAGCAACGAAATAAATCCATACTCCTTAGACTAATCAATTCTTTCCTTTTTCTGGTGAAAAACTCGTTTTCGAGGCAAAAGGAAGGCACCCTGACTCGTAAAAGCGAGTTAATAAAAATTGCTAACTCAGGAGAACAGGCACACCTGACTTCTGACAAGGTAGTGTTTAATTCATCTAGAAAAAGACATAAGAAAAAATCAGCGAAATAAAAGCATCTAAATTAATTTAAATTCGAGACAGAATATAATTTATTCGGAGAAAATACGCCCCTTTTCTCCGAATTAAATTACTATACTATATCGGCAAAAGTCTGATAGACAACCAAAAATACAAGTCATGTAAATAGAACTAGTTGAGTAAATAAATTATTTAATTTATGTGAGATGCACTTGGAAGCGATAATTTTAATAAGAGTTAAATATATCATTATTAAAATTTCAACAATTTTTTTATATTATTAATAAGGCACACCTTAGAGTTATATAAAAATGAAAAAGTATCGTTGCGAAATAAAATTGTCAAAACGCACTCGGTTTCACGTAAGTAGACATACCGGGCCGTACGGATAAATATACGGAAATATAGAAATAGTAGAAAGAGAAAGAATATCGGTGAAGGCCGTTCGAAATCTTGAAATTCGAAATAATCGAATTAGCGCGCGATACTTTGTAAATATATGTATATATTCATAGGCTATACGAAAAGCGAAATAATAATTTATTATTTTATTTTTTTATATGTTGTAGGGAATATACACGGAGATCCTGATTAATAAATAGTTTACTTATTTATTTTACATTTTTTGTATTTAATTAAATAGAATATAGTACATATTATTTTTTAGTAAAAATTCTACGAGTTAAAAGTTATTCACCTAAATCTTCCGACTACCAATCCCGATATGCTCCTCCCTCTTCAATTGAACCCTAATATTATAATAAAAATTATAAGCAGAGCGGAGACGGAGCGTTACATGGCACCCGAACAAGGGCCAGTAGAATAGTTACTTATTGAAATTAATGGTGAATAACTTAAACTCAGTTGTTAAAATCAAAATTATAAGGCCAAAAATTATTTTTTGAAATCATATAAAAAAAATAAAATATCTACTCCGAGAGTATCTTGGATTTATCGTTTAACAAAAGAGGAATTGATCCAAGAATTACAAAAAGTAAATGTAGATAGTGAAGGAAATGTACCTTTATTAAAGTCTCGTCTGTTGTCATATATGCGAACACATCCTGAAGAATATACCGATAAACCAATTGATCCACCAGAATATAAAGATCTTGATAGAACACAAGAACTAGAAAAACTAGAAACAAAATTACAACATTTACGAAATCTACAAAATAATTGAGGTATTTCGTCACCTACAAATATCGCATCAACACTAATAAATAGAATGGCAAGCGATAATAATCAACTTTTTAATACAGCGATCCATACGGCAGAGACAACGAGTGCCACTACAAAAGTACTCGACCAAATGAGAAATTGGAACTGCCATTTTGACGGTAAACATCTATATGTATTCATAGAACGAGTAAGAGAAATCCAAAAAGCTAATAGATATACCGACGAAGAAATTTTAAGAAGATATCTCGAACTGCTACGTGGAGATGCACAATTACGGCATCGAAATTATGCATCGAACATAAATAATTTGGAGGAACTGGAAACTGAATTCAGAAGTTTTTATTTATCGCTGGGGGAGTTAATAAATCTTGATTTACAAATTAGTAATCGTAAACAAGATATAGACGAAACCATAAGATCATTCGTTAACACGGTGATGACACTAATGCGTCGTAGAGGAGGTCTTGATGAGGTGAAACAAATAGAAACTATTTATTATAATATGAGAGTCGAATATCGGATACATGTTCCAAAAATGACAATCACAGAATAGACATAATAGACGTAATTCAGAAAGTAGAAGAGTACTGAAAAACTAAACACGAGCTCGAATACGAGGCAAAATTAAATGCTAAGTCACTCATTAAATCTACACACCCAAACAAAGCGAATGTAAATAAACCAAATGCACCGACGAAATATAATTTATCTGTCATATATGATAGAGCTGAATGTTGTTGGAAATGTAATGAGCGAGGACATGATAGATTTAAATGTAAAAATGAAAGAAAATTATTCTGTTCATTCTGCGACAAAGACGGAGTTTCCACCCGAGACTGTAAGTGTCATACATCGGGAAATGCAAAGCGGACCGGCCCTAAAACAAATCTACGAATCAGATAATAAATTATTCACTAAAGTAATGATAGGTGATTATAAAATAAATGCACTTATCGATACGGGATCCGTGAGTTCGTATGTAAACAAAGAATTATCTGAAGTCTGTTTACGTTATGGTTTCCGAAATAAAGCAAGCAATAGAATAGCTGTTTTAGCCGACGGTTCCGAAGCAAAATTGGGTGATTTAATTTCGGGATCTATATACACACAAGGCATAAGATTCTTACAAGATTTCTTTGTATTAGATACATTAAATCAACCAATTCTTCTCGGAATGGATGCATTGAAAAAATTAAATACAGAAATTCGAATAAATAATCGAATTATTTCTCCAACAAGAAATGCACCAAACGAACATATTTGTAAAATAGAAGATGTTGGTTTAACGCATTTAAAAACAAATGAAAAAATAGTATTAGATGAATTTATTTCAAATGAAAGAAAAAAAATTGGAGAATATAAAAGGTCCGACACCGTTATTACAACATAAAATTATTTTGGAAGAAAATACTCCAATCAAACAGAAATATTAACCAAGGAATCCAATAATGCAAAATATTATAAATGCAGAGGTTGATAAAATGTTGCAAGAAGGGTTAATCCAACCGTTTAGTAGCCCTTGAAGCTCACCGATAGTTATAGTAAAGAAGAAAAATGGGGAAGATCGTTTTTGCGTCGACTTTCGAAAAATTAACAAAGTCACGAAAAAAGACGCATATCCATTACCGCAGATTAATGCAATTTTAGATAAGTTAAGAGAAGCAAGATACCTATCTACAATTGATTTGAAGAGTAGCTACTGGCAAGTAGCACTCACACCAGAAAGCCGACCGATTACGGCATTTACTATTCCTGGCAAATGACTATATGAATTTACCGTCATGCCCTTTGGACTACACTCTGCACCTACAACTTTCCAACGATTATTGGATCAGGTGATTACCGCAGAAGCGGCTCCAAATGTTTTTACATATTTGGACGACATTGTCATTATTTCAAGAACATTTAACGACCATTTAAAAATTTTGAAAGAAGTGTTTCAGCGCTTAAAAACGCCAAATGAAAACCAAACATTGAAAGGTGCAGCTTTGTACGTCCCCAATTAAAATATCTAGGTCATATAGTAGATAAAGAGGGTCTGCATATCGATCCTGAAAAAACTGCAGCAGTCGCAAATTTATGTTCACCTAGAAATGCCACAGAAATAAACGATTCATGGGACTAATATCGCGGTATAGACGTTTTTTAAAAGATATATCAAATGTTGCAGCTCCTCTACATAAACTAATAAAGAAAAGGGCTAAATGGGAATGGGAAGAAATATAAGAAAAAGCATTTGATAAAATAAAAAATTTATTAACAAATGCATCAATTCTTGCTTGTCCAGATTGGGAGAAACCATTTAAACTACAAACCGATGCAAGTACCGAAAGAGTAGGAGCCGCCCTTACTACACCGGTAGAAAAAAATTATTCTGCAACAGAGCCCGCGTGTCTGGCCATTAAGTGGGGTATCTGGAAGTTTCGAAACTATCTTGAAGGATACTATTTTATTGTACTCACTAGTCTTTAAAATGGTTGAACAAAATAGAAAACCCGTCAGGACGTTTAGATAGATGGACTCTAGAAGTATCGACCAGGCAACGATAATCTTCTCGCCGACACACTGTCTCGCCAGCCCGTAGAGCTGTGTAATGTAAACAAACCCGTAGAGGATTGGTACATGAAATGTATATCAGCCCTAAAAGCCGATCCGGAAAATAATCCTGATTATGGTATAGAGAATAATAAGCTATACAAGCACATATTACATACACTTGACTTTAATGAAATAGACGAAGCATCACAATGGAAAATATGTGTTTCAAAATCAGAACAAAATGACATATTAGAAAAATGCATAATGACCCTACAACTGGACATCTAGGCGTGGCAAAAATACTTACACGCCTAACAAAATTCTTTTATTGGCCTGGAATGTTTAGAATGGCTACAAAATACGTCAGAAATTGTGATATATGCCAGAAATATAAAATATCACAACAAACAACTGCGGGTATGATGCACGCATTGCAAGTCAAACAATCCTGGGAAATTGTATCTGTCGATCTAATTGGACCATTACCTCTTTCGACAAAATTAAATAAATGGCTTTTAGTTATGCAAGATAAAATGACAAAGTGGATTGAATTACGACCTCTTCGTAAAGCCACTGAAGAAGCTGTAACAAATTTATAAGTAACGATTTTGTAACATTATTGGAAAAATCTAAAATCGTACATCGACGTTCACCACCGTACACACCATAGTGTAACCCAGTAGAACGAGCAAATCACGTAATCAAGACCATGATTTCACAATACGTAGGTGAAAACCAACAATCATGGGATCGATTTATATCGGAAATATCTTTTGCGTACAATACGGCTCCTAGCGAATCAACTGGATATACGCCTGCTTATTTAAATTTCGGTCACGAATTACGTTCATCAGGAGTAGAAATTAAAGAAAAATAACGATCGAAAACACTTAGATAATAAAAATAGGATAAAACGAATACAGGATGCATTAGAACTCGTAAGAAATAAAATCGTTCCGAAATAAAATTGTCAAAACGCACTGATTTCATGTAACTAGACGAACCGGGCCGTACGGATAAATATACGAAAATATAGAAATAGTAAAAAGAGAAAGAATATCGGTGAAGGCTGTTCGAAATCTCGGAACCCGAAATAATCGGATTAAAGCGCGATACTTTGTAAATATATGTATATATTCATAGGATATCCAAAAAGCGAAATAATATTAGGTGTGTGAATAAGTCTTTCCCGTTTTTTGTAAGAGATGGCGCCACCAATACTGTGCGAGTATTCAATGGTTACATATGTCATAATCAAAGCTTATTCATATGTCAACAATTCCATACTAACACATTAGTTAAAATTTTTTCGCATCATAAATTTTTGATATCGTGAAAATGTCGAAATTTGAGCCGAGTCGACGTAATTTGCGGGAAGTTTCACTTTATTGGTTCAATTTGAAGAAATCTGCTGCCGAGACGCATCGATTGCTTCAGGAGGCTTATGGAGAAGGTTGTGTCGATGATTCAAGTGTTCGCGGATGGTTTCGACGTTTCAAAAGCGGTGATTTCGACGTGGAAGACAAGGAGCGTTCGGGCGGCCGCAAATCTTTGAAGATCGAGAATTGGCGACTTTGCTTGATGAAGATTCTTGTCAAACGCAAGAAGAACTTGCTGAAGCATTGGGAGTTGACCGAACAACCATTTCCAAGCGTTTGAAAGCCATGGGAATGATCCAAAAGCAAGGAAATTGGGTGCCGTACGAACTGAAGCTGAGAGACGTCGAACGGCGTTTTTTCACTTGCGAACAGCTGCTTCAGCGACATAAAAGAAAGGGTTTTCTGCATCGTATCGTGACTGGCGATGAAAAGTGGATACGTTACGATAATCCGAAGCGAAGAAAATCATGGGAACTACCCGGCCATGCATCATCATCGACGGCCAAGCCAAATATTCATGGCGCCAAGCTCATGCTCTGTATATGGTGGGACCAGCTAGGTGTGGTTTACTATGAGCTTCTGAAACCGAATGAAAGGATCACAGGCGAGGTCTATCGACGACAATTGATGCGTTTGAGCCGCGCACTGCGAGAAAAACGGCCACAATACTCCGACAGGCACGACAAAGTTATTTTGCAACATGACAATGCTCGCCCACATGTTGCACCGCCGGTGAAAACATACTTAGAAACGCTCAAATGGGAAGTCCTATCCCACCCGCCGTATAGTCCAGACGTTGTTCCGTCTGATTACCATCTCTTCAGATCGATGACGCATGGCCTGGCTGACCAGCACTTCCATTCCTACGAGGAAGCCAAAAAATGGGTGGATGACTGGATAGAGGCCAAACCGGTCGAATTTTTTCGCAACGGGATTCGTATGTTGTCAGAAAGATGGGAAAAAGTTGTAGCTAGCGATGGCCAATACTTTCAATAATTCATTTGTAACCATTTTTTCACAATAAAGGCTCAAAATTTGAAAAAAAACGGGAAAGACTTATTCACATACCTGATAATTTATTATTTTATTTATTTATATGTTGCAGGGAATCTACACGGAGGTCCCGATTAATAAATAGTTTATTTATTTATTTTACACTTTTTGTATTTAATTAAATAGAATATAGAACATATTATTTTTTGGTAAAAATTCTACGAGTAAAAAATTATTCACCTAAATCTTCCAACTACCAATCCCGATACGCTCCTCCCTCTTCAATTAAACCCTAATATTATAATAAAAATTATAAGCAGAGCGGAGACGGAGCGTTACAATGTTAAACAGCTCTGAAATATTACATCGATTGCTCTGAAAGTTGAAATATATATTCTATATCATCTTCGGATGGACTTAGGCTATTCTTCAAATTCAAAAAAATGGCAAAATTGGAAGTTAGTTTACCAAAAATCCCAAAACTATCTATATATTCGAAATATATCTATATACATCGTACATACAGCTGCTTCGGAGAAATATTGTAGTTTCGAGTTTAGAAGGTAGAATATTATATCCAGGAGTCTAAAGAAGACTTCTACAGGTAGTTGGTGGAAAGAATACGATGTCCAGATATTTTAGGACGAGTGTTACGAGGAGTTTCCTATTCTATCAAATAAATACCATAGTCCCCGTACAAAAGTCATCTTGAGGCAACTGGACATCTTTTTCTACTGCCCAAACACGAAAGTATGATATTTTGTTTGTAAAATGTATGTGTATGTATGTATATATGCCATTTAAATTTTAAAACTTGTTTGTTTTATACACATAGTTGGTTGAAAGATTGTGCTTTTTACATTTATGAGAATTACTTATATTTATGAATTAATTATATATAAAATATATAATTATATATATTAATAATATCTATAAATATCTATAATTCTTTTATAAATATAAATAATTCTGTTAAGTGTAAAACCAAAACATTTAAACCAATTATGCGTATAACACAAACAGATTTTAACATTTTTATATTCATTTAATGTTATGAAATAAATAATCTAATTAATAAATAAAACTGTTTATAAAATACAAATTTTGGACTCCACCTTGTTCCTTATAAAAAATTATACTCGATTGTTCATAATAAAAATGTGTAATACATTTTCAAGCGTTAACATTAAACTTGCGTATACGCATATATGGACGCGACCAGCAGCGTTTTATGAAAATAAAATAAAGTTTTATGAAAATCGGCGCAATGGGGGGTGCGGCGACTGTGTTCGATGTGTGCGGGGGGGGGGGAGGCCTGCCGAAACTGCCGAACCTGCCAGCGAGGTGCAAAAAAGATGAACCGCTTATACTGGCAGCAATCACAAAGAAATGTTATTGCCACATGCATAAATTTATATATATCTTAGCAGCAGCTAGCAAGCAGCTCAAAGTTTTCAAATATGTGGTATCTTCTAAAAATTGGTAACATCAAAAGTTGAGAAAAGCTACCAAATTTTCTATTAGTTGACCAAATCGATTTTCATTAAAATTGGTACATATGTTTTTTAGGATTCTTATTATATATATGATAGTAAAAATTAGCGATAATTTTTATAATAAATCACATTAATACCCAGCAACAATATTTTTTTTCTAACTTATCTCGTAAAATACAAAAAATCCAAAAAAATGTTTCAAATAAAATTTCAATATCTCATCAAAATACATATCTTTTATTCTATTTATTTTTATCTTTATAAATGTTCTTAAAAAAACGGGCTTAATCGTAATTTTCCTATTGCCTATATCATACGTTTGTTTAAATATATTATTTTCGAGAACTATTGTTGATACAGGAAAATATATAGAATACGAAATATGTATTTTAATGAGATCTATAATTTTTTTTAACAAACCTTTTTGAAAATTTTTGTATTTTACAAGATAATTAAAAAAAAACAGATTTTCGCAATGTTCTCATGGTTTTCTCGATAAAAATGGGATTTATTCCAATTTTCACCATAATATTTGTGGTAAGCACTCCGTAAAATAAAAATAAATAATTTTTCGACATACTAGAGTAAGGCGACCAATATAAAATATAGTTACAATCTCATTTAAGTTAATTCAAAAAGCAAATAGATTTTCCTGTCAGTAATAAAATAATGCTTAATAAAACGAATCCTCTGATAAAATTTTATAAAAATAAATTTTTGTAAAAGCCTAAAATTAAAACCTACGGACAGTAAACAGTAGATGGATATTATAAAAAATGATGAATTTGGTAAATAATTATTAATAAATAATTGAAATTAATTTTAAAAGATTATTCCACGACGCTCATATTGAGATCGTTACCGAATTGTAAAAGTACAATTTAGCTCGAAAATATAATCCATTCTTAAAAAAACTATTATTAAAATGGGTTGCATTGACATTATTTGAATAATATTTTGACTAATAATAATGTTTAAAATATTCTATAATTTATACTAATGTTATATCATTTTTTTACAAAAATTTTTACTTTTTAATGGCAATTTTTTCAAAGTGTATAACAATAATTGTAATTCAAAGAAAAAACTTTTAATTGCAAATTGTAAATTTACATTGTAACTTATGAATCAAAATTTAATTGTTACATAGTATTAAAATTTTACCATCTTTACATACAATTAATTTACATAAAATTAATTATTAGGACCACTTTAATTAAAACAATAGGTGGGTCATGTATAAACTATTTAAAAAAATTGATTTGAAACTTACGGAATATTATCATTTTCTCCGTTAGAATTTTTTGTTCATTGTAATAGAATACGAAGCCGAAATTTTGCAAAATGAATTTCTACAAAAAAATTTTTAAAATAAATTTGTATTTAATTCGTTGTTCTGTGTTACTATGCAAGCAGATTCATGTAGGTGGCAGTAAATGTTTTATAATTCGCTCAATTTATTGTGCAAAACTGAATAATAAGACTAAAAGTTTTGTATAAACAATTCCAGCTTCTGTAAGTTAATTATCTAATAACATAATTTACAGTGTCCTAAACACTGAAAAAAAGCCTAAATGCAAATGAATCAATTTCGTAAAAGTGTATTTATTTCAATCCAACAATTATTCATTTAAATTCTATTTATTTGAAACAAAAACATGCATATGTAAAATGAAAGAATATTTTGTAATTTTGAAAAAATCGTGTATTTAAAAAAAACAGTTAGGTTTATTTGAAGAGGGCTCAACAATTTTCGAGCGCGGTGAACGTGCGCCCTCCATAGAGCCAACTGTTAAATTAACGCGTCAATGCGACGTCACAGCTACGTCAGCACAAATTCGTGTGCGCATTTATCTATGTCACGAGCTGTAACGTAGGCAATATATATATATATATATATGTTCTTATCAATTACAAAAAAAGAGAAGAGAAATGAGTTCGTACTTACGTCGGGGAAATGTGTGTTCGGAAATGATTAATGAAAGTCTAAAAATTACTTTTAATGTTACTTAATATATTTATTTGGAGTGGACGAAAAAGCCCAAATAAGTAATAACAAAGATTAAAAGCTTACAGTCTATTAACAACGCTAAACAATAAACACGCGTGTACTCGAGTACTGCTAAATATTACTCGCTCTTACCACATAATCTCATACAACATACGGAGTACTCCTGCGCAAGGGTGGAGCGGCCGTTAGCACTAGCGCTCACGTTGCTTGCAGAGGAACCTTCGGGGAAGAGGTGCTCCGCGTTTACCTCCTACTCTGCTCTGCGGCCCCGACATTTGTTATTGTTCATAACAATTCAATTGTTATTAATTAATTACTACTTTCATTTCAGTTATTAATTTTCAAACTTCTTTTTTGAATATCTGCTGTCATGATTTTCATTTTCAAATCTTTAATTTAATGTTCAACTATCATGGTTTCAATTCTTATTATTAACAAATTGTTTTTATTTAAACCATTATAGTTAATACTTAAGTCGCTTATAATTTGAATTCGAATGAAATATTTATTGATTTTTTATCCATTGGAAAACGATCGATCTCGATGAATCGTTCTTTGTTCAACTTCCACTTTCCAGCGTGTCCATCTCTCAGATTGATTTTTCCTGACTCCATTTCTTTCTAAATTGAAAAACTCTGATTTTAACAACTAGAAGGACGCTTCTCTTTTGCCGTGAGAAGTTTTCTTTGTGAAAACTATTCTTCAGTTTATTTTTAAAGGAGCGCACACGTTGTCTTGACCTTTTCCCTTGTGCACACACAAAACTTTCACCGAAGAGAAATTATGATTGTTGCTTACAGTCAGAGAAGTCACATTCAGAGTAGAGGGCCAGCAAAGGAGAAAGTTGTTTATGCCTATATTGTACCTATTCTTGCTTTATACCTCTATACTGAATAGAGTGCTTTTCTGAATTTGAATCTCCGAAGATCCTTTTTCGTTTCATCTCTCTGTCTCTCTCTCTATCTCTCTCTCTCTCTCTGTCTATTGAGAGAGAGAGAAAGAGAGAGAGAGAGAGAGAAGAGTCTTGACCTATGAAGGACCACGAGTCCTTAGGCTCTAATAAATACAATTCTAATTTTGTCTCTTTCTGTCTGTCTGTCTGTCTGCCTGTCTCTCTCTCTCTCTCTCTCTCTCTCTCTCTCTCTCTCTCTCTCGCTCTTTGTCTCTCTGTCTTTCTCTCTCTCTTTCTGTCTCTGACTTTCTTTCGATCAGTCTATTAGATCTATTTGGTTTCTTTCGTATATTGGGCAAAGCATTAGAAAAATAAAAAATACAGTTTTCTGAAAGGAGTATGATAAGAAATTAATTATGCGTATAACTTGCTGTATATTTAAAGCTTTCGAAGAATCCTCCGATTAATACCATCCCCCTGTTTTTCAAAAAAATTATATATATATATATATATATATATATATATATATATATATATATATCAGTCGATTGGTGTCACACATCAGAAATTTATTCGCAATTGAACCTCAGCTTACGGGCCAAATCCTCATCATTTGCAGGAGGTTTTAATTTTCTGCTTTAATATGAAGAAATTTGCAGCTGAGGCTTATTGAATGCTTTCAAATACCTATGGTGAGATCGCTATTAGTGAAAGAACGTGCCGATAGTTATTTCAATGTTTCAAGAACGATGATTTTCAAGGTTAAAAACCAGCATGGCGGTGAAAGATGGGGGATTTTCAAAGATGCAGAATTGGAGGCATTGTTTGATCAAGACTCGTGTCAATATCAACAAGAATTGGCAAGATCATTGGGAGTGACGCAACAAACCGTTTCAACACGCCTAAAAGTCATGGAAATGATTTAGAAACAAGGAAATTGGGTGTCGTACAAGTTGAAGCCGAAAGATATTAAACGGCATTTGTTTGCTTGTGAACCGCTGTTTGGAAGACAAGGACAGATGGGATTTTTGCATCGTATTGTGACTGGGGACGAAAAATGGGTTGATTACGATAATCCCAAGTGCAGAAAATCATGGAGATATCCCGGCCATGCTTCCACGTCAACGGCCAAACCGAATATTCATGGTACCAAGGTGATGCTCAGTAGTTGGTGGTACCAGATTGGCGTAGTGTAATATGAGTTCTTAAACCCGACTGAAACAATCACAGGTGATCGTTATCGAACGCTATTAATGCGTTTGAGCCAAGATGGAACGATAGAAGGCCGAAATAGAACGATAGACATGAAAATGTGATTTTACAGCATGACAATGCTCGACCCCATGTTGCTAAAGTTGTCAAGACATACTTGGAATCGTTGAAATGGTAAGTTCAAACCCACCCGCCGTATTCTCCAGACGTTGCTCCCTCAGACTATCACTTGTTTTGATTAATGGCGTAATGGCACATGGCCTGGCTAACCGGCAATTCTGGTCTTATGAAGAAGTAAAAAAATTGGAACAATTAGTGGATCGCTTCAAAAGATGACCAGTTTTTTCAAGATGGAATTCGTATGCTATCCGAAAGATGGGAGAAAGTAGTGGCCAGAGATGTACAATACTTTTAATTATAAATGAGGAACCAGTTTTTTACAATAAAGCATCGGAAAAAACGGCGGAAGCAATATTGTACATCTAATAATATAACTTTGCAGCTGGGATATTCTAAAAATCACCAATGTAAAAAAAGGTAGATGTAATATATATAAAAATTGTATTTATCCATCAAAGAAATGTCTACATTCGTGACTTGATTTATAATGCATAATGATATATAAATATATGATTTAATTAATAGAACCAATTGCAATCAATTATCTAATTTATGTTACAATTATGGTATAATTCGATACATTATGGTATAATTCCAACAATAATAAATTCAACTCATAAAAAATTAAATGTTTCCTGTCATTAATTTTTTAAATAATTAATAATTCAATGTTTATGAATGAATATACAACGTGATTTCTATTCAAAATTATAGAAAAATGATTCAAAGAAAATGTAATTGTTTTAATTAAGAAAACAGTTCATTTTATTTTTTTCAGCAAAGATAATTTTATAATAATAGATTATCCGGTTTTATTTCAAAAAATTTTGTTTATATAATCATACATTCAAATATAAAATTAATATTAAAAAAAAATATTATACATTTAAAATGTATAACTACATTAATGAAATTGCCTGGCAGGTGTATTACAAGACATACAGAGCTTTTCTAAAGCATTTACTGGTGAGTGACGGTATACTTTTAGCAGTTTTAGAAAAGTAGCATTTTTCACTTGCCTTAGTAAAATAATCTTGAGACGAAAACTGAGCGAGCAATGAAAAAAAGGACAAAAAAAAAATAGGGCAGAAAAAACTGTTATGCTGCGCATGCGTAAAGTTAATAAAACTATAAAAGTTATAGGCGCAAGCCTGCGCGAGCTGAACTGCAGCGGTTTGGAGCGCGGGCGTGCACTGTCCGGTGCGTGGACAGTTTTTTTTCTTCGGCTAAGTCTAGTAGAAAATGTTAGAATATGTAATTTTGCGTTATAAAAACTTAAGTCACAGTCTCTGAAATATTGCCTTTATTTTTGTAATAGTAGTAAGATTAAACACAGTTACTAAGATTTGGTTTCTTTAATTTCTTATTAATCAAAACATTGGGAATTGTGGCCAATGATTAATAGTAAAAATTTGGAACGGTAATTTTGTAATCAATATCAGTTAGGGAAGTATATAATTTAAAATTAAAAATTGTATTTTTGTCGACTGTTTTGAATTAAATTAATAAATATTTTTATTGGTCTTACAGTCTTTACTATATAACATATTCACTAAAATAAGGGAAGTATATAATTATGAAACTAATAATATCTGAATATGAAATTTATTTATAATACCATCAAAATATACATATTAAAGTTTTGAATATTCCTATCTGATAAGTATAAAAAACAAATCATTTGTAATAAATATGTATGTTTTAAAAATAATTTTATCAATAATACTTTTTTAAATTAATATAATTGATTGAAACAATAAAATTCAATTTTGGCTAAATTGTTTAAAATAATTTCAGAATTAACCTCAAAATTCTTATGTATTATATGAATTATAAATATATTGTTCAACAATCTGGATGTGTTTCCATTTTTGTAATTCTATTAAGTTTTTTAACAAAATTTTTTCATGTAGTTATTTCCAATATTTTATTTATATTTGTCTTTGGTATACACAAGTGTTTTCTACCAATAATTTTGAATATTATTTGGATGTAGGTTTTTTTCTGTTAATTTCATGTTCTGCTTTCTTTAATTCTTTCTTAAAATTTAAAGAAAACCTTTTTCCAGCACTAAATATTTGACGAGCAAATTCTTTGCTATTAGTAGGTAAACTGTGTGAACCACTTAAAGAACTTGTTTGATTTAATAAATAAACCACTAGTTGAGCTGCTCTTTTTACTGGCTTTGAATCAGCTATTTTATTTACTAAATGTTCATTATTGGCAAAATAACGTAAAATAAATCGAAAAACCATTTTGTTCCTTTATATATAGAATTGGATATCCTTAAATTTTTGATATTTCAAAAGTGCACATATTACGATATTTAAGAAGAAGTTCTTTTTTCAACCTTAATTGCTTTTTAAGAATTTCCAATTTGTGTAGCTGTTCTTCTTTACTGTATTCAATTCCAGGAAGCCTTTTTATCTAAGATTCAATTGTTAATCATTACATAAATATAATTGTATTTGTTTTCTAATTAATTGATTATTATACCTGAGATCTTGCGGAATCTAATTTTTTTTGTAATTCTAAAATTTTTTGACTTGTATCTTGAGATTCCTTTACCTTTTGTGAAGTATCATGCGGATCCTTTTCTACACTAAAATGAAAATCATAATTTAAAATAAAATGTATAAAGTACATTTTTCTGAAATAAGAAATTAAAAAAAATAAATTGTACATATTATAAATTATATATATATATATATATATATATATATATATATATATATATATATATACATCGAAAATGTTTAGATTACATTATTAAATCATCAGGAACCTTCGAATTATTTCATAAATAATTGGTAACATTTCAATATCCAAATCAGCAACAGAAAATTGAGAATTAGTCGGTGATTCTTCTGTTAATTCTATTACTTCCATTATGACATAACTTCCACTTTTTAAGTGTTTTGTATTTACTTAAAAACACTTAATCCTTTATATTCTTAAAGCAAATTTTTTTTCCGTAGGAATATTGTAAATATAAGCCTGTAACTAAGTAAACGAAAGAAAAGATATAATTACACTTTTATATCATACTACTGACACGCAAACTCGTATATCCTTGATACGTTGTATAATTGCAATTACTAATCTACAACCAGAGATAATAATGGGAGATCGCCGATGTCCATGTTAGACATTGCAGTAAAATGTTGACACTCAGCGCTACGGCGGTGAACGTCGGAACTCCGTTCGTGCGATATTCCAGATGGTTTTCGAGCTCGTGCGATTGAGGGAGAGACGGCGTTCAGTAGGGATGACGCCGAAACAATAAATGCAATAAAAGGGATTAACTGGTGTCGAAATTCTTGAAGTGCGTATAGATTTTCTTGTCTGTGTGTGTAAGCATATATGCATGTATTTATATACACACGTATTTTCTTACAATTTTAAATTCGCTGCGTGGCGATGATCGAGGCTACGAAAAGGTATACCTGGATATACGCACTTTGTTGACACCAGTGAATCCCATTTACTACACCCCTGCTGCCAAATTTTCAAGAAAATAAGTATATCATATCATACTCATACTAATTTATAAAGACAAAGCGTGTTTTTGTTTGTACGCGATAAACGAAAAAACTACTGAACCGATTATTCTGAAATTTGTCATATAAATTCTATATTATCTTGGGAAGGACATAGGCTATGTTTTTTTTTATTGAAAATCATTTTACTTTCATCAATAAATTAAGTTAATGGTTTTAACAATCAGTTTCACGAGTGGACACTAGGTGGCGCCTTGAATCACGAACATCAACTCAAAGTTGTCCGTTTAAAGTATTAATACCAGACCAGCTCAAATGAATGTTCATATCCAACTTTGGGATGCGTATCCTAAAGGAGATGTGAAATTTAGTCGGTATTACCTTTTTTGTTCTTCAGGTTAATCTGACATTACTCTCACACCTTATGGATATCTTTTGATTTTTGTAAATTTTATTTTCTCTTACGTGGAAATGTCTCTCTCTCTCTCTCTCTCTCTCTCTCTCTCTGTCTTAGTTTTTAGGCTCTAAAAAATACAATTCTAATTTTAATTCTCTCGCTCTTTATCACTATCTCTTTGTCTTTCTTTCTCCTTCTCTTATAAAATGGTTCTGTATGCCAAATCATACTGAATATAGTTTGGGACAACAAATTATATTTTTATTTTTATACATTCTATTAACTTCAGAATTGTGAGAAGAGACTATGTTTTTTTTTAATTCGAACAAAAAAAATAATGGCAAAATAGGGTTCTTGACCAACAACCTCGAAACTATGTATAGATTTATATATATATATATATATATATATATATAGTATGTATATTATATTGTACATATTATATATACACATTTTAACTACGGTTTCTACTGAGAAATATTATAGGGTATGTACGGGCGGTTCATTACGTTACCCCGTTGCCTCAAGACGATTTCTATAGGTAGTTATGTGTTCGGATGATAGAATGCAATGCCCAGGTGTCTCTAGGCGATTTCTACGGGGAATATTGTAATTAGTTGATAGAAATCGACGTCCAAGTATGAGGAAATCAACTTCTATGGGAAGATTTGTGTTGGGGCGGTAAAATACGAAATTTAGGTCTTTCCGACCGACTTCTATAGGGAGTATTCTATTTAGTCGTTAGGAAGTGATGCTATCTTTCTCGGGACGACTTCTACTGGGACTATCGTGTTTAGTTGGTAGGAAACGATGTTTAGGTATGTCGAGATAACTTCTAGGGGGAGTTGCATGTTCGGATCATAGAATGCGATTTCCAGGTGTTTTGGAACGACTTCTACGGGGACTTTCGTGTTCGGGCGGTAGAAGACGATGTCAAGATATGACGGGACGATTTCTACGTTGAGTATCGTGTTTAGTTAATAGGAAACGATGTTCAGGTATGTCGGGACAACTTTTACGGAGAGTTTCAGGTTCGAATGATAGAATGCGATTTCCAGGTGTTATTGAACAACTTCTGCGGGGAATTTCGTGTATTGCTGGTGGGAAACAAAATTCAAATATGCCAGTACGACTTCTATGAAGAGATTCGTATTCTATCATTCGAACACGCAGACTCCCAGTAAGAGTATTCCCGGGATACCTGGACATTGTATTCTACCTCCCCAACACAAAACTCTATATAGCAGGCGTCTCGAGAAATTTCCTATAGTGCGAACATGGTACTCTCCGAGAACGTCGTCTCGAGAGACTTGGACATCTTATTCTACCGCTTGAACTCGAAAGTACAATTTTCTTCATCCAAGCCATATTTAATATGCATTTATATATATTGTATAAAATGGTCGGCAAAATATTAATTATTTGAAGTGAACGCTACATTGAAGCAGCTTTTTATACAGAAGCGACAATAGGTAAATTACGGTCAATTATTTATAGAAATATAGATTTGTATATATAAGAGTACTTTTTACTTAGATATTATTGAATTGTTTATGAAATCGGTTAAATTATCTCGGGTGAAGCCGAGACGGGGGATGCTAGTATATTTATAATATCAAGAAGTTTTAAAATCATGGTTTATTTTTAAAAAATATTTCAAAGTTTTTAAGCAAGTTATACGTTACTGAACTCTTCACCGGTGATCTTTTGTTTTAGTCTTATTGTTGCATTGCTCGTGATCAGTCCACACTTAATATTAGCAAATATTTTTTCAGTGCTATAGAGTAATACAAAAAAAATTTATTTTTCAGCTTCATACACCTAAGAAAAATACATTTAAGAAAGTATTATTTAGATGTCGGAAATTAAGTATTAAAACCAAAACGATATATAAATTGTTATAATATAACTCTAAATTATATATAAATGCATATATTATTCATTGGAATCCATAAATTAATTTCATAATGTATAACTATATCTAAAGATCTAAAATTGATATATAAGATTTTTATAATAGTCCACAGCATACTGCGATAGCGTAATTAATAAGGTGTTAGCTTGCGAATCCAAAGGTCTGCGGACAGAATCCTGGTTAGGTTGAAGTTTTGAAATAATTGCAATAAAAGTAAATTAACGTATAAATTGTAAAAGAAGTCAAGAAATTATTCGCTTAGTTTAAACTTTTGATTTTTAAAGTCAATAAAATAATGCTTTGAATCACGGAACTATGCACTACTTTGAAACATTTAACATACTTGAATTTTCATGTTTTTGAAAATAAAAACGTATTACAAGTAATTATTGTTTTCAAGATAGGAATCGAGTCCTTCATTTTAAATTAAATTTCGTGAGTGAAGTACTGAAATTCTTAATCCAAGTATATTGTTACTGACAGATTCTTGAATAATTTTGCACATCAAATATTAAGTTGAATACGTAAGAATAAAGGCGCCTAAGCGAGTTTTAGCGAAATGGTGCGTTATTTTTTGTCAAAAGAAAACTAAAAGCTTTTATTTATTATTTGGGTTTGAATAAGAAAAGTAATGTAATAATCATTTTTGTAAATTCTTATTTTCGGAAAACGTTTTCTCCTTGATTTTCCAAATGGTTTTTCGTGGAGTTTTCCCTTTTTTCCAGAATTGTTTGAAATCTGGGCGAATGCGGAAATAAGAATATTATTTTTTGTAAGAAACGAAAGCCGCTCGATTCTTAGTGTTTATTTTATAGTGTTTAAGTCATTTATTTTATGTTATATTATAAAAAATTTATATTATATTACATTTAATACTGTTTAGATTTAGAATTATTAAAAGATTGATTTATAGTATTTTAAGTTTTATAGTTAAGTTTCGTTGTAAATAACGAGGCCTATGGTGACTAAGATTACCACGACCTAGCTCGGACTGTGCATGGGTTCGCCCATGGCCTGGAAGCCATATGTGCGGGCCGGGTATATCCGAGACTCGCGACTATTCTTTCCGAATAGACGTGCACGACAAAATGTGTTGAAAAAACTCGTGGCCGTGAAGGCTCTAAACCTCAACGTAAATGTGTTGTTGAGGTTCTCTGAGAGAAGCCCTAGAGAGCCCGAAGTCGCGCGCCCAAGTATACATATATGGTATATTGTATTCGGAATCGGCGAATGACCGTGGTGTCCGATGCCCTTTTTTCATGGGACAAGCGATGTATAAAGTAAGCTATCGAGATTCGAGCGGTATTCTTTTCGCGTCAGCTTTCCAACTGTACACATCGTCGTAATTACATTATTAATAAAGTTCTTTATTTTTTGCATTTATATTTTAACTTTTATTCTTCTAAACACCTTATCCCAAATCCAGTTCTCGTCTGTTATATATATATATATTCACTTAATTTTGTCGGCTTGAATCAAATATCTAAATTTTTTGATTCCAAAATTTTTAGTTATTGGTTCAAGAAAATATATTCACCCATTGTTTAGAAAATCTTAACAAAAATCTAGGAGATATTTAATTAATCCAAGAATTTATTTTTCCTTGTTCTAACCTACAAATCGCTCCTTCACCGCTTGATTCCGGTTCTCATGAGGAAAAATATAGTCCTTACCTAGTACGAAAAGTCTTTTTTAGGAACCTCGTTACCACCCTCGGCTTCGCCTCGGGCCAAAAACCTCTCGTTTCGTAAATAAAACCTTTCCATGCTCGATAAGAAATGTACTATTCCCGCACTCGGGGCGCAAAATACGATTTTTTGCAGCCATCTAGAGGGAGAAAAATACTACTTTTCCTCCCCAGAGAGGAAAAGTGTTTTTGACCGCTTCCCGACCAATCAGAAAGCAGAAATTTACTTTTCCTCCCTCGGGAGAAAAAATGAATGAACGGAATCATGTAGTCCGGTACGATTCTCAGCTTTTCGTGCCTGCCTAACATATGGCATTTACGATGTTTAGACTTATGCGCCAGTCGACCGCGGGCTCGACCTTTTTTTCACTTCGAGTTAAGTATTCAAGATTTTAAAATAAAATGAGATTTATATTCTATCTGAAATTTATTATAAAAATTCTTATATTTTTTAAGTATTAAAAATTATCTATATCTTTTTTTACTTAGTTTTAATTTTAAAATTCTATTTTTTTTATGTTATTTAACGTCGCTCTATTTATGCTTCCAAATGTTGGTGCTAATCAGCGACGGAAGTCGACGATGTGTTTGTAAAGAAAGAACATGTAAATTATTACAGCGGTGCTTGTGTCAATCGGCCGAGACCGGGATTGGAACTCGGATCACCAAGTTACTAGTCCTTCGCTCTAGCGATCGAGCCATCGTAAGCCTCTTAAATTCTATTTATTATGCTATTAAATATTTGAAAATTTTATATTGAGCGTAGATTATTAACAAACTTATTCAGAGCGAGAATCATTTAGACCTTCAGATTTTATACCTGCTCACTCTATCTAATCATAACTAACACACGGGGGGTTGACAATTTTTAATTCTGTGAGTTTGCCGTTCAATTTTTTGTGCATTTCTTTTAGAAAAAAAAGCTCCCTCGTATGGGAAAATACTATGTGACTCACGGGAGCAGAGACGTTTTCGGACTCGGGATATTTGACGCCCTCATTTCGCTCGGACGGCAAACATACCCTCGTCGGAAAACGTCTTTGCTCCCTTGTATCACAATGTACTATTCCTGATTTTAAATTTGAAATTATTGGTTCAAGATAATATTTTTTTTACATAAGAAAATATTCATTTAATTTCCAATATTTGTGTTCTGCTGTTGAAAAAATATAAGCTTTATTTTAGTAACTACTTACTTGGTTAAAGTTTATGCGATTACTTGGTTGAAGAAAATATTTACTTAGTACAGAAAAATCGCATAAATTTCTTGAACAAATAATATTTATTTTGTTATATGCCAACGCATAGGCCCTCCAGAGTCTTTCGCGTGCGTTTACGCTGAATGCGAAAACGATCTCCGAAACCCCATTTCTCCGCTGCGGCGATTTCGGGCCAATCAGCGCTTGCGACCACCAGCGGAGCCTTACGGCGCCATCGGAATCGCAAGAGTAGAAGAAATAAAAGAGAGGGGTTTCAGAATGAAAAAGACTGAAAGAAAGCGGGAGAGAGAGAGCGAGAGAGAGAGAGAGAGAGATCCAGACCTCCCGGGATCTGACAGCCCATCCAGAATCAATAAATATCTTGAACACACATCTAATGCCTTATTATTGTTCACTCTCCAAAACCTTTCCAAGGCTTCACATCATAGGGAGAACGACGCTTCCCCGTGCCGCACATCGACCAAGCGAGAGAGCGAACTGCGCCGCCGCACCAAAAGCAGCAGAGAGAGAGAGAGAGAGAGAGAGAGAGAGAGAGAGAGGGAGCTGCAGCGCCGCACGGCGCTCCACCAATAGCGACCGAGCGGGCCGCCCCCGCCCGCACCGCCTGCGGCGGCTCAAGTGAACGTTGACAGAGCCACCGCCGCAGCTGATCGACAAGGCCGGCGGAGGTCAGTACAGCTTGGGCCGAAGGCCCAAGCTGATCTTACCCCATCCGTCCTCCTCCTACCCCGGTGGCCTTTACCTCATCGGTCCTTCTCAGAACCGTCTCGCACGTAGGGGACGATGTGAGCCACACACTCCTCCTTCTTCCCCCGACCTGCGGATGGTGTCTCGGCCCGAAGGCCCTTCTCAGGGCCGTCCTATTCGTAGGGGACTGGGCGAGCCACCCACTTCCACCTTCTCTCCCCCCCACCTGTGGGTAGTATCTCGCCTCTTAGGCCCTTGTCAGGGGTGTCCTATTCGTAGGGGACTCCCTTCGTCCCCCCTCGACCTCCCGTCCATGGGCAGCGTCTTAGTCCAATCCGGAAACCCGGGTCAGACGGACGGTGTTCCTGGTCTGGACTCCGGGTAGGGCATCCCTCCAAAAGGAGTTACGGGCATGGCGCCCAGTAGATCCTATTAGGAGTCGTGCCCAAGGCCTCCGGGGACCAACCGGCATGACGGGCCAGGGCGATTCATCCCCAGCCCGCCCCCCCACGGGCTCGTCCGTGTCCGATCCGCATATCCGGGTCAGACCGATAACCCTCGCGGTGCGAACTCCGGGCAGGGCACCTCTCCGAAAGGAGTTACGGGTTGGATACCCAGTAACTCCGAATAAGAGTGGTGACCAAGGCCTCCGGAGACCCACCGGCGCGTCGGGAGACGCGCCTGGGGATTGTCGGAAGGCGAGTTCCTCCGGGGCACTCTCCGGGGTCCGTGCTTAGAGCCTTTCCTTCCTTCCGTCTCTTCCGAGACCTAAGCCACCCATTCACCGACCCGATATTTTTAACAAATTAAAGACGCGCCTGGGGATTGTTCTATATATACTGTATTGCTTTTATATATACTGTATAAAAACAACTAAATACTAAATTCTAGAAAATATTAGTTTGATTCTGTAAAGCCTTTTTTAGAGAATCAAAAGTATTGTGTTCAAATATATGATTATTAAATTTAAGAAACTCAGGTTTTCCATTTTAATTTTAATCAGCCTGTTTTAAAGAAACGTTTTCTAGAAAATGAAAATGCTTGTTTTCAGATTTTGATGAGCTAAATTTAACTAATTAAAACGTTATAATTAAATAAATATATATTCTATATGGTCAGGATTAGATGATAGGATTTTTTTACTGCAAATTTAACTAAAAAAAAAAAATAAATGATGGCAACGTAGCTAGTTGCATGTATATCGGTAGACTGCCTGCTAGGTCTCGTACAACATGCATGCAGATGGACAGGTAATAAACAGTGAGAGCAGGTGAGAGAAAGAGACAAAAAAGTATAGAGGAAACTCTATACTGATACTATACTATACGATTCGTAGTATAATTTTTGAAAATTAATTTCCATTATTTATTAATAATTGTTTTTCCCATTCATACTTGTTTATAATATCTATCTATTGTCTACTACCCGAAGGTTTTTATTTTTAGGCCTTTACAAATATTTTATTTTACAAAATCTTTAGCAGAATGTTTGTATTGTTGAGCATTATTATATTAATGACAGAAAAATCTAGTTACTTTTTGAATTAACAAAAATGAGATTTTATCTGCATATTATATTAGTCGACTAACTTTAGTATATTGAAATATTTTTTTTATTGAAATGTTTTTTGGAATGCTTATCATAAATATAATGGTAAAAATTTGAGGAAATTTCATTTTTATAGTGAAAACTATAAGAATGCCGTAAAAATCTGATTTTTCTAAATTATCTTGTAAAATACGATAAGTTTCAAAAAGGATTGTTAAGAAAAGGTTTGATTTCATTAAAAAACATATTTCTTATTCTATACATTTTTCTGTACCAAGGTTCCCAAAAAAATATATTCAAACTAACGGAGGATATAGAATAGTCAATGAGTATATTACGGTGAAGTGCATTGTTGTTAAGAAAAAACGTTTAAAGAAAAAAAATATATAGATTAAAAAATATGTATTTTGAGACATTTTGAACTTTTAGTTAAATCATTTGTTGGAATTTTTTGTATTTTACGAGATAACTTAAAAAAATAATATTTTTACTGGGTTTTAATGTGATTTATTATAAAATTGTTATTATCATCAATTTTTACTACCATATATGTAATAAGAATCCTAAAAACCGTATATATAAAAATTTTCACAAAAATCGCGTTAGTCGACTAATTGAAAAATTTGCTAGCTCTTTGCTATAATACATTTTCTCAGCTTTTGATGTTTGCCAGTTTTCCTTCAAGTTGCCGTAGGTTTCAAAACTTTGAGCTGCTTGCTAGCTGCTGCGTAAATATATTTATATTTATATATGTAACAATAAAATTTCTTTTTGTCGCTGCCAGTATAAGCTGCTCATCTTTTATTGCACCCCCCGTTGCCAACCTATTGTCTCGACAAGCTTTCCCTCGGCACGCGCCGAAGACAGTCGTCTCCCCTGTCGATCGCACCATCGCACGAGCTTGAAAAACAACATCTGGAATATCGCACGAAATTGCCAGTACCTCGCTTTAGCTACCAGAGGCCCTTGTTTTCAGTCGAAAATTTTTACTGCAGTCTGGCCCATAAACGGCGTCGATCTCCTCTTATTATCTCTGCTACAACATAATTTTTACTATGAACTACGTATCAACTCAGTCAACTAGAGCATCACCACAGTGTGTCCTGGTCGCGTACATGAGTAAATCTGTTATGAAGTGTAGAGACAGGTATAGAGAAGGAGTGTTAACTCTGTTAAAATCGTGTTAAATTATATGGCAGTACTTCGGCATGGATTCGCCGCAAGGAGGCGACACCCTGTGAGTCAGGTTGTTCAAATACATGTATTTGAAGAAATGAGAGTGAGAATAAGCAGTAAGAGTGGAGAGAGGGGAAAGTTAAAGCTCTGCCCACTACTTTTGCATCTTTTCTTTCCTTATTCGCTTAGGCTTTTACTTTCTTTCTCTGTTCCAAGCAAAACCATCGAGAGATTTCCAAAACAGTGAAGTCGACCAGACAAATTTGAACTATCATCTCACGCTAATTTGTCATAAGTTCTTTCCTTCTAAATAGTCCAGGTGAATTAGGTCCAAAATGGCCGACTTACCAACATTTTCTCCAACGCCTTTTTTTACATTAAATGATAGCTGAGGTTGTATAAAATAAGACCCTAAATTCTCGGGTTCATAACCCATCAGCGACGTGTTTATTTATTGCAAAATACCAAAATGCTCTTTTTTTACTTTTTCGTTAATAATTTAAATAATATTGCTCTAATCGAAAAATGTTTCATATAAAAGTTGTGCAGGAGATAATTCTAAACAAAAGTAAGTACATTAAAAACTTAAAAAGACAATTTTTCTATTGTTAAATAAACAATGAAAATGGAAAAATTTTCGATATTCAAAGTGCTATAAAATTTGTTTAAACAATTGAAATTCAATAATAATGGCGCAAATAGATGTTTTTTTATCTACTTATAATGTGTTGTTGTAAATTGCAAAGTGTATTTTCAATATGGCGACCAGTTATATTATATCTTAACCATTGCGAAGCTCGCCAGCGGCTGGGAATTTTTGAATGCAGTAAAATGTAAAAGTTAGAGAATATTAATACTAATTAAAGCTGAAAAGACCAGATTTTTAAACTAAATATTTATATTGTTTAAAGTAAAATATTATTCTAAATTATTAGTAATTATATTTATATGTAACGTTTATAAAGTTTTTACGCGTGTGACCAGTGACGGCTGGCGGCGGCTTATCTTACGAATCACTAACGAGCCTGTCAGAGGCAATGCAATAGGTCAAAATGCGATGAATCGATGCTGTTGATCAATTTGATTACAATTTCATTTAACGCACCGACGAGTTCGGCTCATTTTTTATAAATTGACGTACTTTCTTGATGTTCTTTTCATTTACCGCTTCTCTCGGCTGACCCGACCGCTCGTTGTCATTGAAGTCTTTCCTGCCGTCTTTTAAAAGCCGAAAGCACTCATTAATTGTTACACGAAATAAACAATCCTTAAAATAAACTTGTTGCATCATTTGATGTGTTTCGGCAAAAGTTTTACTGAGTTGAAAACAAATCTTGATGTTAGCTTTTTGCTCAATGCTCATTTTCCGACCAACAATCAAACAAGAATAGACCAGGAATAGATCAAGCGACACATCAACCCCTGGTAGAAATACAACCAGATATACAATATGTTGAAATGAATTTTATCAATATAAAAATGATAAATGCACAATATTCATAAAATTGTATCAATTTCTATGTTTTAGATATTATATAGATTATTCATGTAATAATTATATAGATTCATAATTATATAGATTATTCATGTATATATAATGATAATAGAGCATATAATTTTTAACATGTAAAAATCGCGAATCATTTGGTTGACAAGTCAAGTTTATTTTTGCCACACGTGTTTTTGCTGAGCTTAAACTGGTTTCTATTCAATTATTTATTTATATGATAAACTTTAAGAATAACTTAAGGGGACTCGGAGCTTGGTGTCCGGAATAGAGAGAGAGAGAGAGAGAGAGAGAGAGCGTCACGGTACTTTCGACGTAACGAACAAACTTAGACCTTTCAACGTAGTAAATATATCCCTTGATATTGATCGTCATTAATAAAGAGAAAGTTACTTTATTGATATACATATATTCATTTCCCTGCGTCCGCCATTCCTCATTTCCGTTTCCCAAAAATTTGAGGGCTCAACCGAGATCCACGTCAAAAAGTGAAGGTCGACGTGGAAGTTATAACCCAGAAAACGGCACTATCTGTAGGCGACTGAGAAGCGGAGTCAACAGAGATCATACTATCGGTAGGCGACCGAACAGCAGAGCCAAGAAAGACTTCATCATCGGTAGGCGACTGAGAAACGAAGTCAACATCGAAAAAAAACCATCAGCGGCTGAAGCATTATTGCCGCAGCTGTGAGCCCTGTCTATAGAGGAGTGCCAGTCCCAAGAAGGAAGAAGACACATCGCCAAGGACAGACCTCCTACCGCGACATCGGTTGGAAGTAATAACCATCTTCCGAGGAAGATACAACTAACAAGTGCAGCAAAGACCACCGTGGCGAGACTGCAAGCGGAGAGGGCGGCTCAGAGAGCAGCAGCATTCGCACGGAGAAGAAAAGGAGGCAAAATGGCTGACGGCTATCAAATGGAGATTACTGAACAGGTGCACGATGCGCAAGCCATCGACGCACAGGCGGCACTCAAGCGACAGAATGCTGAGCTTCGATTAGCGAAACAACAAGCCGAGAGGGCTATGCTGTAATTAAAAGCATCACAGCAACAAGAGGAGCGATTGCGCCGTGAGGCAGAAAACGCCAGAGAGGCACAAGGGAGGCGATTCACGGAGCAATTAGTGAGTCTACAGCAGCAGATTCAACAACTGCTGTCATTGGCTGAACAGCAGCATAGAACAAAATACCGGGAATTAGGGAAAATTCTCCGGTGTCAGGAGAGCTTTCGACGCCGCACGGAAGACCATCATACCAGCCATCAGCGGCAATTGCCGCTACTACGCCAGCGTCACAACCGCAAGCAGCAATTGGATTTGAAGAGCAGAATCTCATCCAACTGCTGCTCGGGGCCCTCCGCCAGGAAAGGAGCAATCGGCCTAGAGTATCCTTCAAAGATGAGGCCGATTCTCTAGGTAAATTCCTGGGTGATGACGAAACTCCACCTGTGGGCGCCTGGATTAGTATGGTCGAAGAGGTAACACTCGTCAACGGGTGGACGAAGCAAGAGATATGTTTGGCAGCCGAACGAGCGCTTACGCGTTCGACAGAGAAGTGGATGGCTTCTCAATGGCGCACTCATACATGGGAAGAGATAAAACAATGTTTAAGAAGTGCCTTTGAGCGTCATCTGGAGCAACAACGTGTATTAGAGAAGGTTCGTGAAAGAAAGCCAGAGCGTGAGGAACCACTTCATCAGTATGCACTCCGCATGCGAACCATTGGCAGTAGAGGGGACGTGCCCGAGAGGCTAGTGATGAAGTATCTGGTCGACGGCATCCCCGGCAATGGGCTGCAGAAGGACTGACACGAGGAAAACTGAACACGAGGCTCTTGATAATCTTAAACAGGCGCTGGACACCGCATCGAGATACGGACTCAACATCAATTGAAATAAGCACCAGTTGGTACAAAGGAGGATAGAGTTTCTCAGCCACGTGATTGAAAGCGGTAAGATCGAGCCATCACCGGGAAAAACGAAGGCTTTAGTTAACTATCCGCAACCAAAGACGCCCAAGCAGGTGCAACGTTTCCTAGGACTAACGGGCTATTTTAGAAAATTTATTTCGAGATACGTGCAGTTAGCGAAGCCGCTCAGTAATTTATTAAAAACAGAGATCGATTTCAAGATAGGAGAAAAGCAACGTGGAACCTTTATGCATATGAAGCAGGCCCTAGTCGCTGTCGCTGTATTGCAACTTTACCGCGTGGAGAGAGAAACCGAGCTACATACCGACGCCTCCAAGGATGGGTATGAAGCGATACTCCTTCAGAGGTCACCAGACGACGGAAAACTCCATCCCGTCTACATGAGCCGGAAGACCCACGAACGCCGAAAAGAAGTACAGTAGCTACGAGTTGGAGTTTCTGGCAGTCGTAAGAGCGATAGAGAAATTCCGGAATTATCTATGGGGACTACACTTCAAGATTGTGACGGATTGCGCGGCTTTCCGCCAAACTATGGAGAAGCGCGAGCTAACTCCGTACGTGGGCCGATGGATTATGCTTATTGAAGACTTCGATTACGAGATCGAGCACCGGGCGGGAACACGGATGAGGCATGTGGACGCGCTCAGTCGAGCTCCTTCAATCAATATGATCCAAGACGCGCTACTGGAGAGATTAGCAAGGGCACAGTTGAGAGACGAAAAAATCGACGCTAGAAAGATACTGTTGGAAACGGGGGAGTATAAGGATTACTCATTAAAACACGGACTAGGTTACAAAGAGCCATCGTCGGAGGAGAAGTTAGTGGTACCCAAGGGACTGCAGCGAGAACTCATCCAAAGAAGCCACGAAGTCGGTCATTTCGGAGTCAAGAAGACAGTAGAACTACTAGCCTGGGAATATTGGATGAGTAAAATGGAGCAAAGAGTCGAGGAGTGTATCGACAACTGTTTGCCCTATATTCTGAAAACAAGGAAGGCCGGAAAGGCGGAGGGTCTACTCAATCCCATTGCGGCAGACGACACTCCATTGCAAGCTGTTCATCTCGACCAAATAGGGCCGCTGTCAACGACGGAAAAGAATATAAATATATCCTAGTCGCAATAGACAGATTCACGAAGTATACGTGGATTTTTGCAGTGAAAACGACGACGACGAAAGAAGTGCTGGAGAAGCTGCACATTATGCAGCAACACTTTGGCAATCCACGACGTTTCATAACGGACCGCGGCACCGCCTTGAAATCCCATGAGTTCGATGACTACTGCGAGAAAGAAGAAGATCCATCATCAGCTGATTGTGCCTAGAGGGAATGGGCAAGTCGAGCGGGTCAACACCATTATTTCCAGAGTGCTAACTAAAATATCAGACGCGGAGCCCGGGGGCTGGTACAAGTATCTCAGCCGAGTACAGAGGGCAATCAATAGAACTTATCAGCGTTCTATTGGGATGAGTCCGTTTGAATTATTGTGCGGAACAAAAATCAGATTTCAAGAAGATTTACAGCTGGGAGAGAAGATTGACTATGAGATTGTGCAGCACTTGAAGGATTCGCGCCAGCTCGACAGAGCAGCCGCCAAGAGGGAAATCGAAAATATGCAAATCGTCGGCAACATGATCGGAGGCGCAAGCTCGTAACCGACAAGGGGATATCGTGGCTATCAAGCGGATACAGTTCAGCCCCGGATTAAAATTGTCGGTAAAGTTTCTCGGCCCTTACCGGGTCTTGCGTGCAAATACAAATGATTGATATGAGGTCGAAAAGGTAGGTGGAAGCGAAGGACCAGCGAAAACCACGACGATAGCCGATAACATAAATCCATGGCGAAGCTTCAGAGATGATCTGGAGGAAGACTTCCAGAGCGAGGAAGAAAGCAGCGACGATGAAACAGAATTTGAAGAGGCAGCGCATACCGCAGAAGATTCTACAGCGACAACGGAGCACTCAGATCAAGCAGCGCCTGAGGCCAGACATATATCATGAAAGGCCGAATATGGAAGCGCGAGAATAACGGGAGCGCGAGCAGGTATGAGAGCGCCTGAATACAAGCAGCTTTTGGCGGCGCGTTCCGATGTACTCCGATCGCGCTTACTTCAGGTAGTTGCCCGCAATGAGATGTCTCAACAAAGCGCATGAACAGCTCCGCACGAATAAGAATATACGGAGAGAAGGAAAACCTTCAATTGGTCAATGGAGGAGGAGAGGGAGTAAACTGTACCGCTATATAAACAGAAGCAGCCACATCAGGGGGACTCGAAGCTTGGTGTCCGTGATAGAGAGAGACAGAGCGTCACGGTACTTTCGACGTAACGAACAAACTTAGACCTTTCAACGTAGTGAATATATCCATTGTTATTGATAGTCATTAATAAATAGAAACTTATTTTATTGATATATATATATATATATATATATATATATATATATTCATTTCCCTGCGTCCACCATTCCTCACTTCCGTTTCCCATATATATATATATATATATATATATATATATATATATAATGTTATTAGATCACATATAGATTAAATTAAAATAAAATTAATAATTAAATTAAAAATAATTTTTTAATTTTACTTATGAATAAGCTACTATACTTTCTCTCAATGAAATAAATATATAATTAAAAACAGACTTCATTATAAAATGTTTAATGGTAGTTTAATAGTGTTAATTCATATTGTTTACTTTAAGGTTGTCTTTAACATTTTGGCGACGCGTATGTTTTCGTTTATACTCATTTTTTATTATCAGTTTTCTTTCCTAGGTTTTCATAATTTGCAAAAAATATTTCACGTACAGTTTCTACAAACGATCTTAATATTTTTAAAAGCTCGATATATGTATATTTCGATCAGTAGATTTTTTTATTTCAAATTAATTTTGTATAATAGAGAACAGTTAAAATGTCGAATTCCAAAGCTATATATGGGTGATTCTTTTACAGTAATTCCACAGTTTCATAAGAAACATCGATAATTTACAGCTTCTATACAAGGTGTGATCAAGAAATAAAGTGAATTCTTATTTTTGACAAATAATATTTATTTATTCATCAATATTTATGTTGTCCACTTCAAAGTAATTCCCCTTGGAAACAGTACACTCGTACCAGCGCTTTTTTCAATCTTCAAAGCATTTCTGATAAGCACTTTTTGGTATAACCTTGATCTCATCCAGTGATGCGGTCTGTATCTCCTCAATCATAGTAAAACGCCGTCCTATAATGTGTCTTTTCAGTTTTACAAACAGCTAAAAATTACATCTAAATCTAGTTAATATGTTGACTGAGGGATGAATACGTTGTTGTTATTGGTCAAAAAATTATGAACATTAATGACAATTTCTGCTATTGCTTAACGCAGAAGGTCATAACTTACGAGGGCGGCTCAATAAGTACCCGTGTTAGAAATAAACACACCATTTTTAAAAAAAAAATTATTTTTGTTTACATATCCTCCTTGTAGAAAGATATAATTCTCCCAATGTTCTGGCTACTTCTTTAACCCCTCCAAAAAAACGATTTTTCGAACTCTCCAAAATAAGCTTCTATCTTGGCGACAACTTCCTCGTTTGAGCAAAATTTTTTCCCACGAGCCATTTCGTCCTGTTAGGGAACAAGAAGTCACAGGGAGTCAGATCGGGTGTCCAGTGATCGTTCTTCCTTTTTCTAAAAAGTCCATGAGGATGATGCCCTTCGCATCCCAAAACATCGTCACCATGATCTTCGCGGTCGATGGGACCGTCTTCGCCTTCTTTAGAGTAGATTCGCCGCGAGAAATCTATTGTTTTGATTGATAGTTAGTCTCTCTCTCTCTCTCCTCTCTCTCTCTCTCTCTCTCTCTCTCTCTCTCTCTCTCTCTGTGTGTATCTGTCTCTCTCTCTCTTTTTCGCTCTGTTTCTGGGTAAGTGTATCTTCCACATTTATTATCGCTCTCTATTGAACTTATTGATACTGCTATCATCTACCTTCGGGCTTATTTTACGGTTTTTCGTTACATGCGTTTTATTGTAAGCCATCACGGCGAGTATTATTTTTTAATATTATTATTATTTTTTAATATTAATATTATTTGTATTTTTGCTGATGAAAAATATATTTCAATATTTTGAGATTACCTAGGCATCCCGGATTTTAAGACAATTTTAAAGATATCTTTTTGGTGTGAGTGTGTACGTCATCTCACACTGCTGTATTACACAACACTTCACGATACAGTGTATTGAACCAGTTTTGTTGCTGTTTATGCCTTTATGATATAATGATGGAAACGTCTACTGAGCCGACGAGCATGTGATTCTCTAAATATAAATTTCTCGCACGAAATCACACTAAAAATTCTGTAAACAATGAGCTTGTTTCGGTTCAAATAAAATTCCATGCAAATAACATTTCATATAAAAGTGCTCCTTTATTGTACGGGAAAATTCTTTTGATTTTTCAGTCATTCATAACTGCTCTAAAAGTTGCAGGATTAGAAGTGAATCTCTTGTAACGGAACGATTGATCATTTGGTCTACTTTCGTCATATGCCCGATCGCACAGCTCGTTATCACTTTTATCCGTTCCTGTAGTGTGGAACGCCCTCGAAGAAATCGGGCACAATGGTAGATAATATAATGTATATATATAAAGAAACCATCATGCATACAGAGGCCCTCGATATTCATATACATTTTCAGCGACATATACCCCTGACTCACGTTTCATATTCGTCATATTCCATTTGATTTGAACGCTAATGAGATTAAATATTGCATTTTTGCACAAAATTTATCAGAGATCTGACCTGACCAAATAAAGATAATTTATTTTTACCTTTCGTGTGATAAACCTCATCTTTCCTAGTTTCCGTGGTAAAAATGTCTATGGCTCGAAGCATAAAGCACAAGGTTGGATTTGTGTATCAATTTTTGTAAAGCAGTTGCGATGCAGAAATACTTCAGTGTTTCATGTGTTCGACTGTGAAACGATCTTCCCCTATTTTGCATGAAAAACATCTACTTCCGCCTTTTACTTTTTTAATCCATAAACACTTATTAGCTAGAAGCACTTGCTTACTTTAATAAGTCACTTATTCATTTTATTTATTGTTAAATTTCATTTATCCTAATCTACTAAATTATTTTATACAGTATATATTTAGTTTTTGTTTTCATTTTTAATAAAATCGGTAACAATTTATTTATTTACATGTCCAATGTATACAAATGCATCGTAAACCTCAGTCACTAATTAGCACTAATATTTGAGACCAAAAATAAAAGTTAAATAGCATAAAAAAATAAAATAAATTCAAATATTTCATAAATACCATACGTTTGCATCAAATTCGCATTTAAATTGGTGTAATCAGCTGTTTACTGGGCTTTTAAAAAAGATTTGCCAGTAAATCACCCGTAAGTCAAAAAACCGTTTCTAGCCGCTTATTACAGGAGCGGCGGAGACTATTAATTCTTGCTTATGAAAGGGCGCTCCCTTGCTAAGGAAAAATATCGTACCAGGCAATCTTCGCGAAGGCCGCAGGAAAAAGTAAAATTTTATCTCAGAGAAAAGGCGCTCCTTTGTCAGAAATAAAATTCTAAATTCATTAATAACGAGGCGCATCTCGAATTAATACGTTCAGACCTCTGGGCATTTATATGCCAAACTCCGAATAAACAAACTAGAATTTTATCTCTGACGAAAGACGCTTCTTTGTCTGAAATAAAATTAAAGCATATTAATGGCAAGGTGCACCTCGAGATAATACGTATAAATAGACAAACATTTATATACCGAAAGATTCAAATTGCCGAGTCACCAGATAAATCCGTACTGTAGGAAAATCTCTATAATTAATTTATTACGAAGAAAAGTCGCATCTTTTTCCCAAAATATATTATAAAAAATATATTAATTGCGAGGCGCACTTTGAATTAATATATATACACCTTCCGCAACCGAACATTAATTATTCTATGAAATATTGTAATTTGTGATAAGATCTTTTCAATATATAGGCTCGTAAGTTATTTAAGAATTGATAATTTTATATTATTGATGAGGCGTATCTCAGAATATTATAAAATGAAATATAAATTTATCGAAAATAATTATCGAGTTTATGTAAATAAAGCAAGTACTTTGGGGTCAAATCGTATTTAATAAAAAGACGTCTTGTATTTATATAATTAGTTTTTATTTATGCTTTCTGGTGTGATAATTAACTGCATTTATTTTTGATCAGCATGACATTTAAATGAATTTTTTTAACCGAAAAAAGTTAATAATTAAAGGGATGCTATTTGATATTAAGGTTTGCATGATTACTCACGTATGCACATGCTCATACAAAAGTTGTACAAGTTGAATCAAAATACTTGAGGACTAATCTCATGAGGACAATGAGTAATAAAATCTGAATTTTAAAGTAGTCAAAAAGTCAAAGTTACTTTGAATACAGTTATTGTCTGCTAAATTTATACTAATTAAACAAAAAATACAAGAATGACATGCAAAATTTATAATACATTTTATGTAATAGGATGATATTACTATTTCTAATTTTACTTCCGTAATGATAACTAATAATAAAATAATAAAGACAATTATATGTGTTCTTTAAATTCTTATTGAATTAAAAATATATATAAAAAAGGTATGTAAAAATATAGTTTTTGTAAAACAATATCACATGCTCAATGATAGAAAACTGATGTTTATGTCAATAGTATATTTTAATCAGATTATGAAAGTTGATAAAAGAGCAAGGCAGGGCAGACTATCCCAGAGTATATATATTTTTATTACAAAAACCGAAAAATCATGTTAGAACACTTGAAGTAGGAAAAAGTTCCTATTTTAAAGTTAAAGTGATAAATTATTTTTTAAATTAGGCCCATTTCTCAAACACATACATCATTGTCATTGCATTCCAAAAAATCAATGAAAATTTCTTACAGCATAAATATACCATTTATGTAATATTTAGAAGAATGTGTTTTTGATTTTTGGACAAATTAAATATTTAATATAAAATTTACCAGATATTTTAGTAACTAAGTAAAAGTAAAGGTATTAATTATTTATTATAAATAATTTCTTATCTTAATAAAGCTAGTTTCATAACTTTTCTGGACAAACATCGTCATGCATAATCATTATAGTATAGTTTATAATTTATAAATTTTGCTATATTTTTATTTATTTAATTTTCAATTAATAAAATAATATATAAATAATTTTTAAAATATAAAAACTTTCCTAATACTTAGATTTTTTGTATAAGATATTTTTAAGGGTTCTTAAATTATTTTAAAGCTCAATATTTGTAAAATTGGTTGCACAAAATTTTTTAGTAAAATGTTTTAATTTTATAATACAGTATATTAATATAAACTAATAAAGAATGCTTATTACCATTGATATAGATACATATGAGCTTAAATATAAAATTGAATCAGACTGTATGTATAACAATTTCATTTACATTACGTATTTCACAGATATAAATCAGAAGCCTATAAATACATCATAATTGATCAGTCAAAGTATTTTGAAATTTTAACACTAAAACATCAAAAATATAAATCAAAATACAAATTTTATCACACTGATTAAATTTAAAAAATCTACATATAAATTAAAATTAAAATATTTCGAGTATAATACAATTCACATAAACATCAGTCAAAATTTAGAAACTACAAAGCTAACCATGGATGATTACGAATAGATTCTCGACTTCTATCGCCATAGTCATAACATACTTCTACACCAGCAGGTATATCATATTTTGCTAATAAAACAAGATGAGGTACTGAACAAACTTCTATAATCCTTGGTATTAAATTACCATTGCGAGAATGATTAACTAGCCTGCCAAGATTTTTAGATTCAGCTGTAGCATCAACACTGCAAGAATTAAAATATAATGTGAATGAATAGTCGTCAATTAAAAATAGTAGTCAGTAATTTCCATTAAAAATGTAAGAAATTTTGGAAGTATTAACAAACCAAAAATGTTGATTCCGATATTGAAAGTAGTACATATAACATCCAGTATTTTGATCCTTAGCATATTTTGCTTCTCGCTTCTTGGCTGTCATTTGATCTACAAGATCACCAATATACTCTACAACAAATTCTCCTTTTAGAAAATTCCGAGTAGTCACAACTCCTCGTCCTTTCCCGACAAAGTATTCAATCTGTGATAAAATTAAAATTTATTCGATTGATTGATGATCATGTTTTTAGTAATAAAAGGTGCTGATTTTACCGTCAACCCATCTTCATTGCCGCATAAAAGTTTATTTTCAAGATCACGTTGTTTTTGCTCAAGCACTGCTTTCTTACTTTTTCTAACACTGCGACGAACGGGAAAATATTCGGTAAGCTTGTGATTTTCACTAATTACCTTTTGCTGGATGACAGAACGAGATAAGGACTTTTTACTTCTGGTTACTCCGATTGTAACAAACTTATCTGGTTGTTGCACAGGACTGAAAGCCGCTATCCTAGTCTTCTTTTTATTAGAATTAGTATGACGTTCGCAATCAATTAGTAGTTCTTCTTCAACACTGGGTATCTTTATTCGATGCGGCGTTGAAGAACCACAGACATCCTCGCCCTGTTCGTCCAGTGATTTCAAGCTATTTTCAACCAGCATACTAATCAAAAATATTAAAGAATTTAACAATTTTTATAATCTTTTTACTTCTTTTTCTCTGTAAGAGCTGCAAAGTCCCTAAAATCTGCGACAGCAGCATAGGTACACAAACTATCCACAAAATTACAATCTACTCAAGTCTCAGATTTCAGATTACTCTCGTTCTCTTGTGGTATCGTATCAAGATTGTACTAAGTTACCAAGTTCATAGAAAAAAAATGAATAAAAGGAAATAGAAAGAATACCAGAAATATAACTGGATATAAGAAGCAACAAATAATGAGCATAGATGATGGCATAGACATAGTAAATATCATAGAGATATTAAGGATAGCACTGTCTAAGGTAGAGTACGCTAGGCTTCTGCTCTTATGTATATTATATACGACCGTGTCCCGACAAAGAGATATTCGGGATAGAACGCACTGGTCCTATTCATTTACATTATGGAGGGTAGAGAGAAGGATATACAGAATGGAAATTCCGCTCGCTTAAATGGGAAAAACTTATAAAAAATTAGCCGGCGATGGTAGTTCAGATTTGTTCGGTAGATGTCGCCGTTGTGGAAATCCCACAATGTTTCTGCGTGCAACAAAAAAAGAAAGCAAAAACCAAGCGAGTAAGGGCAACAAAAGAAGCAGAAGTAGTAGAGCAGAGATTTAACTTTCCCCTCTCTCCACGCTCACTGCATACCCCCACTCTCTTTTCTTCAAACTCCGTTAAAATCGTGTCAAATTAGACGGCAGGACTTCGGGACAGAATTGGCCACAAGGCGGCAACACCCTGTGCGGTTACTCGTTCAAATGCATGTATTTAAAGAACAGAGAGTGGGGGTATGAAGTGAGCATGTACAGAGGAGAAAGTTAAATCTATGCTCTCCTACTTCAGCTTCTTTTCTTGCCCTTACTCGCTTTGGTTTTTGCTTTCTCTTTCTGTTGCACGCAGAAACATTGAGGGATTTCTAAAACAGCGACATCTACCGAACAAATCTGAACTACCTTCTCCGGTTAATTTTTTATAAGCTTTTCCCATATAAAGCGAGGGGAGTTTTCACTCCTTCTCTCATACCCTCCGTATACTCGTTTCTTTAAATAAGCATAAATATTAACTCGAATTGAGCCTGAGAGCATATTGGCAACGTAAATACAATATGCGATACTAGCGATGGAGAGGAGAACCTAAATTGGTGGACAAAGGCGTTACAGAAGATTATGAAAGTATTGCTTAGATTAGTAAAATTTCGAAGTCTATTAAAACTTTTGAAACAAAAATTGAAAATTATCAAAATAATTAAAATAAAGCCTAGGAAATGTTATACCAATATTAAGACGATAGAAAAAACATCCTGGAGTTCTTTTTGCATAGTCGAAAAAGTTTTATAAGGGGAGATTGCTGTTAATAACTTCACTTTTATAGTTATATTAATACTAATTTAAATTTTCATTGTATGCTTAAACTTGAAATGGTGAACAATCATAAAAACTAGACCAAAATAATAACAATTAAATGCGATAAGAAAACAGTCATTTACATGTATAACAATTATCAAAAAACAAAATTTATTAAAAAAATTATTTTTATTTCATTTATTTTTTCTTACATTATGTATTTAATTAAAATGTAAAGAAAACAAATTAATGAATAAAATCATATTTATTCTGTTTTTTTAATATGCTATGGGATTAAAAATATAATACAATCTTTAAACAACTCCGCTCGCTTCACAAGGGGGAAAGTTTATCAAAAATTAGCCGGCGATGGTAGTAAAATTTGTTCGGTACACGTCGTTTTTTTGGAAATGCCTCGATAGTTATGCTTGTAACAAAGAGAAAAAATAAAAGCCAAAACTAGGGGAAGAAAAGGAGCAAGTGTGTACTCTGCATTCCCCACTCACTTTTCTTCAAATGTATGTTGTTGAATGAGCAACCAGTTATAAGGGGGGGGGGTGAGTAACCTCCCGTGTACTACGTGTGCACGTCTTTGAAGCGCTCGCCTGGCTCTGAACACTCAAAAAACCAGATGTTGGCTGTTTGAAATTGAAAGACTAGTTCGGCAATACAATTCAGAACCAGTTAGAACCCTTGTAGCCGAAGAACAAGAACTGTCCACGCACAGTGCAGCGCACGCCCGTGCTCCAAATCGCTACAGATCAGTTCACGCCTATAACTACGACTTCGATACTTGTGTCAATCTGCCGAGACCACGATTTGAATTGTTTGAATAATTTTTCTATAATTTTGAATGGAAATTACGTCGCATAATTATTTATAAAAATTAAATTATTATTTATTTCAAAAATTAATGAATGAATAAAAATAATTTCTCCATTTCATTTTTTCGAATTTAATTAATTATTGCTATTTTACATGGATTAAAAATTAACAATGATATTTCTTAATTTTTTAATAAATTACAATTGTCATACTTATAACATATAAACTATATAACTTATTAATAAATTAACTGCATAAACGTCGGACGACAGTAGCAGTAACTTCAATTGGGTAAAGGTGGTGGAGATAGTCAGTTTGTACTTTACTAATAAAAACAATTTTTTCAGCTAATAAAATTTTTATTTTAGATTAGTGATATTAAACAAGGATAGTCTGACTGCCATAATTGTTAATTAATTATATTGATTTGTATTAATATTAGTATAAACGTATATTGATTTAATTGCATATTATTTTTAATTTAATAGAACTGTAAGACCGATAGAAATATTTATTAATTTTATCTAAAAACAGTCGACATGAGTAGAATTAAAGTACATAAATTATGGAATTTTGGTTCTATTCGTAGAGAATCAAATATATATATATATATATATATATATATATATATATATATATATATATACATATATACCAGTCGGCATGTTACAAAAAGTTTCGATATGGTAGATGAATATTTCTATATTAGAAATGTTATTGTACGCAATATGTAGGTAATAGTACATTTAAAAATTATAAAGGTAATGTAACAGTAATATGTTACCTACATTTTTCAACAAGTTTCCTTCACAAGCATTTCGAATGAAATATGTCTGTAACATTACAATTGAAATATGACAAATAGAATGTTATGTAATGTTACTAATGAACTACGAAAAGTAATTATTTTTCGTAAAAGAACATAATTATGATCTGTTGCAGAAATATTACAACTGAAATATTGTAAATATGTATCATATTTGAAAAGCAATGTCAGATAAATATTACATATATATTTCCAAATTATAAAACCATCACCAGAATTATTTCTGTACTCGAAATATTAATTTCAATTTGAAATGTTTCCATTGCAATACAAATTAATATTACTTACGTATGAGAGATCCGAATTAATATATATCAGATATAATGTATCATATATCTGTTATATTGCAACTGCTATATATATAAATAATCTGTTATTTCAAGTTCAACAGATACATGAAATATGAAATACTCGCTTTGGCTTTTGCTTTCTCTCTCTGTTGCACGCAGAACCATCTAGGGATTTCCAAGACAGCGACGTCTACCGGACAAATCTGAATAACCATCTCCGGCTAATTTTTGATAAGGTTTTACCGTGTAAAGCGAGCGGACTTTCCACTTCTTCTCTCTACCCTCCATAGCTGTTCATAGTTCTCGTGCTCATGCGTTGCTGCGAAATTGTCACTGATGTGAATGCAGATTAATGTGTCGTACAACTTTCAAGTAGCACAGATGTCGCCACGTCGGCTTTAAGGCCGAACATTTTTTTATGTTATTTAATGTCGCTCTATTTTATGCTTGTTCCCAAAACTAGTGCTAAGTAGGTTTACGACGTGTTTGTCAACAAAGTACATGCAAATTGTATAGTAGCAGACAGTAACTTGTCTCCATCAATAGAAACCGGGACTTGGTGTGGGAACATCAAGTTACCGTCCTTTTCTAGCGTGAAAGATATAAACATTGAACGCCTAATTGATTATTTATATCTTACCAGATTGTATCCTATCAGTCTTGTATTTATATATATATATATATATATATATATATATATATATATATATATATATATATATATATATAACCATAATATACTACAACGATATGCGTGTTTTAAAAGGAATTTTATAAAAAAATGAACTATTTAAATTTTGTTGCACGGTGACGCTGCTTGAAAGCCTACCCTAGTCTGCTTGAATTAACCTTTCATTGATTCACAATCATTCTACACGTCTTATATTGCATATATTACATTTCCGATGTAATGTCTTTCTGTCTGTTCCAGTATAAAAGGATTTTTTTACAAAAGATAAGAATTTTTTAGCAAAACATTGAATTTTTAAGCTTTTTCAAGTTTATGGGATGGGATCACTAAGTAGTCGTCAAAATGGAGGAGTTGAAGAAGTTGACATTGCATCAAATCATGCATACAAATATCCTCCTCGTTCAGGTATGTTTGTTTTAAATTTGTAATTCTTTATTCTATTACTAATAATACCAAACTATAAAAATACTTTTGATTTTAATTAAAAATTATCAGATTATTTAATTACTGTCAATGAGACACACTATAAATAAGTTGATGACTTTTTGTTATAAACTAAATCACAATTGAAATATAATTATATTAGTTGATATATTATATAAATTATTTTGTTAATTTAGGAAATTATTTTGGTAGTCATTTCATTATGGGAGGAGAAAGATTTGATACTCCTCAACCAGAAGCTTATCTTTTTGGAGAAAATACTGATTTAAATTTTTTAGGCTGTCGACCAACTCCGGTGTGTATTTATGTACTTTTTATGTTTTGATGTGGATATTAATTCTTCAATTCAATTCTCGTATAAATTATTTTATAAATTTTTTTTCAGTTTCCTTATCCACCCCCTCAAGCTAATGATCCAACAAAAACATTGAAAAGCTTAGTTAATATTAGAAAAGAATCTCTTCGTTTAATACGAAATGTAGAAAAAGCTCCACCTTTACAGCATTCAGGACTAAAACATTTTAATGATGTAGATACAGATAAAAAACCAATGTATTTTAATATTGAATTTACATTTGATTGCGATGTTAGATGTGCAATAACTATATATTATTTTTGTACAGAAGAGATAACATCAAAAGGAATAATGTAAAGAAATATTTTTATTGAATTTTATAAATTATAAGTAATTACATAGTTTTTTAAAATTTTATTTTAGTTATATTCCAAAAGATCCATCGATGAATTCTGAAACCTACTATTACAAAAAAGGAGCAAATCAATTATTTAATCACACAGCACATATATTTGATCCAACCCTTTACAACGAAGAAGAATTATCTTATAATACCGATCGAGAAGTAAGTTATTTTATAATATATTCTATTTCTTTTAAAAGAAAAAATTAGTTTGTTTTTTTTTTTAGATTATCCCTATTGCAATTCATTGTGTAGCAGAAGAAGGTTGTGACGAACCGAAACAATCTCATACAACTATTGCTATAATTGAAAAGCATTCTGATGGATCTTATGTATTAAAGGCCCTTAAGCAAAAATTATATGTTGATGGATTATGTTATTTATTACAAGAAATATATGGTATAGAAAATAAAAATGCAGAAAATTCTAAGGTATTTTTACCCATACAAGTTTTCTAATTAATTAGAAATGTTTTGTTAATATTTCATATATGATTTGTTTTATTTATTTTTGATTAGCAGCAAGGAAGTGATGATGATACTGAAGATAATGGAGCAGAATGTGTTATTTGCATGTGTGATGTCCGTGATACTTTAATTTTACCTTGCAGACATTTATGTCTGTGTAATGGATGTGCAGATTCCCTTAGGTATCAAGCTAATAATTGTCCAATTTGTAGAGCTCCATTCAGAGCATTATTACAAATTAAAGCTTTACAGAAAGGAACGGGTTCAATCGTAGCAAATCCAACTATGACAGAAGTAATAGAGTAAAATAATATATTACGAAACTGTAAAATGAATCTATTTTAATTTTTTTTAGGGAGGCTGTGAAAATACACCAGTTGGATATGAAGCTGTATCATTAATTGAGGCTTTGAATGGTCCTTACACTCCCAGAACAACTATACTCCCACCAGAAACTCCAGACACTCCAGATACTGATACTGCTAGTGCTACACAAGCTGCTGAAATTCTTAATCGGTTTGTAAACATCACAATAATTTTAAAAAAGGTTTATGTTCAATATTTATTTATAAAATTTTGAATATATTGAAAAATAAAATATGTTAATAGACCTGCAGAACACACACCAGCTTCAAAACATATTTTATTGAAAGAAAGTGATTCATCATTAAGAACTAATAATACACCATGTGTTACACCAGAATTCCGTATGTCTGTTCTTCTTTCTAAAGGAGAGAATTCAAATTCACAAAAAGACCTTCACAGTCGCTCACCAGCTGCAAAAAATAAAGCTTCTAATCATCCCCGTGACAAATCGAATCTCAGAACAAGAGATACTTTAAGACTTGTTAATGAAAAGCAGCCTATATCACCATTTACGGTAAGACATTTATTCTGATTTTAACAGTATTGTTTGAAGTATAAATAATCTTATCCGTATTATACACAGGGTCAAAATCAAGATGAAGATAGTGAAGCAGAAAAATTGTCTCCTCTTTTAGATGCTGCAACTGGTAATGATGTTCTGGATACTCCATCTACAAGAATATGTGACATCGATATGGAAGATGAATTACCAAATGAAGAAAATGACAATCATGCTAATATGGCATGTCATTCTCATTAGATATAATTTGTAAAAATATATAGTTACAAGTTTTATATTGGTATTTATTATAGAAATATTACTAAAACTAAGTAGAGAAGAAATTCATTTTTGGACACATCACGCGCACGCACGCACACATACATACATTTATATAGATTTTTGAAATAATTCTGAAATGATTCAATAAATTTAAATTTCAATATTTTAAATAATAAAGACAGATTTATGAATATATTCATTGTACAAACAGCTAAATGTTTGATATAAGATACCAACTTATTAGGTTTTTTTTCCATTACTGCTTTTAAAGGTCTTCTGAGCCTTATATCAGCAAAACCTATTAGGTTACTTTAAATGCTGTTATTTAGTAGACATATAGTTGAACAGTACATTTTATTTAAAAAAAACTGTTAATTTTTACATAACTCTTAATTTATATTTTACATTTTGGATAAATGTTTGAATTTGCTCTATTTAATTCATATAGTAAAAACTATATTTTTTCTTTATTTTTTACTTTGGCTTCCCAATACATATTTTTTCTAAAGCATTTTTAATATATTTTATGATATATTTTATGATATATGTATACTTTTGTCATTATATGTTGATAGGTGATCAAATTTTAGAATTACTATAATAATACATATTAACACTGGAGTAATTATGTTATGAGACAGTTTATTTTCATCAGTAGTATTATTTTTCACTATATGTTGAAAATAATGTTAAACTTGTAATTTTTTAGTTTATAGTGGTGAAAAATCCTTGATGAGAGAGAGAAAGACAAATACACATGTGTCAGTAAGAGAAACGTTATATATATATTGTTTGTTGCATTAATGGAGGCAGGCCTAGGAAAGGACCTTTTTACATAGTGTGATTATTAGCTGTAAAAATATAATATTTTTCTTTTTCTGATATGTTACAGCAGATATTTGTATTTTATAGACTATAAAGTATATATATATATATATATATTATACACAATAATGTCCGAAAACCTTAATGTCAAATTTGAATGATAATGTTCATATATGAAGAGAACAAAATATATATTTTAATTAAAATAGGTATTTATACTTAAAATATTTATTAAATTGTTGTATTATATTTATAATTCTGTAGCTTATTAAAAAACAGAATAAATATAACATAATTGTTTTCTGTATATTTTCATTAAGTACATAATCTAATAAAATTATGAAATTAAGTAAAAATCCTTTTTGGAAATGGATTTACTTTCCTCAATAACTAATGCATGTATTTTGCTGAGAAGTATAACTATTATATCAACAATAATTGACTGATATTATTGCATTAAATTTTTATTATTTTGATTCATTCTTTACGATTATTCGCGATTTCAAAATCATAATATAAATTAAATCTCGGAATTTTAACAGCTTTGAATTTAGGATTTTAATGAAAACTGAAAATAGTGTTAACAGTTCCATAAAATGTGAAGTTCTTTACTGCAGTCTTCCTTGGCAATACCCTTTCAATGATATGAAGATAATTACAGCAAATTTTCAGCAACTCAATTAATCAAATAGTTTATATTCAAGAATTATTTTCAGCTGTTATAAATGAAAATATTGAATCTTAACTTCTTCGGTGATATATGATAATCCCTAATGATAAAGGAGTACTGTCACTAGTCACTACTACTGTTAGCAGAGATAATAAGGAGAGATTGCCGATGACATATACGAAAGGCTCGACGAATTTCGAGCGCCGGGAGTGTGCGCCCTCAACAGGCTCAACTGCTACACTAACCGGAGATAATAAGGAGAGATTGACGATGACATATACGAAAGGCTCGACGATTTTCGAGCGCCCGGGAGCGTGCGCCCTCAGCAGGCTCAACTGCTACACTAACGCGCCAACGCGACGTCACAGCTACGTCAGCATAAATTAATGTGCGCATTTGCCTACGTCACAGCTCGTGACGTAGGCAATAAATATATATAGATATAGTTATACGCTTTTGTCCAATGCGACGTTGTGGTTTTCGTTTATATCATTACAGAGGCTAAGCCAAAACATCTAATATGCGCACGAGTATCAAAAAGCAATTCAGATCCAACTCCGATGCCAGGTTTATCATGCAGACGAATTTTTGATTCTGCAGAAAATTAAGACTTTCTTTTCTTCCATTGTAGAAATTTCAAATTGAGTCTTATGATTTTGTGCTAAAATGGATATTCCTTAATTAATTTAAAAAATTTAATTTTAATTTTTAATGCTTATATTATATTGTAGTAAATAACGCGTATGAACAAAAAGAGAAAATCCATTAATTGTCTCAAATAATAAAAATATATATAATAATATAAATAAAAAATACTCTGTATTATTACTTATTGGTATGATATACATATTGATAGACAATTCGTGTAATTTCGATTTAACACAAAGATTAATCTAAATCATAGAGTCATTTTCTGTATAAATTAATAACGAAATTATTCTGTTTGTTTATTTATAATATTGCAGTGATTGTGGACATAACCTCACTTATGATGAAATTATCTATTGAAGAAATTGTTAAAAAAAAATTATCTGAATTACTTATGTATATTATAGAGTAATTGCAATAATTTATTTTATTCTGAAAATTATAGTATAATATTTTAAAGAACATATAAATGTATATTATATATATATATATATATATATATATATATATATATATATATAAAATAAAAGTATCAATATAGAGTAGATTGAAATAAATATAAATGAGAAGTATGCTGTTTGAATGTGAAGGAAACTAGGAATCATGTACGTGATTTATGAATTATATTTAATATGTAGTATCAGAGACATAGGTTGATCAACTACGTTAACATTAAAATCTACGTCAAACTCGTACACAATCACTGCAATATTATAAATAAACAGAATAATTTCGTTATTAATTTATACAGAAAATGACTCTATGATTTAGATTAATCTTTGTGTTAAATCGGAATTACACGAATTATTTATCAATATGTTTATCAACTAAGAAGTAATACTACAGAGTAAATTAAAATAAATGTAAATGAAAAGTATGCTGTTTGAATGTGAAAGAAAAATAGAAATAATGTATGTGATTTATGAATTGTATTTAATATGTAGTATCAGAGCAGATCAGAGACATAGGTTGATCAACTACGTTAACATTTAAATCTACGTCAAACTCGTATTTTTTAAAAATATGTTTAAGTTCGTGTTATAACTTATATTAATTTAAAATACTTATACATTTTTTTATTAATAATGCATATTGCAGCAAATACAAAACTTCAAATTCTATCCTATTGTAAAATGTTGTAGAATGTAAATCTTATATCTTATAGTTATAATTTACATAACATATAACTTTTTAACTTCTATATTTTTATTTTATTTAATTTAATTTTTTTATTTTAGCATTTAATTTCAAGAATTTCATTTTCCATTTTTGATTTATATTATTATTTATATTTTTATTATTTAAGACAATTAATGGATTTTCTCTTTTTATTCATACGCGTTATTTACTATATATAATATAAGCATTAAAAATTAAAATGAAATTTTTTAAACTAATTAAGGAATATCCATTTTAGCACAAAATCATAGGACTCAGTTTGAAATTTCTTTTTTCAATTTGGAAAGTCTTGATTTTTTGCAGAATGAAAAGTCGTCTGCATTATGAAGCTGGCATTGGAGTTTGGGTCTGAATTGCTTTTTGATACTCGTGCGTATATTTGATGTGTTTTGGCTTAGCTTCAGAATGATTTAAACGATTAAATAAAACTTAAACTTAAAAATAAAATTTAAACGATTAGATAAACAAAAAAGTTCTTGGAAATAATTGAATAAAAAATTATAGATGAGATCAGAATAGAACACTTATATTCCATGAAATAAAAAAAACCGAATACAAAGAGATCGTTTAAAAAAGAAATTGTAGAAAAATAATTGGTGAAAAAAAAATTGTGAGATAAAAAAATTTGATAAAAATCAAACCAGATTTTAAAAAACATAATATAGGGACTGTACACTAGGTTAAGATGTAGCGGCGACGCGCATGCGCCGGATACGTGGCGCAAACAATAGCGAGTATGTACAAGCGGCGGCCACCCCCCGAGGGCGTGGTGGGGACCACGAGCATCGAGGCGAGCGGCAGCGGCCGCACGCACTCACTCTCCTCGGATCAAGCCTCAGCGTAGGTTCATACTAGCAGGGCAGTATTGTTGTACTTTCTTAATAAAACCTAAGTTCTTAGAAACGTGTTGGAATTATTTACCCACCTTACCACGTCGACTCGCAGGCGACCGTGCTCAGGTTGGCACATATCCTACACTGGTGACCCCGACTGTGAAGAAACGTGGCGCGACGTCCGAACAAAGGAGGAAATCGTCGAATAGTCCGAAGAACTTCATCAACAGGTATAAATCAGAGGAGAGTAGCTAATTTTCTTTCGAGTTTTCCAGCGGCGCGATACCGCAAGGTAAAACTCAGCACCAGCAAGGAAAGCACGTAGCACGAGGATGTGTAGCGAACAAAGGTGGTGCAGTGAAACCACACTGCAGTGCAGCAAGGTGGAGGACGCACACGTGCATTCGATAGCATGAGGCGCGATCGGCAGCTTCACGAAGCGGCGGCGGCGCGAGCACGCTTTTGCCCCAGCAGCAACAAAGGCAGCGGCGTGGACGCGGCCCCCGCGCACGGCAGTAGCAGCAGCGGTGGCGCAGGCGTGCTAAACAGGCGGCGTGGGAGCGCACACCGGCAGCGGCGGCGCACCTACGCGCTTTAGCATTGCAGCAAGACAGCAAAAGGGCAAGTACGTGTACCTTCACTGCAGCGGGCAGCAACGAGAGGGCAGCTACTGCAGTACAACTTCGTCCACAGCAGTTCCAATGAGACAACGAAATACAGGCGGTTGCAGAGATCAGCAGCGATGGCGCAAATTCGCGTAAGTTAAGCTATTGTATAAGGTAACAGTGTGCACGCGATTCCGCGAATAGACGCGAACTTGCATTTCCGCGAAAGAGGAGCGCAACGGTCGGCGCTTCTAAGAAAAAGGGGCGCAACGTTCAGCGCCTCTCGCGAAAGCAAATAGCGCTTGATTTCCGTTCCACGGCATGATAAATTACCGACACGAGAAAGTGATAAAAAACGGCAGATCGCGGAAAGTGTTGGCACGACTGGATCGACCGAGGGGGCAGCGTGGGCAAAACGCGAAGGGGCACCGTTTACACCACGGACGAAAACCCTCCCACCATCGCGATGATACACTCGCCCAAAAAAGACACCGCGAATCAAAATCTCGAGCGGTCGAAAGCCCAAGAGCTATTGGATCTTTGTAGGCAGATGCACAAATGGTTTGACGAGATTGATGTCGACAACACTGCGCTTTACGAGAGGGTCTCCGCGATCAGCGAGCACATGCAAAGAACGACCGTGAATAATGCGGCTCAGCTAAGCGGTCAGGCAAAATCTATATGCGACGGTAATCAGGGCGTGGACAGTACGCGACCCCATGACGAGGTCAACCCCCCCGCGATCGCGAACATAGTCCAACCGAGCACGCGGCCGCGAGATTTTCGTTTCCCGCGGTTCAGGACGACCGACTGCGAGGGTTGGTTCGAGTCCTTCGAGAGAATGTTACAGATTTTCCGTATCGCCGATGACGCCGAGAAAGTCGACTCACTCATAACGCACATCGGGCCCGAGGTAGTCGACACGCTTTTTGAGTGTTTACCACCAGCCCTTCCCCAGGAAGAGCAATACAACGCACTGAAACGTGAAATTATCGCGCGTTTCTCCATGTCTATCGAAAAGCGCATGGAAGGCATGTTTCGCGAGACCACCGTGCACGACAAACGGCCGAGCGAGCTTCTGGCGGAGATGAATAGGCTGGCCGGCGACCAGATACACGCGAATACCATGATGCGGTTCTGGAGGTCCCGCCTCCCCGCGCAAATACAGATACAGATAGTAAACGTCGAGGACGAGCGCGCAGCGGCCCACGCAGACAAAGTGTTCGATATCGTTCAAAGGTGCGAGGACGCAACGTACGCGTACAAAGATGATTCGAAAGGCGCACGCGACACCACGAGAGAACTCGAACGCGCGTACGAGAAAATCGAGAGGCTCACGCGTGAACTACGACTCAGGAACGTCGAAGCTACAAGCTCACCGCGCGAACGAGCAGTTAGCCCAAGACCACAGCGGAGGTCGAGTACTAGTCGCAGCAATAGCACGAGCAGACGCAAGCCAGGCGAGCAGGAGCGCACGCGTGGAAGCGCAGCATCGCCCGCACGCGAGCCACCGCAAGCGTACAGCTCAGATAAGTCTGCGAAGAAGGGCAAAAGAGCCCCGCGAATACACAATGGGCTATGTAACGCGCACTACGAGTACGGCTTTCAAGCCCGCACGTGCGACCCGCAGTGTAAAAGGCACGCGGATTTCGCTGCGCAAAACAGCGAGTCGGGAAACGAATAGGTAGCGCTGGACAAGAGACGCCCCCGGCGCTAACCTATTCGTCGCGTCTCCACGTCAAAGACTACGTGTCAAAAAGTAGATTTCTCATCGACTCGGGCGCCGAATTATCGGTTGTATCTCCCTCGAACGAGCAGGTCACGCGGGCGAGAAAGTTCAAGCTGTACGCCGCGAACGGGTCAACTATAGAGACGTACGGGATAGAGAAGCTAGAGCTTGAGTTCGGTTTCGGGTAGTCGATGTCATGGAACTTCGTGGTCGCCAACGTCGAGTGTCCTATCATTGGAAGCGACTTCTTGCGCGAATTCCATCTGATTCCCGACCTCAAGCTACGGACTCTAACACAACAGCCTACTGGAACGTTAGTAAAATGCACATCGAAAGTGGTAGCAAATGTCACTGTTCACGCGGTAGACCTCGCGAACGCGTACGCAGCAATTACCGCCAAGTTCCCCAAAGTAATGGGCCTAGAACAACGGGTCCCCCGTTAGCCAACGCGCGCGCAGGCTAGCGCCGGAGAAATTGCGAGCCGCGAAGAGCCAGTTCGATGAGATACTAGATAAGGGTATAGTCAGCCCGTCGAAGAGTCCATGGGCCAGTCCTATTCACCTGGTTCCCAAAAAGAACGGGGAATGGAGGATCTGTGGCGGCTACAGATGCCTAAACAGCGTGACCGTAGCCGACAAATAACCCATTCGGCACATTCAGGACTTTCCGAATTTCCTGGCCGGAAAAAGATCTTTACTAAGCTCGACCTGCATGCAGCGTACCATCAGATCCCCCTCGCGAAGGAGGAACGCGAAAAGACAGCTGTTATCACACCGTTCGGCCTTTTCGAATACAAAGTAATGACGTTCGGACTGAGGAACGCGGGGTAGACCTTTCAGCGCTACATCAACAGCGCGCTGGGAGGTCTGAAGTGCGTGTTCGTCTTCCTGGACGATATACTCATTGCGTCAGACAACGAGAAGGAACACAAGCGCGACATTGAGAAGGTTCTAGCGAAACTGGAAAAGTACGCGCTACGGTTAAACGTCGGCAAATGCCGGTTCGGACAAGTCGAGGTAGTCGGGCACACTGTCAATGAACAGGGTTTTAAACCAACGACGGAGAAGTTGGAAGCGGTGAGGAATTACCCCAAACCGAAAACAATCCAGGACCTACGTGGGTTTCTGGGCCTAATTAATTTTTACAGAGGATGTATTCCGCACGCGGCTGAACTGCAAGAACCACTTAGCAAGTTCTTGATAGGAGCGACAAAAAAGACAATCGTATCATTAGATACGAGACATCGCCCATCGCGACATCCAACGTCGCGATGGGCGCCGCACTCGAGCAGAAGCGCGACGGCAAATGTCGACCAATAGCCTTCTACTCGAAGAAGTTTAATAACGCGCAGAAAAAATATTCGACAATCGACCGCGAGCTCACCGCGATATACTATGCGGTGCAGAAATTCTTCTATTACCTGGAAGGGCGCGAATTCGATATCGTCACAGACCATAAGCCACTGATGTACATCATGGCACAGAATCAAGACAAAGCCCGAGCTCTCCGTTGTCGACAGCTTAACTACATCGCGCAATTCAACGCTAGGATAGTGTATCGAGCTGGGAGTGAGAATATAGTGGCAGACGCACTGTCGCGAATCGAGTCGTTTGGTATTCCGAGTATGTTCGATTGGAGCAACGAGTACAATCAGACGGGGGACGACGTAAGCGCGGTCCGCAACAATGTAAATGCGTTTCGACTTCCGACGCTGTTCGACGCCAAAGAACTAGCAGCCGAACAGGACTCTGACCCTGAGCTCTTTAAAATCTTGCGCGATCGCAACCACCCTCTGATGCTCCGCATGCTCTCGTTTAACGACACCGATCACACACCATTCTACTGCGATATTCACGAGAACACTATTCGGCCGTACATTCCGGCAATCTTTCGCGAAGAAGTGTTTAAGCTATTCCACAACAGTTCACATCCGAGTGGGAAAGTCAAAGACAGGCTCATTAGGCAGCAGTGCGTGTAGGCAAACATGGGTCGTGATATTTTAAAAAAAATGCAAGGAATGCATCGAATGTCAGCTGGCGATAGTAGCGCGACACAACAAACCGCGACCGGATCACTTTATGGCACCCGACTCGCGTTTTCAGCATATCCACGTCGATATAGTCGATCCGCTAACAGCGCGAAATGATTACCAGTACATACTGACTATGATCGATCGGTACTCCCGGTGGCCAGAGGCCGTGCCTCTAGTCGACACCACCGCGAACGCTGTAGCAGAAGCAATAATGCAGCACTGGGTAGCGCGGTACGGAGCACCCGAAGTCGTCACAACTGATCAGGGCCGTCAATTCGAGTCGCGGTTATTCGTAGAACTTATGAAGTTCTCAGGGTGTACACGAATACGCACCACGTTGTATCATCGGCCCGCGAACGGCATCGTTGAGCGATGGCACCGCGATCTGAAAGCCGCAATGATGTGCCAAGCGGACAACCTGGACTGGCCGAAGATACTGTCAACGGTACTACTAGGGTTACGTACGCGTGTACGATCCAACGAAGGGGCTAGTCCTGCGGAATATTTGTACGGCACCACGCTAAAAATACCCGGGGCGTTCTACCTCGATGAAGGCGTCGAACCGGATGACAGCGCCTTTCTACGTGATCTTAAAAAGCAAATGCGCCGTGTGCAACCTGTTAAGGTAGACCACAAGAGCGCGAGGAGACGGTTCGTCTACAAGGAGATGAACAAATGTACGCACGTGTTCCTACAGACGAACCTGAGTTGCCCGACGCTCTGCCGATCATATTCAAGACCGCATCGCGTAATCGAGCGCGACCCGAGCGGAAAGACCATGCGCATTAATGTGAACGGACACGAGAACACCGTATCGATAGAATGCGTGAAACTCGCACACTATCTCAAAGAAGAGATAGACTGCGAAAGCGACTACGACGGATATATCGAGCCCGCATTACCGTCGCAGAGCGAGCCATACGACTCGACGCGAAAACGCAATCATGAGCGATCTAGCGATAACATCGTGATCGACCGCGAGTCAGACGAAACATGCGACGACGACGAGGACGTCGGCCGGGTAGTAAGACCGTGGAGCATCCTCACGGGCAGCCCGCAGCAACCCGAAGCGGGTAGTTCTGCGAGCAGCGGAAACACATACACTACGAGATCCAATAGTACCAGGAAGTACGTTATTCCGCAACTACGCGATGGCGGGAGATGGATTAAGCATTGCCCGAATATTTTGCGAAGAAACCCTCGTTTACCCACGACAGCTCGCGTGAATCGGCGAACTGGCGGCAAAGTGCAACTCATAATAACCAACAAAAACGCGTTCCTTTTGCAAGTGAAGGAGCGCACAGATATGCCGCTATGGCAAGTTTCCGAGCAGCTCAAAGCTGTTGAATGGCGTCTGGAAAGCCTACTCCGCGGGCAACTCTGCCTAAGCGGCGAGCTAGCTATGATCGAACTCGAGAACTATAAAAGACAGTTCATACAAAAGTATGAAAAGGAAGCGCGTCAGATGCGGAAAGGAATGCTGCGGACGCTATCCAAAGAGAGGTTCAACCGCGATTACGTTCACCCGCGATTGGTGATAAACGGCAAACCCGCCCTCAGATTCTTTTTGTACAATATTAGGGTAGCTACTACTAAAAAGGAAGTTGCTGACTTCTTGACGTGCGAGGGATTCCATGACGTGCGCGCGGAGAAAGTCTTTACAAACGGCCGCACCACGACCGCCACGCTCTACACCGCGAACTTGGAGACGTCGTGCCGCCTGCAAGCCAATCTTGCTTATCGGATTCAAAGTGGCAATACCGGCAGGGACTCCCGAGCGCGTTAAGAGTCAAACCAACTATATGCGAGGCGGAAACCGAAGATAGGTCAGAATTCCTTCACGCTCCACCGCTGCACTACGGGGTGCAGCGGATGCTTGGATGCATCGAAGTGCTAGAGAGGATCACCGAGACGCTATTAGCAACAGATTTTACTAATCTGTCCACGCACTAGACTACACCAGTCAGTTTATCGGGCTTAACGCTCACTTTGCGGCATCAAACCAGCGGTACCGGGGAGCAATCGCGGTTACGAGAATGATCGAAGACGCGTCGCGATTCAAGCTCAGATCGTTGACTTTCGAGGCTCCCAACGTTGAAATAGATGTTAACGTCGTAGAAAGAGTACTGAGAGCGCAGAGCAAACGCGCACCCGGGAGAAATCTCCAGGTGGAGTGTATAGACGTTTCCGACACGGAGGTAACCGTCGAAGTGGTCAGGCTCATTTCGGGGTCATATAAGGCGAATAGCCTAGCCTTGGGCCCAGTGAGAGACACCTTCGACAACTTCCCTCTTGTGGAAGGAGTCGATCGCCTGACAGTGCTGAACAACGTGCACTATCAAGCGGTCAGCCTCACCGTCGAACACTTCCCGCATCTGCAGTGCCTCGAGCTGGTGAACTGCACCAAAGTGTATGTACGACCGATCATCCACTATGTAAGATTGAACCAAACGTTAGTAAAGTTTAATTTCGATAACTGCACGTACCTGGACAAGGACACGCACATCAGCCAGGTTTTCGCGGCAGTGTATTCCGGGGAGAACGTTCTCCAAGCATTTAGTTTCGTGTATTCCGAGACGCAGACTATGCCACTGTATAACGGCTACGCGTGGCCGGTTCTAAAAGAATCGCGGACGCTAAAATCACTGCGCATCGACCACAACCCGTACGCGGAGGAGTCGATTCTCGCTATCATCGCGAGCTCCACAGCGTTAGAAGAGATCAGCATGTGCGGCATAACAGTTCCCGATAACTTCCATTTGGACAGCTGTGCTGATCTACGGTCAATAAGCATCAATTATTTCGCCAACACAGACAACTTGCTCGTGAACCTGAGTTTAAGAGGGATCCAAAAGGTGAGCATCACCAACAAACTTGGGAAAAAGAAAACGCGACCAATTAGCGAGCGATTTATAGCGAATATGGCACGATTTAACCGGAGTTTTTATGCGCACCTAAAGAACTGCAAGGTCAGTGTATCCGCACACCTGACACGGCGACTCAGCCATGAAGGGGCGAGGATAGAGATTGCGGAAAATAGTATAACCGTCCAGCGAGTGTAGTATAATTTAGATGTAAGCGAGCGAAGCAATGTATAATATGTAAGCGAGCGAAGCAATATACAATATGTAAGTTTGTATTAGTAAAAAAAAAAAAAAAAAAAAAAAAAAACATCAGCGCGGTACGCGAGTCATAGTCTTAAGGCATAGGTTATAAGCAATGTAAATGAACACCAGCGCATAACAAGAAAACTGTGTATTTATTTAAGTTGTAGCGAGCGCTACCAGAGAACAGCAAGGGAGGGAGACTCCCATCGTTTTCATTACTTTTTTGTTTGTTTTCTTTTGTGTTTTGTTTGATGTACAAGTAGATTTCGACTTTCCACGTATAGAAAAGTCGCAAACATGGGGGGAGTGATGTAGGGACTGTACACTTGGTTAAGATGTAGCGGCGATGCGCATGCGCCGGATACGCGGCGCAAACAATAGCGATTAGGTACAAGCGGCGGCCACCCCGACGGCGTGGTGGGGGCCACGAGCATTGCGGCGAGCAGCAGCGGCCGCACGCACTCACTCTCCTCGGATCAAGCCTCAGCGTAGGTTCATACTAGCAGGACAGTATTGTTATACCTCCTTAATAAAACCTAAGTTCTTAGAAACGTGTTGGAATTATTTACCCTCCTTACCACGTCGACTCGTAGGCGACCATGCTCAGGTTGGCACAAATCCTACAATAAGAAAAAAAATCCTAGAAAAAAATTAAAAAAAATGTTTAAATAAAACCGATTTCAAAAAATAGATTGTAATAACATTAGTTTTCAAAAATGTAAAAAAAGTACGAAATATCGATAGACTACTGCCGTATAATAAACTGCTTATTATCTCTGACTAAACTAAGAGTCTAAAAACTCGTATATATGCTGTTATTTGTGAGGATACATATATAATGTACTTATGTTTTATATAAAGTTCTTTGATTGATAGATATTTTAAAAATAAAATTTTTTATGTACAGCTGGTTCCGTTAACTATTTTAGAAGCTACGATATTTAGAAACAACGTTCGAAGATCTTTTTGGATCTGCAAGTATCGCCGGACCACTTTGGAGCACAAAAATCTGACAAAAGGAGTTTTTTATTACATTTGACATGAGGGTACAGTCTAATTACAATTACTGTTCGGGCATTTTCGACAATATTAGCCCTTTTTAATCAACTCTATAAATCAAAAAGTCATCAACGCGTGAAAAGAAGTTCATTGATATAGTTAAATCGAGATGTGGCACTGACTCCGAAAAATCAAATTGATTCTTCGTGAAATGTCTTGGATATCGTCACTAAGGCCATTTGAGTGTGATAATATCAGCGGTATATTGTTTCTCGAAAAATTATTTTCCCCCTTTTAGCGCCACAGTAATAGTCTATCCATATTTTGTACTTTTCTTTTTACCTTTTATTGAACTAATTTTATTTCAATTTATTTTTTTGAACTAATTTTTTTCTGGATTTTATCTTATTTTTTTTAAACTAGTTTGACTTTTATCAAATTTTTGTTTATTTCACAAATTTTTTTTCACCAAATGTTTTTCCTGCAATTTTTTTTAATCTATCTTTTTGTATTTGGTTTGATTTTTTTCTTTTAGAGAAAAATTGCATGGAGTGTTATATTTTGATCTCATCTATAATTTTTTATTCAATTTTTTCCAAAAACTTTTTTGTTATCAATTTCTATAATATTTGTAATCAAGCGAATCAAACTCTATATGTAATCTATCTTTATAATTTTTATCAATTTTTACGTACATCTGATCATTTTTTCGAAACAGCTCATATGGTCTTTAAAATTTTATACTATAATTTTTAGAATTAAATTAATTATTGCAATTAATCTATAATATACACAAGTATTTGAGATAATCTATTTTAACAATTTCTGCAATAGATCATTTTATCATAAGTGAGTTTATGTCCACAATCACTGTAATATTATAAATAAACAAACAGAATCATTTCATTATTAGTTTATACAGAAAATGACTCTATTCCTTAGATCAATCTTTGTGTTAAATCGGAATTACACGAATTGTTTAAAATATAAATAAGTAATAATATAGAGTAGATTGAAATAAATATAAATGAGAAGTATGCTGTTTGAATGTGAAGGAAACTAGGAATCATGTACGTGATTTATGAATTATATTTAATATGTAGTATCAGAGACATCGGTGGATCAACTACGTTAACATTAAAATCTACGGCATACTCGTATTTTTTGAAAATATGTTTAAGCTCGTGTTATTACTTATAATTATTTAAAATGCTTATACATTTTTTATTGATAATGCATATTGTAGATAATATCAGGTATGTGAATAAGTCTTTCCCGTTTTTTTCAAATTTTGAGCCTTTATTGTGAAAAAATGGTTACAAATGAATTATTGAAAGTATTGGCCATCGCTAGCTACAACTTTTTCCCATCTTTCTGGCAACATACGAATCCCGTTGCGAAAAAATTCGACCGGTTTGGCCTCTATCCAGTCATCCACCCATTTTTTGGCTTCCTCGTAGGAATGGAAGTGCTGGTCAGCCAGGCCATGCGTCATCGATCTGAAGAGATGGTAATCAGACGGAGCAACGTCTGGACTATACGGCGGGTGGGGTAGGACTTCCCATTTGAGCGTTTCTAAGTATGTTTTCACCGGCGGTGCAACATGTGGGCGAGCATTGTCATGTTGCAAAATAACTTTGTCGTGCCTGTCGGAGTATTGTGGCCGTTTTTCTCGCAGTGCGCGGCTCAAACGCATCAATTGTCGTCGATAGACCTCGCCTGTGATCCTTTCATTCGGTTTCAGAAGCTCATAGTAAACCACACCTAGCTGGTCCCACCATATACAGAGCATGAGCTTGGCGCCATGAATATTTGGCTTGGCCGTCGATGATGATGCATGGCCGGGTAGTCCCCATGATTTTCTTCGCTTCGGATTATCGTAACGTATCCACTTTTCATCGCCAGTCACGATACGATGCAGAAAACCCTTTTTTTTATGTCGCTGAAGCAGCTGTTCGCAAGTGAAAAAACGCCGTTCGACGTCTCTCAGCTTCAGTTCGTACGGCACCGAATTTCCTTGCTTTTGGATCATTCCCATGGCTTTCAAACGCTTGGAAATGGTTGTTCGGTCAACTCCCAATGCTTCAGCAAGTTCTTCTTGCGTTTGACAAGAATCTTCATCAAGCAAAGTCGCCAATTCTCGATCTTCAAAGATTTGCGGCCGCCCGGAACGCTCCTTGTCCTCCACGTCGAAATCACCGCTTTTGAAGCGTCGAAACCATCCGCGAACACTTGAATCATCGACACAACCTTCTCCATAAGCTTCCTGAAGCAATCGATGCGTCTCGGCAGCAGATTTCTTCAAATTGAACCAATAAAGTGAAACTTCCCGCAAATGACGTCGACTCGGCTCAAATTTCGACATTTTCACGATATCAAAAATTTATGATGCGAAAAAATTTTAACTAATGTGTTAGTATGGAATTGTTGACATATGAATAAGCTTTGATTATGACATATGTAACCATTGAATACTCGCACAGTATTGGTGGCGCCATCTCTTACAAAAAACGGGAAAGACTTATTCACACTCCTAATACAAAAATTCAAATTCTATCCTATTGCAAACGTTATACAATGTATATCTTATATCTTGTACTTATAATTTAGAAAACGTATAACTGTTAAAAATTAGAAAGTTAAATTTTTGCTTTATATTATTACATAAAGCATTATTATATGATTATTAATATTTTTAATATTTGAAACAATTAATGACTTTCCTCTTGCTGTCCCTACAATATTATATAAGCATAAAATATTAAATCATAAGACTCAATTTGAAATTCTACAATGGAATAAAGGAAAGTCTTGGTTTTTTGCAGAATGAAAAATTCGTCTGCATTATGAAGCTGGCATTGGAGTTGGGTATGAATTGCTTTTTGATACTCATGCGCATATTAGATGTTTTGGCTTAGCCTCTGTAATGATATAAACGAAAACGACAACGTCGCATTGGACAAAAGCGTATAACTATATCTATATATATTTATTGCCTACGTCACAGCTCGTGACGTAGGCAAATGCGCACATTAATTTATGCTGACGTAGCTGTGACATCGCGTTAGTGTAGCTGTTAAGCCTGTTGAGGGCGCTCGTTCCTGGCGCTCGAAAATCGTCGAGCCTTTCGTATATGGCATCGGCAATCTCTCCTTATTATCTCTGCTGTTAGTATACGAAAAAAGCATAGCTTATTATTAGCAGAATATTAGACAGCGCGCTTAAACGGACCAGCGGTAACAGGGAGAGATTGCCAAAGCCCATATAACAAGATAGGACTTTTTAGGTGCCGTGAACGAGCGCCACGATTGAATAAAAGATGATCTGAAATTTGTTACCAAACCATAAGTCGAGATTGAAAGAAATATACAGTACCTATCTATATATCGAGTTAGTCAATCGATCGCGCGGCGATCTATCAAGTTTAAGAACAATCGCTTATAAACAGTTCTTTTATATTTTCAGATGTATTGCGTAAATAATAATTTACAAGGCAATTTTCGGAATAATATTTTACCCTGATTTAATTACTTTAACAACCGTATCTACCTTTAAAATAAATTAAAACCAAAAACTCTTCTTAAGACTGCAAAGAATAATTTACATTACAAATTTGAAGGAATTTTTGAAATATTTTATTAAGTTATAAACTATACATTTTGTAAAAATTTGATTTGTATTTTAACTCCTTAATTCTATTTTTACTGTTGTGATGTAGTAGCCTTTGCCCTGGCCACTTACACAGAATATTTAACACCTGCAGCACCACCTACTGAATACCCGTCCTCTCTCCAAGAGGGGGTCCGCTGATACGAGCGGGGTACCGCTAAAGAAAACAAGGGGGCGGCACTCAATAAATACACGTCTCGATTATATTAAAATACCACAATTATTATTATTCTCTGACGAGTTATAATATTTCCAAATACACTCTATCTCTATTAGTCATACCCGTATTCGAGCACATACACTGTCGGGCCAGCGATGCACATATACTTTATCTCTCTTGCTCACTTGCACTCCCGGCCTAGCGGTATACACGCACCGCTGTTAACCTCTGCTCGGTTCTCTCTCTCTCTCTCTGTCTGTGTCTCTTTTTCTCTCTGTCTCACGCACATGCAGGCGGACTCACGGTCTCCGTTAATTCGCTGTCAGGGGAAGGCACTGGCGTATGATCTCCCTTCCTCTCGGAGAAGTCTTTGTCCAGACTGGGGCTCGGATGAGCCGTCGGCGTCTCTCCTTTCCTTCCTCTCGTTTGGGCTTGTTGCAATCGGACTCGGATGAGCCGTTGGCGTCCCTCTCTCTTTTCTTCTGGAACGGGCTTGACGAGCAGCCAAACCAGGTCGTCGGCTTCGCGATCACGACGCGTCTCCAATTTATTAACACACCAAAACTTCGCCGGATAAGCGCGCGATATCTCTCGGCCCCGTGTCTTCTGCCACCCTCCTCTTTCACCCGGGCCCTGCTCATCTCATTCGCTCTTTCACGCGGCGGTGGCATACACATTTCTCTATGTATGTATACGACGCGTGCCCGCGCATCAGTTTGTGATCATCGTCTTTGCTCCGATCTTTATGTTGTGGCTGAGTTCAACGGCACCTTGAAAGAAGGAAAAATAGTGATTAGTCGCTGTGACGTAATACGACTACATTCGACGTATCACGAAACCGTATTTTGTCATATCCTTTTGAAAAACAGACTCTCGGGCTTCACATATGTTTCTCAAAGAAAACTGTTCAGCGCTGTCAACATCTGTTTGTTCCACTTCCAGCACCGGCTCTCGAGCATTGCATACCGTTCGGGTTCTATTATGCTTTGCACTGTCATCATCTGGCTGTACAACTACACGCTGTATATTCTCTGATATGCCTTTTTTTATACCAATTTCTACAGTTTTCTCTTGTCTGCACGAATCCGCTGTGTTATTCAACACTTGCGTATCGTTTCTGTCTTCGTCGCTAGTCGTAGTCTTTTCATTTATTATTTGTTGGTTGTTATGCGATAAAAATATTTTTGCAATATTTTCATTCAGAATCCATTCTTTATCTCCTGCTGAACCAGAAATCGATGAAAAGTTAGCGCAGACTTCCATCTTTTGCAGATCCATCAGGGCAATATATACATTTGATTCATATTCAACGGGGTTTCGAGATAAAACGTCAGCATTCGAGTTGATTCGACCGGCCTTATAAACTACTTTGAAGGTATCTTGAACTCTCTGAGGCGTAATTGCCAACGGGCTAATTTTGAAGAAGGATCATTAAGGTTCTTAAGTCAGATTAATGGTCGATGATCTGTTACCAGAGTGAACATTCTGCCATAAATATATGGCCTATATTGTTCAACCTCAAAAATCATGGCTAAGAGCTCCTTTTCTGTTGTAGAGTAGTTTTTTTCTACCTGCCCAAGTAATCTTGACGCGTATGCTATGGGAAGATCGTCTCCTATTTCGCCCTGACTCAGTACTGTCCCTAACGCATAGTCAGATAGATGCATCGGTTGTAACTACAAATCCTTTAGTAAAATCCGGATATTGTAGCAAAGGTGGATTAATTAAAATATTTTTTAATGTTTCGAATGTATCTTGCATGGTTTTATCCCATTTGAAATATGTGTTCTCTCTTAGTAATAAATATAAGGGTCTACCTATTCGCGCAAGATTTTTTATAAATCTCCTATAATAACCTACGAGGCCTAGAAACTGTTTAACATTTTTCTTGTTTTTAGGAATGGGAAAACACTTGACAGCATCAACCTTCTTTGGATCTGGTTTCACTCCATTAGCTGATACCCTGTGTCCTAAATAAACTATGTCTTTACATAAAAATGAGCACTTCTCTGTTTTTAAGGTTAGGTTTCCATATTTTAATATTTTCAAAAATTTTCCAAGATTTTGCATGTTTCTTTGAACTATCAGAAAAAATAATTGCATCGTCCATGAATATTAACATTTCTGTATTTAATTAACCAGAACAAATTTTATTTATTATTCTTTGAAAAAATGCAGGGCTAGTGCGGAGACCCATTGGAGTACGATTGAACTCCCAGTGGCCAAATGGTGTCCAAAATGCTGTCAATTGTTTCGACTCTAAAGGAATCTGATGAAAACCTGAGGCTAATCTAAAGTAGAAAAGTATTTGGCACCACCTAACTGATCCAGAATTTTCGTTATATTAGGAAGAGAATAAGAAACATTTACAATTTTTTCGTTAAGGGCTCGATAATCAGTAACTAAACGCTAGCTACTCTTCCCAGAATCATCTGCTTTTTTTGGCACTAGAAAACAGGATGTGTTCCAGGGTGAGATCGATGGTTGTATTATGTTTTCTTCTAGCATTTTTTTTGTTTGATTTTCTAGTTCAGTTTTATGAATTTGCGGATGCCTAAATTGTCTTTTGTTAATCGGTGTATAATCAGTGAATTCAATTCTATGAGAAGCTATATTTGTTGCCTGTAATTTGTCTCCCGGTATATAAAATTGAAAAGGGTATTTAGAAATTAATTGGACAATCTTATCTTTTTCTTCTACGTTTAATTGGTCTACTTTAATGATCCTTAAAAGCGTGGCTATACGTTTAGATAATAATTTTTTGTCTGTTAGTGTTTCAGATATACGGTTACTATTAAAAATTGATATGTTTGGAATTGGTTCTAATTTTGGTATAGGGAAAGTGGCTCTAATGTCTTCTATCGATGAGTTTACAGCGAAAACCTGAACAATACCATTTTTTGGTGTTACCAATGCTTCTCCTAAATAAACGTCAGAACCTATATTTATACGGGGTAGAATACCTTCTACAACACTAGCATTTAAAACTGGTAGTTCGATTAATTTCTGAGTTCTACCAGTGAGATCAATGGTTATACTTTCTTCGAATTTTATAGAACCTGTTCGCGTTTTTTATTTCACAATACCGAATTTTTTAAAGATTATTTCTACTTGCTCGTTTTTGAGAAATACAATTCCCAGAATGCCATCTACTTCTAATGGAAAGTCGTCCGGTACTATTTGAAATGTTATGTTATATTCACTAAGCTCTAAAGTTACCTCCCCAAGTGTTCCAACCGTACCCTTACCTATTCGTAATAAATTATAAATTATTTTTCTGTCAATGTGTTTAGATTTACTAACGTAATTATTTTTTATTAAGTTTAGATTACAACCGGTGTCTATCAAAAATATCATATCTAGATTATTTCTAAATCTAGGTTTCAATTTTACGGTGGGAGTGTTCACGTTGTTTAACCATTTTGTTCCGTAGTAAATACGTACGCTGCAGGACGCTTTTGTTTTTGGAAGCTCGACTTCGCCCTGGTTAGACGAGCTTCGTTCTCGTTTAAATTTGGCTGTCCTTGTGACTTAATATTACTTTGTTTAATAACACGGTTACTTTTATTTTCAAATCTGCAAGGATGTCCTCTATTATTTTGTCTTATTTAAATATCTGCAATTTAATTTTATGTGTCCCGGTTTACCACAGTGAAAGCATGTCCTGTTTTCACTTTTATATTTTTCATATTTCTGTATGTTTTGATCATACATGAATTTTTTAAATTTATTTATTCGATTATTGTTTTCTTGTTCTCGTTCTATATCTCGTACATGTGCGACACGGATTTCTGTGTTTTCTAAGGGTTTAATCTCGCAATTTTTGTTGTGAAACCCGGCTCTATACTTGATAAATTTCTCAGCCTCTAGGGCTAAATGTATCGCGTTTTCTAACGAGGTTGGCTTCTCCTTTTCTACACGGTCTGTTATTCGGTGTCTAACAATCCCGTAATAAAATAGTTGATTGCATTATCGTATGCACCTGCTGTAACGCCGAGCGATTTATCTTCCGCGTACGTTTTTTTTATAGACGCGATAAGCCTAATGACAAGCATGCTGACCCTGGTGCCGTAGTCACGTACCGATTCTTTTTCTTTCTTCGTAATACAAGCTAGCTCTGCATTTAATTGGTTATAGTTTTTTTGCGGCCCGAATGATTTCCTTAAATCGTCTAAAAAATCTGATAAATTTACATGGTCGTTTTTACTTAAAAGATAAGTGCTAACCTCGCCTTTACACTTGGCTCTAATTAAATTTAAAAGAAAAAATCTCGAATTTGGAGCAACCGCATTGTTTGCTCTTTTACAAGCACGCACAAAGGTTTCTATACAATCGTTTGTACCTTTGAATTCCGGGATAATTAATTTGCGTAAGTCGACAAAGTTATCATTTCCTATCTGTTTTGCATTTGTAACTTCATTTTGTTTCGATGGTATTTCTGTGATTTCTTGTATTTGATTTGCAATAGTGTTTTCGTTAATGCCGTCGTTATGTTGCATATTTAAATTGTTAGTATGATTATTTTTTTTTGTTTTTCGTACGGTATTATTAGCATTTTTAATTATCTTATTTCTACGCGTCGGCGGCATTTCGTTATGTGTTAATTTCTTTAATAAATAAAATATGCGGTATTATTGTTTATCTACAAATTTTGTTCTGTTTTAAAATATTCGTATAATTTATATAATTTAGTTTATATAATTTAGTTTATATAAGTGAAATAAGGTTATATATAAGTTATATGCATTTATTATTTAATTATTTAATCTAAATTTTAATTATTTTTACTTATTCGATTATTTAATTTTAAGTTTTAATTCCTTAATAATACGAATAGTATTTATTTATAATATGTAATAGTAATAATGGTATTTTTTATACTTTATATCTATTTATTATTTATTTATTAACTGCTTAAAATTTATCTGTCTATATATTAATTTTTGTTTTATATATATATATATATATATATATATATATATATATTTGTTTTAGTGGTTAATTTATTTAATTATTTATTTATATTCTCTTATTTAGGTAGAATTATGTATAAAAAATTTTGACGGTTTTTATAAGTAAACATACAGAAGAAACATCCCACAGAGGCAAAGGAACTCAGCAATCACAATTGATATACGCAATAAAAGCAGCAATAGAAAGATATATGAATGAATCAATTACGTGTGAATATATAATAAAATATAATAGAAGAATATATAGTTAAAAGTGTAATATATATGTATATAAATGGTTGATTATAATTATTAGGATATAAACAAATGGATTTCAATATAGATCTTATTTATTTATTCAGTATATTAATGAGTCTACCTATACATTTATCACGTATACTACTAACATTTATTATAATTGTACAACTTTATATGCACGCTGCAATATTAATATAAATCTGTATATATACAGGTAGGCATTCAGAAATACATATGCTTACGCACACAAACATACGTATAATATATATTTTTAAGTTTCTTTTGTTTTAATAATTGATTTTAATTTTATGCACGGAATCACTTGATTTACAAATTTTTAACGACTTACGGAATTACTTTTTTTCTTGCTGTTGCATGTAATTATTCTACTATACTTGGCACGTAATAGTAATCACTTCCTTCTGGTATTCACCCTTGTACTTAGGGAAAACGTACTAAAAACCCAAGTCAGGGGGTAGCAATAGCATTCACAATAAAACACTTAAATTACGTACATATATTTATACACAATAAACTAACACTACACAAGAGCTCTACATACACATACAAAATAATACACACACACACACACACACACACACACACACACACACACACACACACACACATATATATATATATATATATATATATATATATATCTACTTCCACTGTAGCACCTTTCGCCCGGCTATACGTAGTCTACTTGAAAATAGAGTTTTGTAGAGTCGTGAATAAACTGGAGGCTTAATAATTTATTCAACTAGACGATTGACGATGGTTTCGTCTAGTAAATTTCTTCTAAAAATTGTCTTGTTTTGTTGTTGTTTTTTTTTTATTTAATTTTTTTTTGTTTTCCGCTGCCACCACTGTGATGTCTCTATCCTGTACAAAAATAAACACTAGCGCGCGAAAAATGTGCTAGTCGAAATTGTATGTAGTACTTCCGAAAAATGAATAAAAAAGAAAGAATCTATATATATATATATATATATATATTAAAATATTAATTAAAACTATTATATTATATAATTAAAATATATGAAGATTTGATAAAACTACTTATTTAAGAAAAGGAAATGTAAATACAAATAAGAAAAAGATATTAATTTAAAACGCTAGCTTTATTCAAGAATCGTAATACTTAGCGGCTGCCAAAAGCGAAGTGTTTGCATCGCACAAAAACTTCTCTATGCACACCCCGCCCCAGAGTATAACGAGCGCCAATCTGCGGATTGAACGTTTTCCCTTGCTCGTGGTATACGCTGCAGCTGCTCCCATACAGCGTCGCCTAATTGCGGAAATTCCTCGGTCTAGCGAACATCTGTTGGCGGCGGTCATAGATGTGCGTCGTCTAGCTAATTTAGCTATGCGCATGCAGGTTTGTTGGTGATCGAACTCATTTATAAAATGTAGTTCAAATATTTATTTAAACAGAATGCCCATACATATCAATTCTATATGAATAATGTATATTTTTATTGTCCGTGTCCTTCGCGCTATCAAGTGATTCAATATTATTTGTGTTTATAAACTATTATAAAATACATATTTCCTATAGGTATAGAATACTTATTCTTGATCGTTTTTGCTATTTTTTTTATTACATAATTATATTTCGCGGTGATAAAGGAATGTAAAAGGACATGACAAAATACGGTTTCGTGACACGTCGAATGTAGTCGTATTACGTCACATCGCAAATCTATACACCTTATTCCGAGGCACTCCGGGCAGAGGCCGTTACTCATTGACCTTCGTCGCACTGTATAATTTTTGAAGTAAAAGAATATGAAAAATATATTTAAAGTAAACTAATCTAATATAAGTAATATAATATTTCCGATAATAGAAAAAACCCCAAGAGCAACTATTAAACTGTAGAGTATAGAATTAACAGAATGATGCAATTCTATAAAATATTCTCAATCTTTTCGCATAATTTTTTATATTTACAATAATTACAATATCATTTTAAAGGTAAAGTATTTCCATGAAATAATTCTATAAAAGGTAAAAATATTAGGTTGTCAAATATCTCCCTTCCGCCTTTTTGTCTTATGAATTACGCGGCTATGTACAAAGCGATACAGTGCTCGTATCTGGCAATACTTTGGATATTGCGTTCAAAAGTTATAGACGTGTAAACATGGAGTTCACTAACGCCGAAATTCGCGCTATATTAAAGTTTTCCTTCGTCAAAGGCAAATCCGCTAGAGAAATATTCCATGAGATTAATGGTGTTTTGGGGGATGGCACGCTATCACTTCGAACCGCAGAGGAATGATTTCGCGAATCAGAGCTGGTGAAAACGACACCACGAATAAGCCAGCGTCGGAAGACCTATGACGACGAATACCGATCAAATCATGGAATTTATCGAGTTAGATCGGCATGTGGCATCTCGTGACATTGCCCAGGAGATGAGAGTTAGTCAACAAACCATCTTAAACCATCTGCAGATGGTTGGATACAAAAAAGCTTGATGTTTAGGTGCCGCATGATTTGAAACAGAAAAACCTTCTGGACCGCCTGCGATGTACTGCCAAAACGGAACGAATTCGACCCATTTTTGAAGCGGATGGTAACTGGTGAAGGACTGGAAGGTTTTACTAAGTGTTTGGTAGGATTGGAAGGGAATCATCCACTGTGAGATGGTCTCATATGGCCAGACGCTTAATTCTATCATCTACTGTGAACAAATGGACCGCTTGAAGCACGCTATCGACCAGAAGTGTCCACAATTGGCCAACATTAAGAGTATAATGTTCCACCAGGACAACGCCAGACCACACACTTCGTTGATGACTCGTATGAAGCTACGGGAGTTGGGATGGGCGGTTTTATCGTATTCAAAATGTAGCCTGGATATAGCCACAAGTGATTACCATCTGTTCCTGTCCATGTCGAACGCCCTTGGTGGTGTAATGTTGGACTCAAAATAGGCTTGTGAAAAGTGGCTGTCCGAGTTCTTCGCAAATAAAGAGAGGTGTTTCTACGAGAGGGGTATTATGAAGTTGCCGCGTAGATGGAAACAGATTATCGAACAAAACGGCGCATATTTGAAGTAAATTCGACCACTGTAACACTTTTTATAAAGCATTGAATGAAGAGTAAAAAAGTGGAAGGAGATATTTGACAACCTAATATAATGTACAGCTTAATATCATCTCGGAAAGAATATTACAATATAATTGCTTTTTGTTTCTTTTAGGAATACATGCGGTAATTAAAATAATTAAATAAGGATGAAAACTTTCCTGTTAACATATAATAATATCAAATGAATCATGTGGAGCTTTCATTGATATACTCGAAGCTTTACCTCATAATGTTTCAACGAAAGTAACAATTCTAGAATATATTAAAATATTTGCATGTAGTTTATTTATATGGCTATTAATTGTATACAAATAATTATATTCATTTGAATATTTAATATTGGCAACAAAAAAAATTGAATTTATCTACAATCTTTATACAATTTTACCTTTTTTATATTTATTTGTGAAGATGTTATTACTTAATAATTTAATATCTTAAATTAAAATTCATTAATAAACTAATTTAAACAAATATTTATTAATTGTGTACAAAAGTAGCAGATGATAATGGCGTGTGGACGAGACGATAAAGATCAAAAAATAGTGTAAAAAAGAATCATCTGTTTATTGCTAAAACCATTGTTTATTTACACAAAATTTAATTTTAAATCAGTCAAAAGGATTGCTTAAGAGGTAATATTTAAAGTTTTTTTAAATTTTAGCACATAGGTATTGTAGCACACCTCCCCCTTGCTATGTGTGCTATGCGCTCAGCATATTGTAATATATAGAAAAAGAGCCCCCTCTAAAAATGGTGCTACTCTCGCTATATTATAATCGATAAAGAAAGCGGAAGATCAGGACCAGTTCTTTTCATCGTTTCCATTGATGGTTATGAATATCTTTTGCGTGTTAGAGGAAGAGAAAAGTATATAGCTTTCTCTTTCGCTCTACCGCCCACTGCATAAGAGAGAAGGAGCAATAGGAGCCTGAACTTATAGCATACTCGGGACTGTACGGCGTGGCTACTATTCCTCCTGTACAAAACTCCATACAATTATATTGTTTGTTATTTTAAGATTTGTTTGAATTTATAAGAATATATTCAGAAGTTTATTTTTAAGAATATTAATTTTTATCGATATCGTATATTAATATTATCGTATATTATTTTTCGAAAATTAGTGTGAATGTTTGGGTAAGAGGATGTTAGTATATAAGAGCGTGCACTCATGTAATTTAAGTATGTAGTTTTTCGTGGGTATATATCGAAATGGCCTTTTCTTTTTGTATGTACAGGCATCGCGTAATATGCCCAGAAAAATATTTATTACTGTATTTTCCAGTAACATAAAATAAAAGTTTGTGTTGATAATGAAGTATTATAAGAAGACGCTCGAAAATTGTAAACGCCAATCCTATGTAAAGAAACATCTGAGCGACCCGAACTGGACGCTCAGGTACTCGACAGTATTTTGACTGTTCTCGTAGCATTCACTTCGGCTTTTGAATTATTAAAAAAGAGATTTCAAAACAACCTATAATTTTGTATTTTAAATTACAAAACTTAGTTTCTTTGGAATAACTTCCGTCGAAAGGTACCCAGTTCGGTATACCTCCTTTCTGTGGTATCCATTGGAACTAGATGGAGAACAATATACTTTTCTTTCTCTCTCTCTTACTCTGACTGTCAAGACCCTTTTCCTTTACACATACCAACGTTGTATTGGTATTCATATGCTTGGTCAGTTCGAGGAAGGTGATTTTCTATTCGTTTTCATTTCCATTTGCTGCAGGCAGGTAACTCAGTCGAAACTTATATTTTCGAAAACATGCGCGTATGCGCGCGCGCGTGTGTGTAGTAAGTAAGTAAATATGTATGAGTACAAAATCGTGTAAGTATCGAAATTATTACTTATTATCATTCAATAAAAAAGTTGCTTATGAAAAGTGTGCCTATGCACTAACTTATTTATCACGTGGAAATACAGTACCATGAAAATATAATTAAAAAATTATTTTGACATGTAATTGGGGAGCCGTCTTGGAAAAGTTTATGGTAATTTAAATGGTTAAAAAATATTTAGAAAAGTATATTTTTCCGAACAGTAAGTAATATGAACTATATTGAATAATTTCGAATGTTTGTGAAAAGGCATTGAATAATTTAATATATTTTTATCAACGTAAATGCATTATTATATCAAAGAAACTTAAATCTACTACAGCATATGCTATAATCTACTATCAACATCAATTCATAATTAATTAAATATTTCAAACTTTTATCGGCAAGTCCAGTTAAATTACGAAACAAAGAAGATGACTTCAGTAATGTGTGTTGTCATCAAGATTTTTAAGTATACGTCAATTTTGAAAATATATTTCGTTATATTGTCATTTATAAAATAATTTATTGTCAGTAAATAAATTTACATTATTTTTCTTAAATTATTGTGTTTCACTATCTTCTGCATGATGTATTCTATCATTTCTAAGATCAGTACGATCTTTGCTTAAAAACCAATAACATTAATATTTGACAAAATCATCATTAATCAGATTCGGAATTACATTTTCATAACAATATAATTATTTTGTCAAATAAATTGTCAGTATTCTCACATGATTCTATTACTAGTAATGTAAGGGAAAGTAATATTTATTTAAACTGAAAACTGCTTTTTAATTGATTTTCAAATCGTTTCAAACAATTTTCTTCATAACATATTTCGATTATTGCAAGTGTTTTAAACTAATTTGAAACGGTTTTCGAATTACTTATGTAAGAAGTTAAAAAAAAAATAATTTAGTATCTATAATTCTCTTGTTTATCAAAAACCTTCTTAAAGACGAGCCTGCAAGTATGTGTCAAAATAATTTTTTAATTATATTTTTCCACGTTATAAATAAGCGAGTGCATAGACACTTTTTTAATAAGCAAATTTTTAATTGCATAATAACTAATAATTTCGAAACTTGCACGAATTGGTACTCATATTTACATATACTTGACTATTTAAAAATTAAATTAAGTACTTTTCTTTATTTTAATTTGAAATAATTGAATAAGAATGCATAGAAACCTATATATAGTCCTGAAATATCATTTTATTACTATCTTAGATTATAACTTTTTTTTAAGAATGAAGAATATTTACGTGTAACTGTGAAGTCTAAATAGGAAAAATATTATTTTGTTGCGTTCAAAGATTTGAAGTTTAAAACTTCTCTTCCTCGCCCGACCCTTTTGCTGGCCGATGGAACAATAGGAAAGCCTTGGTGTATACCGTTTACAATGTACAAAATTTCGAATAATAGTCTTTGAATAGAATTATAAATAAAAAGAAAATGAGATTTTTGTTTCATGCCCCGCCTTCTGTTCGAATTATGGCCAAGACGCTTCGCCCGATCGGCACCTTAATAAAAACGGAAATTGTATACATTCCATCTGGGAAATGCTCGATGCTATAGAACAGAAAAGGCCCCAACCGACCTTCATCACACGCCCCCGTGAATCGGTACGAACAGCTTCGAATGTACTAGCTGTGTAGTATGTAGCTGTGTTGTAATTTGAATGTACACAGCCATAAGTGCCCTCCCTCCTCGACTGTAAGAAGTTGCGATCCTAACGCACTGAACCCGAGGCGCGTATTGCAGTACGTTGACCGCCAGATTTTCAGGTAGATTAAACTTTAAATGATTAACTAGTTAAATAGAATTTAAAAGAATAACAATAATTATTGTAAACCTCAACTAATGATAACAATTAATAGAATTAAATAAATGGTAATATTTATTAGTAATAATTGTAAATTTAAGCTAATAATTCCTAACAATAAGTTAATAATTGTACATCTAAGAAACACCTTACAAACAGTGAAAGATGACAAAATCGATAGTTCGCCCGGTGAACCGACTACCCCGAAGTCGATTCACACGAACTTCTTCGGGAGCCAACCAGTTGCCCAGAGCTCGATAAATCCTATCTCTAAAAACCTTGCCCGAGTTATTAACTTTATCTCTGTTGGGAGGCGCTCCTGAAAAGACAGACGGTTAATAATTTACCTATCCTGAAGAGAACGTGATCCTGGTTGCGAAGCGCTTCTCAAAAGAGCAGTAGTTCTCTCATCCTATAATTATCTATTATCTTTTGATTCTTGATCCTGGTTGCGAGGCGCTCCTCAAAAGACCAGCGGAATTAAGCGTACCACTAGTTTTATCTTATAAAATCTGATTTACTAAATTCCCCGTGTAGAAAATAACACCGGCTATTCGTGCGGAAAACAGCGCCGAATTCATAACGTTGCGGAAATTAGTGCTTATAAAAAGATATACAATAAGTTTTATAAATCTAATTTAACAAGTTTTGCGTGATTTTTATTTATTTATTTAGTATTCGTATTTTGATTTTTGTTACAGAACCGTCTCAGAACTTGGACGTTGAATAACTATATATTTTAATATTTAAAAAATATACTGTATTTAGAAAGGAGGTAATTTACCTGACCCACTATATGTTCAAGAAAAACTTACTCCCTTCGAAAAACTACGCTGGTAAATACCGCGTAAGCTATCTCGAGGGGAATAGAAACGTTACAATTTTATAAATATATAATACATTATAGAGAAGAGCTTTTAAATGTGTATGAAGTATAATACAGACAATACTTGCTCAATTTTATATTTTTGTGTAAAGTAATTTTAAAGTAATACATAAGATAATTTAGAACTCTGATCAAATTTTTTCAGCGCTTTGTTTGGAATATCGACTATTTGTGCCAGACATATTTTTGTTGAACTTTTTAGTATAAATCAATTGTTACTTTATGTTATTAATTACCTTTACATTAGCCGTTGCAAAAAGAGTGCCAGGCTGGGCTGAGCCCTGAATTAATTTCACGAGGGAGAGGGCCAGTCGGCGAGGGGCAAAGTGTCACATACAAAAGGAACTGGAAATAAGAAACAAAAAATGAAGTGCAAAAGAAATAAGTTAACAGTCGTCTTTAACAGAGCTCAGCCCAGACGGGCACTCTTTTTGCAAAGGCCGTGTCTGTCATGCTCGTACTCGAGGCGGACACGCGCACCGTTACAATATATATATATATATATATATATATATATATATATATAAACAATATGTTAAGAAATCACAGATATTGAACGCTCAAAGAAAATTTGATGACGTGTTATTAAAATCATCAATCATATACTATCTATACTAATACAATTATGACTGAAATAGTGGAAATATATTTGTAAATATAGTGAAAAATAAAATATTCAAAATAATTTTTTAATTTGCTATAGAATGAAACCACTATACGTTCTATCAATCAGATAAAGATATAATCAATAACGGATTTCGATAGGAAATATTTAATAGCAGAGATTTAATTTAAAACTTTCCACTTTAATCCTCAAATATAGCTGAAAAAGCATTAAACGAGTAGGAAGGGTGAGGCAGGTAGAGAGAAAAAGTGGAAAATCCACTAAAACTGTGTCCAATTACACGGCAGAACTAAGTTAAAGTCTCATAAATATTTATTTAATTTTATTAATCGCAGCACAAATATTTAAATATTAAATGTAATAAATAAATAGTAAAAACTACAAAATATATGTATATATATATATATATATATATATATATATAAAAAATCCATTTTCTATTTTTAAAAAAATTATTTACTTATAACATATAAATAGTTTATTAAAAAATTTATTCATGTAAATTTAATATTTAAATCTTTGTGCCTCGTTTAATAAAATCGAAGAAATATTTATTAATTTTTAACAAATCGCTGGGGATAATCAAATAAATATATTTCACTTTTTGATAAAGCTATTTAATTGTTCATATTGAATAGCGTTTCCAAAAATTGAATATATTTGTTAAATTTGAGTATATATAAAGTTTTTAAAATATTTATGAATTTAACTTTATTTTTTACATATATGTAGTTCCGTTTAGTAAAATTCAAGAAATATTTATTACTTTTCAATAATTTATTTAGTATAATGTAATAAATATATGTTTGCTATTCAAATAAACTTAATTATTTGTCTCAAATATATGGTTTACTCCAAATTACTAAATATTCGTTCCTTTTAAATATGTATATTTTTGTTTGAAACATAAATTTAAATAAATATTTGTTCTATTCTAATAACTATTGAATTAATTTTAATGAATTTAATTTACTTTCAATAAATATTCATTTCATTCCAATAATATCTCTTTTATGAAATGGATTTATTTGAATTTATACAAATTTATTTCTCAGTGAGATAGTACAATAATGGAAATTATATTCTTTAGTAAATTTGTAACGTGGGTTACTCAGCGGCGAATAATAGATATTATAGATACATAGATATAGTATAGTGAATAAGTAACTCGCATGGTTCAATGTTAAATAAAAGCTAGTCTACTTGTATTATATATTAATATAGCTAGGTACAAACAGCGGGCAGTAAATAAATAAACGACCAATAAGAACCGACAAAATTATAATTTAAAATGAAATCACGTACTTTTTGTTTGTATAAAAATGCGTTCTTTTTCGATAGAAGTCCTGTTCGTTTTCGGCACTTGCTGAGGAAGGCACCTTTCCAGTGAAGAAATAGAAACAGCAAAATTCGACCGATCACCCGTCGTCTCCCGTTGCAAACTCTTCAACGAGGAAAAGGCGCCCCTTTGCTCATTTGAAGATATAATTTCTTGTGTAGGAAAGGTCGCTCCCTTGATAACATGAAATACCGCACCGACCGACACTCGAGAACTGATTAAAATTATTTTTCCTTTTAGGCTTTTCGCTTTCCGATTTTCGTTTGATATTTTTATATCTTTAATATTTTTGCAGTATAGTATGATATTTTTTTCTCTCTTTCTCGAAAATACAAAAACAAAATTTGTCTTTTTAAATGTTCAAAATAAAATTTTTTTTTTTTTTATTGAAAAATCGGAAAATCATTGGAAATATTTGAAAATTTTTGGAATTTTTGTTTTTGAAAACTGAAAAATAAAAATTCTTTCGAAATTATAAAAGGACTGAAAATAAACGAGTTTTTTCTACTGTTGTGGTTAGAATAAAAATTTTTTTTTGTTTTCTTCTCTTTTGCGTTAGTCGCCCATAATTTTTGCGCTTTCGCCCTCGCAATCCACTATCTCTCGACATTGTCGGCTTTTAATTAATTGCCAAACTGGAATATTTTGTTCTTTATTTTTTTTTCTTCCTACTAAATAAAAACAGCGAAAACTAAACAAGTTAGCAATCGGTAAATATAGTAATAAATAAAATCTGTATACTTTATAAAGTATTGTATGAAATGGTTTTGTAATTAATTATGAATAGAATATTAAATATAGTATTTGTATGATAAATAATTATAAATATTATATTGAATATTTATAAATATTATATAAAATATACAGATACGAGTTAAAGTAACAATTGAGAGATAATTAAATAAAATATTAATTGTTAAACTGAATAATAATTAATTGCACACTATCGAACAATAAGTATAAAATTTTTTTTTGTTTGTTGTTAATTAGCAAACAATTGAATTGTGTTAGGAAACAATTGACGGTAATTAGTTCGCTAGTGAGTAATTGAAACTTGGACAAATACCAATTAAATAACATTTTTTTTCTCTTTCTCTGTGTTCGGTTTTTTATTAGTTCTTTTTTTTATTATATTATTATCTCACCTCTGCTTATCTATCTCGCCGTAACAACCATCACACGAGCATCGCTCAACGGGTTAGTTACGGACATGATGTAATTCATTACATTATTTTAAATATTTAACTAATTAAATTAATTAATAATTAAAATAATTAATTAATTAACAAATTCTCTCAAATTTGTCTTTTTCTTCAGTTTTTTTATTTTTATTTATTATTTCGCTGCTTTCCAATTGCTGGAGTACGACCAAGAAATTTGTTATCCATTTAGTGGATTAATTGATTTTGCAATTGATTTAACAATTTTAGTTAATCAATTTAAAAATTTCTCGTCTGGTTTAATTTTGTTTATGTTATTTTTATGATTGTAAATAAAGAACAAAAAGTTTTGACTGTTCCGTTCTATTTTTCTCACGTTGTATTTTTTTTCTTTTTCTGTTTGTTCGTTTGTCTTCCTCTAATTTTCAATTGAATAAATAAAATATGGCAAACCTGCCAAACGACTTTGATGACTGGCTCCAAAGCCTATGCGAGGAGGAGACAAATATCATTACAGCGGAACTGGAATTAAAAAATGAGGGTTCCCCATTTCAAAAGGCTGCGAGGCTATATCGTAGACTGGCAGGAAATTATAGTCCGGGAGACTTTGTGGAATCCGAGAGTGACGATGATACTGTAAAAACACGCGCGCGCAGAGATAAAAATCTGTTAAAGGTAATCGTCACCTCGACAATGCGCGACGCAACAAAGGCTTATATCTTGGATCGAATGGAAGCGACGTACGTCGAACAAGCTGATGAATCAGCTAACATACAGCAGGCTCAGGAAGTTCATCTGAGCACAGGCCAAAGAAATAGTACAACAGCTGCCGATCAGCAAATACAAAATCTGATCGACTTCAATTTGGCTGAGATAAACAGGCATGAACCGCTCGCATGGAGCACAGCCAACGAATCGCCGATTCAGGCAGCCATCACAGGCGCAAGTCGCATCTCATGCGACTCATGCAACAGTCGAGCCTCAACCACTGACCTCGAAAACAATGTAAACCTTAGTCAGGTGTTACATAGCCTACAAAATATGCTGCAAACTTGGATGCAACAATAAAACTGCGCTGTCCAAGATTTGCAGCAGAGGCAAAATGAGATGCATGTTACGCTAGCTAATATTCAGCAACAGCTGCAGAAAACGCCGCGACACGACCGTGTCACTTTCCAAGACACGTACGATCTGCAATACTTGGAAAGTGAAAAAAACCTCAACAGCAATAGGTTTATAGGGTCGACCGGTGAGCCTACGTTTTCGGCTCCTTGCCACCCTCGGTACCAAGGGCCTGGAAGGGGGTGGCATCACATGGATCGAGATGTGATGAGTTCGCCCGCGAATATAACGCGATCAACGCTTTCAAGCACCTTGGCCCAGCGCACGGACATTGGTAAGACCGTGCGCCAATGGAAAATCAGATTCAATGGTGCCAAGGGGAAAAGCGTGGAGGAATTTCTGGAGAGGATCGCAGAATGTCGCAGATTGACGCCGCTCACAGACGAGGACATGCTCAATGCCATGACGGAGCTCCTCAACGGTATCGCCCTGCATTGGTACCATCTATCCTGGAAAGACTGGACCACGTGGCAAGAGTTCTGGCAGCCCGGAGCTACTACGGCGTTGATCGACGCTTCCAAGCTGAGCTGATCAGCGAAGCACAGCCGCGTACGCAGGCGAAACGCGAGCCAACACGCGACTACGTGTTTTGTTTGTTAACGATTCTCAATCGGTTCGAAGAACCATGGACGGACGACAAACAACTCGCCCTTATCTACCGTAATCTACTCCCGGAGATACAAAAGTTAGTTCCGCGGGAGAAGATTACGAGCGTAAATTGGCGAATCGAGCTAGCTCGAGAAGCCGAATGCGTCCTCGATGCGGAGCGCAATTATAAGCCACCTCTGACACTCGAGGACTGCATAATGCCCGAAGTGGCCTTCCATGCGGCAGACACGTCTCGGACGCGCCCGAAGCCAAAGATCGCGGCCGTGGACGTGAAGCCGCTCGACTTCAAAGCTTTGGTGTGAGAAGTTTTGCAAGAGGCGGGCTTTAGAGCCACCTCACCTGATTTAGAGGCGCCAGGTGTCGCAGCTCTTATCACGAAGAGGAGCAGTCGCGATTCACGCCCGAGATCACCGCGTACACGAAAGACCGGAGTGTCGACCTCGCCTAAATCGGAGAGGAAGCCCTCCATCAGGGGAAAGCTCGTACGCAAGTCTCTCAGCGACAAGAACAAAGGTGGGACAGCAGGTCCTGATCCGCGGTTCTTATGCTGGAGTTGTAGTTGGCCAGGACATACCCTACGCAGCTGTCCCGAGTGTTCGCGAAATGCAAAAAAGGGCGAGTAATTGAGGTCCAACTCGCCCCTACGCTCCGTGCGACCTCTGAAGATCAGCAGGCAGCTGCGAGGACACAGGGTAATGATGATTGCCCCCTCCTGGCTGTAAAGGAGGAGCATCACGACCGTGACTCTGCTGACTCAGCCACAAGTATCGTTGTGGCTCAGTCATTGCTTGATATAGGGGCTGCTCGTACAGCTCTCGGAGCAATCGGCCTGCAGATTGCATCTGCCCTCGGTCGTCTAGTTCGACCCTTTCCTGAATCTGGCGCTCGACTCGCCACGGGAAAAATTGAGCCAATAATAGGCCAGGTGGCCCTTCTGTTTGCCATTGCAGACGTTGAAATAGAGCTAGACGTCATCATAATTCCAGACTTGGAAAACGACTGTCAGCTCGGTGCAGACTTCTACTGCGCTTTTAATGCGGTCATCCACACGCGCGACAACACCATGTCGATCAAAGGTGCTGCGGATTTCGTTCCGCTACAACTCTGCGCCGTTTCAGTTACCTCGGCGTATTCTCCTGCCTCTATAGGCTTGGCTGATATTGACAATAGTCAACGTCGAGCTTTCGAGGAACTGCTCGACCGGATGCTGCCTTCGGCTGATCAGCCTCTGGGCTGCACGCATCTGACCGACCACGTGATCGATGTCGACGATGCTAAGCCGATTAAGCAGTGTTACTATCTGGTCTCTCAGAAGATAGAGCTGGAAATGCATGCGCAAGTTCGCAAAAGGCTTGATCAAGGCGTAATTCGCAGATCAATCAGCGAATGGTCTAGCCCCGTCGTGATGGTTCGCAAGAGCGACGGGAGCTACCGATTCTGCGTGGACTATCGCAAATTGAATTCTGTGTCCCAGGGTCAGCGCGTATCCGCTCCCTTACATGGACGTAATTTTACGGAAATTGAGAAATACGCGATACATCTCCACACTGGACCTCAGCAGCGCCTACCATCAGGTCCCTCTTCGTGAGGAATCGCGACACATCTCTGCCTTCACAGTCCCAGGCATGGGGTTATTTGAATGGACACGTATGCCATATGGTGTCGCCGGTGGCCCTGCAACCTTTCAGCAGTTAAGCGAAAGCTGATCGGCCCTGAAATGGAAACGGTGGCCTTCGCCTACCTCGATGAAGTGATCATCGCTACGGAGAGCTTTGACGAGCACCTCAGGTGGCTCAAACATATTCTGCGACGGATTTCCGATGCCGGCTTGACCATTAATCGGCAGAAGAGTAAATTCGGACTCGCAGAGGTACGGTTCCTCGGCGTCCTCGTGGATCGTGACGGTTTTCGACCCGATCCGGATAAGATTGCACCAATCTTGACTTACGCCGCACCAAAGAACCTGAAGCAGCTCCGTAGGTTTCTAGGCCTTGCGTCCTGGTATCGCAAGTTCTTAGAGAACTTGCGATACATCAAGTATCATTGGGGAGAAGAGCAGCAGCAAGCCTTCGAACAGATCCCGGCGCTCGTCGCATTTGCACCAGTCCTTTCTCGACCGTCGTTCGGAGAAACGTTCGTTATCCAGACGGACGCCAGCGACTCGGGACTAGGCGCCGTGCTCACGCAATCAGTTGGTGGCGTGGAGCGCGTACTCTCCTACGCTAGTCGCACGATGACTGCAGCTCAGCGTAATTATTCGGACACCAAACGTGAGTGCCTTGCCATGCTATGGGCTGTGCGTAAATTTCGCCCGTACGTCCAGGGCTATCACTTCCAGGTGATAACTGATCATAGCAGCCTTCGTTGGCTGCAATCATTGCTTAACCCCACGGGCAGACTTGCCTGTTGGGCCTTGGAATTACAGGGGTATGACTATGAAGTCATCCACCGGAAAGGTTCCTTAAATTGCGTACTAGACGCCCTTTCTCGTTTGTATGAAGACGAGCCGACCTGCGAAGTCGCCTCCCTCGACGTCACCGATGTGCAAGACCCCTCGTATTTGCGCCTTCGTAAGAAAGTGGTGAGCGATCCGATCGACCATCCATGGTGGAAAGTCGTTGGGCAACGACTATACTACGACCGTCCCGATCCTGCCGTTGAAGATTTAGTAGACAACCAGGATACGTGGAAGTTAGTCGTATATATATGATATATTTATATATGATATATGATATGATATATGATATGATATATGATATGATATATGATATGATATATGATATATGATATGATATATGATATGATATATGATATGATATATGATATGATATATGATATGATATATGCTATATACCTATTTTCTTATAAATTTGGCAGCGGAATCTAATAAATGGGATTTACTGGTGTCGACGAAGAAATTCTTTAAGTGCGTATACCTTTTCGTAGCCTCGATCATCGCCACGCAGCGAATTTAAAATTGTAAGAAAATACGTGTGTATATAAATACATGCATACACACTTACACATACAGATAAGAAAATCTGTACACGCTTAAAGAATTTCGACACCAGTTAATGCCTTTTATTGCATCTATTGTTCGCTCCTCCCTCCCCCCCACTGAACGCGTCTCTCCCTGGATCGCACGAGCTCGAAAACCAACATCTGCAAAATCGCACGAACGGAGTACCGACGTTCACAGCCGTAGCGTTGAGTGTCAAAATTTTACTGCAATGTCTAACATGGGTATCGGCGATCTCTCCTTATTATCTCTGATGTATGCCTATATGTATGCAACATTCTTGACACCCACGAATGCCATTTTTACATTCATATAGTCGCGCCCTCTTTCACACGGTGGTCGTGTTCTTGCTATTATGCATATAAAGTGAGCGAATTTTCCACTACTTCTCTCTAACCTTCTATAGGTGACATCACAAGTTTATATACTCGTTTACGGGTTCTATTTATAACTAGACGCTAGTCGATTTTTTTCAGGCTTCCGTCGAGATCCGTCGAGTTATGAAAATTCATAACGTTAATGTAATTGCGTTATTGTAATCGAAAGTTGATTGTTGACAATGACAGTAAAGAAGAGAGAATACATTTATGGCAGTTTTGTAATTGGTATGGGTTACAGTAATAGAATTGATTAAAATATAATACATGAATTGTTTTTAACATGTATTACATGTATATCATGAATACACAATCTTCAGTTTACTGTTCATTATTACTTGTACGAAAGATTAATTTAATTAGTATTAATTGTGCGTGAAATTTGCAGTAATATTAAGTTTATTGTTATCTTTGTTACGAATTTAAAATTTAGAGTTTGGATGGCACTGATGAAGTGTAAGTTCAGGTCCAGCTGTTAACTACTGCCCTATTTGTTCTGAGTTGACCATATTTTGTGTATACATTTTTAGAAAATTTTGGAATGAGCTGCTTTGTACTATTTAGTGCTATTTACCTCTGATGCTAGCCTGTTGTTATCCCATACCTACAAAGTACACATTATTTCTATGTATACATTGTTCAGTTAGTTCAGCAGTATATGGTTGGAATTTTAATACGCAGGCTTAATGGTTTGTTTAAATCTATTGAATAATTTAATGTTTTTTTTTCTCAATAGTGTATATTTTTATTGATTTATATTTATTATTAATTAATTTTTTATAGAACACTGCTTACATAGAATTTAATATCTTACATTACACAATAATGTTCTTTTTATATATATATATATATATATATATATATATATATATATATATATATATATATATATATATATATATTGAGACACTAAGTCATTATTTATTGCAATATAGATTTTTATTGTGTAGATTATACTGTAACTTGTAACCTGTAACTAGTGGAACATTTTATAGCTAATTTTTATAGCTATAATTAACAAATGTAAAATAAACAAATCACATGTTTCTATTGATTTTTAAATAATTTTACCATTGTCGTAAAGAAAATGTTTATTTTAAGTATGCAGGTTATGAATTTTGATATGAAATAGTATAAACATAAAATAAGAAGAAAAAAATATTTTTCAAATTATAATTGTTATTATATTTTATGAAAATAGGTGACAATTAATTCACATAAATCTGAAAGTAGTGCTATTTATAGAAAATTACTTAAAAATTAAAGATTAATTATCATAGATTATTTATATACAAAAAAATTATAGCTGAACATATGCATTATTTCAAACCTGCTGAAAATAATTTAGTAAAGTGAATTCAAATATTTTGAAGTTTTATTAATTCTTATAAAGCTTTTTAATTGTAAAATATTATATTAAAGTTTATCAAAATTATTTTATTTCATAAATTGCAATTGGTTCCCATTAACTTTATTTTAATAGATTGGAAAAATTAAAAAAAAATTTAATTCTATTAAAATAAAGAATGAAAAGCAATTACAATTTATTAAATAAAATAATTTTAATAAACTTTAATATTAAATTTTACAATTAATAAGCTTCATATGAATTAATAAAACTTTGATATATTTGAATTAACTTTAATAATTCATATTCAACAGAGAATAAAATTAAAGTTTATTAAGATTAATATTATTTGATAGTTTAAATTAGCTTATTAGTTCTATAGAACATGCAATTAATATAACATAATAACATCAAATAAAATTCATGTTTGGTCTGAAATTTTGGAATCAGATTATATCTATTAAAACAACTTTTTAAATTAAAATAATTTTTTGAAAATAAAATAATTATACAAATATAAGTACTTTTTACAGACTATTTTTATAAACTTAAAAGAATTTTAAAAATAATAATAAGATAAACTTAATTAGTTCTTTGAAAATATTAATCGATTACTTTATTACTTATCTTCATTTACAACATTATTTTTATTATTGAAAAGTATAAATATTTACAAGAAAAATTTCTCATACATAAAATAAAAAATCAAATTAATAGAATTTCTATCAGTAGAATAAAATTTTATTGTATGTGCAAATTTTATAATTTCAGTTGTAATAAATATATTCCTTAAATATATAAAAATACCTCTAGGCTCTACGTATGATGTCAGCAATAGTGCCAGGTGGACATATTCTCAATGATAGCAGTACCCAGATTGTTGATCATAATGCCGAGAGATTAAAACTCCAACAGGATTTACTGGAAGCTACCAAAAAATGTCACATAAGATTTGGTAACAAAGCAGAATTAGCTACTGAATCTGATAATTGTGTTATTCAACTTTGCTACATTTTTGAACAAATTTTCAATCATGGTCTCAAAACATATCGAATCGAAAAGTTTAATTCAGCGTTTAGGTAAGTTTATTTGTAACTAATTTGAATGAAAATCGCTTTTTTCTAATGGAAATAAAATTTTTAGGCATGTATCTGAATTAGTGAAATCAGGAAATTACTTGCGAAGCTCAGGATCTGAAGCTTTTTGGCCCTGCATTCGTGAACAATTGACTTGGCATGAACAACAACGTTTTAGTGTCTTACAAAAGGTTCAAACAGATTACGGGCGAGGTCGAGCTTGGCTTCGCGCGGCCTTGAATGAACGTTCCCTTGAACGACACTTACATTCCATTATTAGCCCAGAAGTAATAAAATTGTACTATGAAGACTGGTCTTTTCTCCATGACCAAGAGAAATGTTCCATGTTGCCCAACATTGCTGCTGGTAAAGTACATTAAAGTATTAAAAATAAGTTCTTATTTATCTTCCTTTTATGTTAATTTAGGTTTGACAACTATACTCTTCGCTATAAGAGTAGATAATGAAGAGTTAAATGAGACCTCTGAAGACAGTGAATTTTCTTGTAATCCAAATTCACACTCTGAACCAATAATACTTCCAGGTATTCACAATTAAGTTTTATACAACCTTTTTAAAAATGCAGTTTTTTAATGTAAATATTTTTTTTGTGTTTTCTAATAGATACTTCATCATTTAATTTGAAAATGCGAAAAAAAGTTCAAACACATGTTATATCTTTTGATGATGATGAACTCAATGATAAATGTTCGAGTGATGTTGTATCAACTAATGTACCTACAACTTATTTAAGTTCACTAAATTTAGGATCAACAATGAAAGAGAAAGAATTAACAACTTCGTCTGCTATATCATCTAATTTTCAAACTCAATCAAGAGTTGATGATGTCATTCTTGATGTAAAACCAATCAGCTGGAGAGAAAGGCATGTTCAGTTTCCTCTTTATCTATCTATTAATTATTTTTACATTTATAGATACTTTAATTTTTTTAATCAATTTATACATTCTGAATAGGAATACATTTGAAGAAGAAAGAATTTTAACACCGCTTACTGATACTGAAAATATGGGTGGTTTAGTACCAGTATCTCCATTAGATAATATCCTGGATGATATGTTAGTTAGTTTACCAAATTACTTAGAAGTAAGTAAAAAAATTTACTATAACTAAAATAGTACATGGTGTCTCTTCGAAAAAAATAAGCGTTGACATAGATGTGAGTTTTGGCCTTATACCATAATAAGAATTTCAAAGATTAATGAGTCTACAAAAACCTTCTGGTCTCATGTAGGACATATTACTTTCTCTTATCAAGGTGCCAAATTAAAATGAATTAAATTTTATTGTAGAATAAGTTATATTAAATTGAGCAATACATTTTTTATATAAATATATTCTGATTATATAAGCGTTTTTCGAAATTAGTAATTTGAAAATAAAATAAGGTTATAGAGTTAAAATTGAAAGATAAAGTTGTAGGTAATTGTGAGTTATATGATTAGGGGTACAGAAGGTAAATCCTTCACCAGGAAAGTATGAAGAGCATAACTGTGTCATCTACAGTTGACAACAAAAAGTAATTCAAAGTCCAATAAATTTATTTTTTGTATTCAGAGAGCGAATACTGATAATAGACTATACACTAATGTAGTCCATAACCGATTCTTCTTACATGCCTAGGAAACAATATTCATGTTATAGTCTGTTAGAAGGTACATGGAGTGAGGTGGACATGTAGATCAGGGATTATGTAGGCACTATACTTGTTCAAACAGGACTTCGTGCAGTGCACTTTCTTCATATTATTGGAGAAGAATAGACTTTACAAAAAACAAAAGAAATCTATGCAATACAATACCTAGTACAACTTAGTATTTATTATAACTAATTGTAATTCACTGATGAACATTAATAATGTTTTTCTCCCTTTCGATAGTCGTAAAAAAGTCTATTATGTTCTTTATGTATGAAAAAATTATTTACTGATTCATGAAAACTGGAGCCTTCCTATGCTTAGGTACACATGCCCTCATTAGCAAACACCTCTATTTAGAATTTACTTAAACTTAAAGAACAATAAAAACAATTTAGATGACTTGCAAAAGTTAAATACATAAAATGTTTGGCGAATATAAAGATTAACGTTTCATAAGGATAATTTTATGTGCCCTTTCAATTTTACTTTCCAGATAAAAAAGTAAAATTTTATCTCCACTTATTTGATTAATTAGAAAAGTTGATGATGGGACTTTGAAAATGGAACTTTGCTTCCAGTAGATAGTTGAAGAAAACTGTATTTGACTCCTAGAGTTTTAGAAAATAAAAAGGCAGTACTTATACTAATTTATTTATAAAGTTAATTAATTTTCAATATATTTTTAAGGAATGTGAAACTACCGAGGCAGCAATAGAAGCAACTGAGCCCCTTATGCATAGTCATGATAATTCAAGTATCCTGGACATAGAGAGTTTACGTGTAAGATTCTTAGCTCTAAATGAAATTTTAGAACATACGCGTGAAGAGAGTGTTGCAAGTAAACTGCAACTAGCCCGTCTTCAAAGACAACATCAAAACTATCTTGAAAAACATGAACTGCAAATTCAAGCTCTGAATAGGTATTCAAAATTATTATACAATCAGTATATATTATAATTCCTTATTTGTACTTTGATGACTGCAAAATTCTGTTTTATAGAGAAAATGAATTATTACGACAGCAATTAAGAAAATATGTAACAGCTGTACAGATGCTTCGGAAAGATTCAGATGCAAATATTGTTTCAGATGAAAATGTTTCTTTAGATTATCATAAAGAATCTCAAGTATATCAAAGCAAATTAGTTCAAGTTGCTGAAATGCATGCGGAGCTAATGGAATTTAATGCTAAATTGACATTACAGCTTACAAATAAGTAAATATTAAATAAAAACTTTAATGGTGATTTTTTTCTAAATTAGATTAATTTAAAATTATTAAATGTTTGCAAAGGGATAGATTAGTGAAATTGCTTCAATCAGAATTGGAGTGTCTTCGAGGTCCAATAAATGAAGAAGATATACCTACTGAAACGCCTTGTTTAATTCACATTTGGATACCATCAGCATTCCTTACTGGTCAACCATCAGATGTTCATCATGTTTACCAGGTAAAAATAGATTTGTTTAAAGCTTTTGCGTTTTTAAAAAAATATGAAATTCAATACATTTTACTTGGTTTTAGATATATATTCGCATCAGAGATACAGAGTGGAATATATATCGTAGATATGCACAATTTCATTCACTTTACAGAGATTTAAAAAAACATGATGCAATAGTTACAACATTTGAATTTCCTCCAAAGAAAACTATTGGAAATAAGGTAAATAGTTTGTGGAACAATTTAGTAAATACGTAAATTTCTCTTTGATGTATATGAATGAAAGAACTTTTATGTTATAAAGGATGCTAAATTTGTAGAAGAAAGAAGACAAAAGTTACAGCAATGGCTTAGACGAATCGTTAATAGACTTTCACATTGTTCACCTGTTTTTTCATCTTGCCCAAGCAAGCAAACTCTTATTTCATTAATTCCTTTTTTTGGGTAAAAATTTCAATTAATTAATATTATTAAAATATTCGTTCATTAAAAAATTATATTTTTAATTTTAGTGATTTTGCAAATCCTGATGAAACTAAAAGAAATAATTCTGCCAGAGATACCTACTCATCGTCACCACAATATATGGGTTTATAATTATACTGTTGAAAAATTGTAAATACAAAACAGTGTTAAATATTGTTAAATGAAATGTAAATATGTTAATTAAAATATTTAATATAAAGAAAATAACAAATAATTAGATGTGAAATGAGTATACTTTCATGCATAAAATTTAAAATAAGCTTTTTATTTTTTTACTGTAGCTATGATTTATAAGAATATATTAAGTACAGGTAATAAAATGTATTTTAATAGCTATAGTTTTCAATTTCACATTTAACTATTTTTAATTTTCATTTGGTTAAGAATCGTGGAAGTATGTGACATTTTTGCCACTTAAGTATTATTAAAATATAACGTTACTACAGAATTTTAAATTTTTCAATGTTGATAAATGTAGATAAATACTATTAAAAGCTGGACTTTTATAAAAAAAAATATATGCTTACTTAAGTGTATATGTATGTACTCTTATGTGTATACTAATTTGTATTTTCCTTCAGTTTTATATATATATATATATTATTGTAGAAAAAACAATTTTTAGACTTTTAAAATTTTATTTATTTTTAAGGCGACTTGACAGTAATATAAAAAGGTACACTTTTGTTTCATTTACACATATGATAAAAATAAAATAATCCTTATTGTTAACTTCTATCGAAGAGAATACATATAGTATTATATCAACATAAAAATAACTTTAAAAAATGGAACAAATAGATATCGCTGAGTAACTTTTGTAAAATAAAATGTGTACAGGTCAGTAGATTGATTTTTATCAATAGTAGAATCAAAAATCGTGTACAAGCATATTTCTTTTTGAAACATATCTATGAAATTAATGATGAAGTAAGTTATATTATACATGCTCATCGAGTCTAATTAAAACTATTATGATTTTTTAAAAAACATTTAATTTGATTCCAGCTATCATATAATAAAATAGAAAATGACGAGTATGAAATGCGTACGTAGATAGAACTAAATTTAATAATACCTAATAGATAAGTTTGTAGTAAAGAAATATTCGATGCTATGACAATATTATTTTGATATATAAACTGCCCTATAATTTACAAATTTTACAACTCAATCAACTAATTTTAATCTCGCCTTAGGACTGTTAAAGAACAGTATTTAAAAGCTTCTTGAATTTCTTTTACATTTCATTTACTTTTATATATTTGAAAAATATTTTGAATATTTCTAAATAATTAATTATTGAACAATGGAGATTATTATTTTTCAAATTAGTCATTTGATATTCAAACTATATTTTAAAATTTATCAAACATTTGATATTGAATTTTGTGCTATTTTTATTTTGGAAATTTATTTTTATTAATGTCATTTCAAACTTTCTCAGTCCTAGGCTCAATACATTTTTATAATTGACGATAAACTTTTCATTTTTCTGATACCTGCTCAGATTATTTATTTTACTTCGAGATATGTCAAGAATGTACTGAAAATATGAACACTCGATCGTTTTTTCAACGATTGACAATTACTTATACCTATCATCGAAGTAGATATTTAGATCTGGAAATGACAAAATAATTTTACATTAAGCATTTTTTAATTCTTAATTTGTTTTTTGATATAGGCAATCAACAAGTTATTTTAGCAGTCTTTACATATATTAATCCTTGCTACCTTTTTCTGATTTATAACAAAAGGTAACAATAATACAGAAGATAAATTATGTTAATGCACGAAAGTTAATAAATTGTAGCCTCTAAATTATACTGCTGCAAAGTTTAAAAATATACTTTACTGTTTTATTTTCATTCTTTACATTAAATAAAACAATTCAATAAATTATTTGGAAAAAATTATGTACTCTGAATGTCTGTATAAATTTCAACAAAACAGTTTTAAAAATTAATTTGGAGTACTACATATTAAAAATGACAATAATTATTTAATTCATTTATAATAAATTCATTCAAGTTTTTGAATATTGATAAATATAATTTTTTATTAATTTTTGAAATAGTTTTTAAAATAATTAACTTAAAAAGATGTGATTATTCACTTTGTGTTATAATTTGTATTTTATATTAAATTTATGTAAAGCTTATATATATACTATATTCCACTAATATAAGAATATTTATAATTATTAATCAAAATCTAGATATCCTTTACAGTAAAAATGTGGCAAGAATTTACTTGACAAAACAATAATGAATATAAATATCTTACATTTCTACTGCAAAAATGATAAAATTATTTATTTTATATGATAAAACTATTCATTTTAAATAAAAACTAAAGATAATTTTATAAGATTCTAAAAATGAATTAGGATTGTAGAATTAACTTTCGTGCATAGTATAAGAGTGCAATATTTGAATACATTTTCTACTTATAAAACAAAAGTTTTAAAACAGAGACGAATGCTAAGTACTTTGATGTAGATGTTCGTTTTTTCAATGCAAATATCCACTACTATTCAAGAACAATAATCTGGTTCAACATGTTTTTAGAAAACAAGAATGACTTTATAGCTATATATCACTGACAAAATATATTACGAATTATATTAAAGATAGAAGAAACATTAAAAATGCCAATAATAAAGTTGGTTTATCCAAGAATCAATATACTCTTTTGATAGTTTCACTTGACATTGATTTGCCTTGCTGTATTCTTCCAAATAGAAAATCAAAAACGTAGAATAAAGTAAAACAAATTTAGCAGTCTCATTATTTGCAAAATAAACGCTGTTTGTATGGATGATTCAACAGACCTATAATTACCACTGCATATAATTGCAAAGCATCTTTATAAAAAAATATTACAAGTAAAGTATAAAGAAATAATGAACGAGATTTCTTATTTTTAAAAATTTGTTCAAATTGCTTAAATAGAAGAAAACATATATAATGTATGATAAATATACATTATAAAAGGTATATGTAATATATCGTTTAATATTCACTGTAAAAATAGCTTTAATTTAAATTAAAATAGTAAAATCAATAAAGTTTTTAAATCTAATTATGTCATTATAATTTTACTCATTTTTAAAAGTAAAAAATCTCATGTTCAAAATATATTTCTATATATTATTTGAGTTTAGTATTTATGCAATATAACTGGAATAGGTGCTCATATGCATATATATATTACCATCATACACTTCCGTATAGATATACCAATATCTCAATTGCTGAAACTGATGAGAATGATTTCTAAATCTTTCTGTTTTTTCTTTTTTTCAAATCATTTTTTACACTTTTTATTAGTATATCATACATATTGTCAAGTTCATAATCTTTGAACCTTTACTTGTCAAATATATAATTTTTCATAATTTTTTTATTATTATTTTCTTTCTATAAGGATCACCTATTTATATTATAATTATATGCTATATCGCTTGTACATACTCAGATTATAAACCTAAATAATACAGCTTAAAACTTAAACTTTGTTTCTGATCTTATTTTACTTTTTAGAAAACCATTACAATTGAATATGCGATAAGCATTAATTCTTTTGAATTTGAATATCTGTTTGTTACCCTCATTCTACGTTTTGCACTTATTTTTTTATTTGCATGACTCAAGAAGTAAGAAAGTGTATTTCTGATAATTGGCCTCTAGAATACACTAATTCTTTTGTATAATTCTCAATCAATATGTTTTTATTTAATATTTAATACAATAAAAATATTTCATAAAAAAAATAGATGTATTATTGATTATTGTTTCATAATTATTAAAATCTACACGGAATACAGAACGCATAGGTTTACTAGAAAGTAATGTTAACAATATTGTAAAAGAAATTTGAATATTAATTAGCATATAAAATAATAATACAAAAGAGAATAATAAAAGAATGACAAAATTGAAATACATAATTTTCTATTTCACATTGTCATCACAAAGTAGAACCATTCAAAAGCTCATAAGAGCTGAGAACAGTACGAATGGGTACTTTTATGTACATACCTATGCATACATACTCCATATTTAGTCTGTGCTATATTGTATTAATGCTTTTAACATACAAATTTAATACTTTTTCTGTTATTAATAATTGTGAATATTTTTATCCCTGTGTAGAAAATTAAAGTCGTTTTGACACTTTTAGCACTAAATTTAGAATACACACAATTTTATTAGTCTTATTTCTTGTAGAACACAATGTTTATTCCTAAACGACATTTGTTAATTATCACAAATTATTGTTCCTCGTAATCTTCATTATTATGTTTCCTTTTCTTTTTCTCAACACTTTATGGACATTTAACAAAGTTCAAGAGTCAATCAAATACTTTGTGCATAAAGTTTCTGTTTAGTTTTTATACATTGATGCCAAATTCTTAACAACACCTTATTTGGCTCAAGATAAACGACTTGAGCCACACTGGGATCAGCTACTTTTCATCGGTAACTTTACGTTGCCCATCTAGGTAGTCATATTATTTAAAAGTATATATATATATATTGATTTCTGCAGAAGATATTCACTTCCTAGCCGCAATGTTGATTAAAGAAAAATATATATATATATATATGTATATATATATATGTATATATGTATATCATATTTATACCAGTCAGGCTTATGCATTTTTTTCTGCAAGATACAGCCAGGGACTATGGGTTTGGAGGAGGCGTCGTCGGTGTGGCGTGCGATGAGGATGCTGTACTGGTAGGTATTGTGGAGCTAACCTGCTGCAATGGAAGGAATGCAGATCCTAGGCTTGGTTTTAATTGGAATGCTACACAAGGTTTTGAACAATAGTCAAGTTTACTCAAGTCTGCCATTGGCCTCCTGTTGATTGAATAATAATAATAAAGTAAGCAATTAAATAGTATCATTTTATTTATTATTTTAAAAATATTTTAAATTTATTTATACCTAACATCTTCAACAAATTTTGTATTGACTTTTTCACAACCATCAGGTGGTTCTCTAGCAAGAAACCTATTGATGTGAGGTGATGTACCTAACCGTCCTTCTCTTTCTTGTTCTGGCGTAGAGCCACGACTTCCACCTACAAAAATAAATTAAAGGTTAGATATTTTGGTGAATGTACAATAATAACTATGCATGAGGAAACTAAATTTTTTTTGAAAACAGTTTTCAAAACATTTAAATTTTTTGTGAAATTCTAAAAAAATTAATATAATTAAAAAATATTTGGAAAATATCTCTTAAAATATTTCACAAATAAAAATTTTTTAAACACAGCAAAAAAATTTGTCAACTATTTACTGGTAAAGTTTAGTTAATGCAGTCGTGCAAAAAATAATTGTAACAATCTGGACTAAGAAATTAAAATAAATAAAATAATAACTCAATTGAATTAAATAATAAATAACTAAATTGACAATATTTTAAAACTAAATAATGGACCAAAATATATATATATATATATATATATATATATATATATATATATATATAGCTTATATTCTAAGAAGCTTCATAAAATTTGTTTATGCAAGCCAACCTTGCAACAGGTCACTAGATGGACGAGATATATCCATTGAACCTGGTATCAGTGGTGACTCTGAATTCCTCGATGGAGGACCTTATTAAGGTATCCATAAAGATTAGTATTGTTTAGTTAAAAACATATATAATTTCATTTTTTTTTAAATTCTCTATGTAATAATATGGTATAAATTAAAAAAGAGCAAAAGATTTACCTGATGAATAAGAACTGGATGGAAGATCAGTAGCTGGTGTTTGTGTATTAACACTATTAACACTACGGTTAGCTCTAAAAAGATCAGCTAATGGTGCACGATGACCTTCAGGTGTTATTTGATCACGATATCTGGCATACTAAAAATTAGAAAATTAAATAATTCTAAAATTAATATATTGGGTGTTCAGCTATGGTATATTTATAAAATGATAAAATGATATTATTATGTGTAGAAAATAATACAAGCCTTGTCTTCAATTTGATGATCTGGATCATTAGAATTATTTGTAGATTTCAATACTAATCCTTCAATCTCTTGATTCAATCCTTCAATTGAAGAGCGCATAGGAGGCCTCATTGGTTTGATTGGTATGTTCATAGGACTTGCTTTTGTACTCAAAGTAAATTGATTATCTAGTTAAAAAAATGTTATACTATTAAAAAGTTGAATTTAAGATGTTATTATCAACATATAATATGAATATTATATTAATATATAAGAATAATTAATAATAACTACAGGCAGATGTTTGAGAAGCAATACTGGGTAATAAAACTGAGTGATCTCCAGGTAGTGCTGGAGGTGGTCCACCAGGCATAATCAGACCAAATGCTGCTGTTCTCTCTCTACTGCTAGTTCCTTCTTTATTTGTTCGTTGTAATCTGAAGTATTTCAAATCTTTTTTAAATTTACTTTTCTTATTTTATTTTATTAGTATGAAATATATTATTATATATACCGATGTCTAAAGTATTTTTCCAATTTTTCATCAGTAATTGTTTGTTCTGTAGGATGCCGATTATGAGTTTTTCGGGGTTCATTAGACCATTCCTCAGTCTGAAAGTGTTAATATTATATTTTAGATTATAATTTTTAAAAAGATTATATCAATAAATGTATTACCTGAGTAGCCTTATCTACAAGCAAACTAGTGTGAATATAATGTGAATCTCGTGGCCATTGTCCTTTGAGATAAATAGTGTCTAGAGAGGCTGTTCTCCTAATATTCTGGCTTCCACTTAAGCTGTCGCTACAGCGACCACTTAAAGTTTTTGATTTAGCTGCAAAATATCCTTTTAAAAAGAAGTTAAATGTCAAGTATAAACATGTCTTTCGCAGAAATAGATCATCATACCTTTATAAGATAAAGAGCCGGGGCTGCGCTGACCAGAGCTCGAAGACGTCTCTGGCGAGATGCGCGCCCGCCACGCGCTTGCGTTGGTGGGTGAAACGGTCGGACTGTTGCTATTGCTCTTCCGCAGGGATGTTGGTGCCTGCTGCCTGCTCTGTCGCAGCAACGAGCTTACAGGTAGAGTTGCCCGCATTGGACCCTGCTTCGCTGTTGAACATGGCGAGGACTTTCGCATCCGCTGCGACGAAGCCGACATTTTATCGGAACACCCGCTTACAAAGCAGCCTCCTATTCTACACACGAGCGTCACGAACCCAAGCACAACCACCCGAGGGAGAAAAATGGAACTGCGCGCGAGTCGCGACGCCGCGACGCGCAGTTATCCCCGCTCCCCGCTTATTGTTCGGCGATTAATGTAAACGCTATCAAATCGAATGTAGCAAATTAGCTGCGCGTTGCGCACCGAAGGTGATGAGTATGGTAGCAAACTTTCTGAAAAATGGATATTGCAGCTGCTGGACCTGACTGAACCCTGGATCCCTAGATGTGAGCAGAGTGGAGATTGTAGCTGATCTGCTGATTGTAGTTTGTAGTTTGTAGTAGAGTCGGATCGTCAGCTGTCACGTGATCAACGGGAGCATTGTCATTGGCGGCGGCAGTGAGCGTCTTTGCATTCAGCGTATGTTGTATAGTATACTATACTCTGCTATTGCGAGACGCCCATGTTCCATTCACCAACACAGCAGCCATGGCGTGTATATGTGACGTGCATTTGCGTATGGCGTAATATATATATATATATATAGACAGATATAGGTATACAGAGTTTATGGTACCATGCTATGCTATACGCATTACAGACACGGTATAGTGGTGAGTTGAGTTGGTGACTGGGCAACCCAGCCTAGTGCCCAGTCTATTCCTAATAAATCAAATATATGAATTTTTAATATGCTATCATCAGAATTCACAATCCTATTCTTGATTGGTTATTCTTTTGAGTTGAGGCTCTTTTAATAATACGCGGATGTATAACGGTCGACGGTGTTAACGTATAATGTAAGTTGCGCAATTTATAATTGGAACCAGAATGGAACTCTTGAACTTGGAACTTGAAAGTCTAATTTGAACCTGCTTTAACCAATAAAAATATTATTAATTTGAACTCTACTTGTATGCACACTATGAGTAGTTATATTTAGTTATATAATGGCACAGAATTTAAAAAATTATATTTTATTAAATATAAAAACGGGGCATGGGCCAAAAATCCAGAGGACGACGACAAGCACGATCACTCACCAGTTCACCACAAGGTTCCCCACAAGGCATGACCCGCATGACTATCAAATTATGGACATGACTGTATGACATGACCATTGAGATTGCAGTTGGAGTTTGAAGTTGAGCCAGATTGAACGCTTTGTTATGTGGTTGAACTGGTTGAAGTAGATTTTAAAAGGCAGTATAAGCAGGTATAAGGAAAGGTTATGGAAATTATTGAGATATATATATGTGGAAGCTGGAAATGTTTAATTCTGAACCTCAAAGTCAAATCTCAGTAGACGAATTTTCGAAGTCATTATTTTAACCAATTGGATTTTCATATTATGAGATATTATCTTTTCTTTTTGATGAACTTGGAATTTTGAAAATTAATATTAATATTGGTTGTAATGGTTCCACTAATATACAAATAAGGCGATATGTTATTAATGTTCGTTAAAAAAGATATAATTAAAATATTGAATTTTTAACTATTTGGATTGATTAATAATTATAATATTGATGAATAAATTTCAAATTTCATAACTCTATTAACTAAGAATAGATAAACTAGTAAATAGTTGATAAACAATTTTTTATATTTTATTATGACATTAAAAATTTCGTAAATAAATTCATTAGATAATAGTATTAATCAATAACCTAAATGATTTATAAAAATATATAAAGTATATTTTTAGCATATTACAAGATATTGCTGAAAAAAATATTTACACATCTCATTTCAATTACTGCATTACAATATAATACACTTTGTAGTGCAAAACATTATTCAAATAAATACTTTTTATGATATGAATTCTAATATACTACAAAACATTAAGATTTTCAAATTATTAAATAATTATCTATTAATAACATTTATTACATTTTTATATAATAAATTTTATTTTATTGCTATTTACATTATATGATACAATTTACTAAAGAATATAATTTACACTCTTGTATTATCACACTGGAAAAAATTTATATAAAATCAAATAAATCAATTTTGTAAAACTGTATTTATTGGAATCAAACAAATATTTCTTTAAGGTAAATTAAATTAATTAAAATTAATTCAACGGTTATTAGAATACAACAAATATTTATTAAAATTTTTATTTGTTTAAAACAAAAACATGCATATTTATAACGAATGAATATTTTGTAATTTGGAATTAAACATGTATTTGAAAGAAACAATAAGTTTATTTGAATAGCAAAAATATATTCATTACATTACTAGATATGTAAAAAGATAGTTAAATAAAAGATATTTGATAAACTACATATATATATATATATATATTTATTTATTCAAATTAAACAAATATATTAAATTTTTGAAAAAAACTATTCATTTGGAACAATTAAATTTTTTCTGTTTAATTTACAATTCATAATTTTTTTTAGAATATTCATCTACTGTTTACTGTCCGAAGGGTTTATTTTTCGGCTTTTACAAAAATTTAATTTTGTACAATCTTTGGCAGAACATTAGTCATATTCAGTATTATTTTATTACTGATAGGAAAATCTATTTCCTTTTTTAATTGACATAAATCCGATTGTAACTGTATTTATATTAGTCGCCTTATTCTATGTTGGTTACGGCCATTTTCTGTAGAAAGATGTTTATAATGATAAAATATATATACTAAAAAATATGTATTTTACGAGTTTTGTATTGTACTTTATTAGTTAGAAAATAGTACATTTCTTATCGAGTACGGAAAGGCTTTATTTACGAAATGAGAGGTTTGCGGCCCGAGTCGAAGCCGAGGGTTGTAACGAGGTTCGAAAAAAAGCCTTTTAGTAATAGGTAACGACTATATTGTTCCTCATGAAAACCGGAATCAAGCGGTCAATACGTCCCTTTAGCCATCAGAGGCTCTAGTTTTGAGTTGAAAATTTGTACTGCAGTCAGAGATAGTAGGGAGAGATTGCCAGAGCGCATATAGCAAGACAGGACGACTTTTTAGCTGCCGTGAACAGGCGCCCCGCCGCAGTCAGTCGCTGAAGCAGGCGCACTTTTGAGAATGCATGATCTGAAATTAGTTACCAAATCAGGAGTCAAAATTGAAAGAAATACACATTATCTAGCGCGGTTATTTGTCTTGAAGTTTCAAGCAATTGCTCATGAATTGTTTTTTCCCTTACTAAATAAGATGTCCTCAAATAAAAAATTATTATTTACATCATAATTATTTAAACAAATAGAAGAGAATTAAAATCTGATAACGAATTTTTTTCCTGAAATAATAGATTATTTTCAACAAAAAAGCTTCCAAACATCATTCTTCTAAAATAATTGAATTGTACTTTTGTCGACTGCCCATATACAAATTAATAAATATTTTTTATTGGTCTTACAGTCCAATCAATTCAATCTAAAAATAAAATAAAAATAAAAATAAAAAATAAAAATAAAAAATAAAAAAATAAAAAATAAAATAAAAATTAAATTAAAAATTAAATTAAAATTATAAGACAGTCAGACTGTCATTATAATTTTAATTTAATTTTTAATTTAATTTATATTTTTAATTTTTATTTTATTTTTATTTTTTATTTTTTATTTTTATTTTTTATTTTTTTATTTTTTATTTTTTATTTTTATTTTTATTTTATTTTTAGATTGAATTGATTGGACTGTAAGACCAATAAAAAATATTTATTAATTCTTCTAAAATGCATATTAAAACAGTTATCTTTTTGAAATGCAAATTTTGTAATTTTTTGCAACATTAACTATCTGTAATATTGCAAGAGATTCCAGTTTTTAAAAAATTCAAATCCTTACCTCTTTTTTTTTTTTTTTTTATGTTATTTAACGTCGCTCTATTTATGCTTCCAAATATCGGTGCTAATTAGCGACGGAGGTCTGCGATGTGTTTGTAAACAAAGCACATGTAAATAATTACAGCGGTGCCTGTGTCTATCGGCCGAGACCGGGATTTGAACTCAGATCACCAAGTTACTAGTCCTTCACCAAGTTACAAGTTACTAGTCCTTCGCTCTAGCGATCGAGCCATCCTTACCTCTTAAGTAATCATTTTGAATTATTTTAAACTAAATTTTGTGTAAATAAACAATGATTTTAGCAATAAACATTTGACCCTTTTTAAGCCATTTTTCGATGCATATGGTGTCGTTCTGACACCAGTTTTTATCTGTTATTTTTGTTCAAAATTCATAAAAGTTTGTATAAATTAGTTTATTAATGAATTATAATTTAGGATATTCAATTCTTAAGTAATAACATATAAATAAATAAATATAGAAACGTGAAATTGTACAAAGATTGTAGATAAATTCAATTATTTTGTTGCCAATATTACATATTAATATGAATATAGTTATTTTTATAAAATTAATCAATTAATAATAATATAAATAAACTACATGCAAACTTTTTAATATATTCCAGAATTGTTACTTTCGTCGGATTCATAATAATATATTTTACAAAGAAGTACTATTCACGTATGCACTCATAAAAAAGAACTGATTTAAAAAAAAACTCAGGATTCGTATTTTACGGATCAAAATATATAAGAAGCATTTCATAAGGGAAATATAGCTTCCACGAGGACTAAGCGAACAGCAATATCTTTAAAACAAAAACGAAACAAACAATACATATATACTATTGTTTTTATTCGTTGTAGGCAAGTCAGCTACAGACATATCATACAGTAAATATTACATATATATATATATATATATATATATATATATATATATATATATACACACACACATATAAATACAGATATATATTACACATTAGAATAATCACAGAAAGAATATTACAATATATGTGTCGTGTGTGTTATGTTATAAAGAACATATAATTATATATTATAAAATTTATATAATGTTTCTTTAAATTTTACAGAACTTATTGATCAACAATTCGTTTCATTTATTACATTATATAATATTAGTATAGATTAAATATATTTGTCATTTTCTTTTATGTCAAAAATTCTATGACAAGAATTGAATTAAGTAATTGAAATAACATATCAAAGGGTTACAAAATATTTAGTTTCTAGTTTAATAATTTTTCAATAATTTCTTTCAATTTGTAATATAGGATTATGTACCTACAGTAAAGTATTATTGCAGCTTTAAATTTTTTTTTTGTTTTTCGTTTCTTTTAAGAATATATACTTCAATTAAGAGTGTTCGATTGTAAATCACGGTTAGAAAATATATTGCGGCGATTTAGTAAAATTATGATGTATAAAAATTAGACTGTGTTTAATCGACTATTCAGGAATGCCTTGCTCTGATATGTGGAGATAGATGCAGCTGGGCTAGGGCACATATATTATTTAAATTGCATAAAAGTAAAAATTAATACACACGCACACACACGCGCGCGCACACACACAGAGTTTGGGTTCTTGTAAAGAATTATTACCTAATAATATATACTGAATAATACCCAATTTTGGATTATTTCTTTTATTCAAAGAAAAGAAAACATAGCCTATGTCACTTCTGATGTTAATATAACATATTAAAACAAAAACATAATTTGTCACTACAAACTATATTCAAATTTATTTATTTACTTAATCTTTACTTATTAATTTTTATTAATTTTTATTAATTTATTCAACTTTACTTAATTTTATTTATTTATTTATTTTATTTATTACATTTTAATTTTATTTTACATAATTCATTATTTACTTATTATATTTATTTCAATTTTATTTAATTATTTAATACATTTTTAAATTTATTTCATTTTATTTATTTTGTAATTTATATTATTTAATTCATTTATTATTTATTTCAGTTCCCAGATGCGACAGAGGTCGTAAAACATATTAAAAAAATTACACAACAGAAGGAGGCCGCATATAAAATGCGGAGAAGTAGCCGTAGCCGGAGCTGTAACAGTAGCAGCAGCTGCAGCAGCCGTAGTAGTAGCATTTTAAGCTGAAAGAGGCAGAACATCCGAAACAGCCAACAAAGCCGGACAAACCGAGAATTATCTCGGAAATTTTATTAGAATCAATTATATAATATAAAGTATAAATATATGTATAAAATTCTAAATATGAGGAAACTAATATTCATGATGATAATGCTAGTTCGCCGAAATACCATTATGTATGGATTAAAAGTTTGTTCAGATTTTTAAGTTCACAATTAAATAAAGCTCATGCAAAATCATTTCGTTATGAAAGGTGTTTACTTTCTAAAGTCAGTTAGAGGTCATGAAAATCATAAAACCTCTGAAACGTATATGTAGATCAAGAATTTCAATACCGTGGTGAAACAATAATATCTTATTGCAATCTCATGGGGGTAGTTTTTAACAGTGAGTTTTGCCTCTCACTCTGTTAATGCATGGCTCTTCAATGTAAACGCGCTTTCTTGCTAGGTCTGCATCTTTCATGGAATGTTCTTTTAAGCATTTTTTTCTTGTGCTTAACTAAAGTACCCATTTTAAGGTTCCAGGAGTACTCTGACATCTTATTAAAATCCTTGATAACGCATTTCTATTTCTTTAATACCTTGATGAAATCTTTCACCTTGCTCTTTACTATAATCTCCTAGATTTTGTGAAAATTTGTCCAAATGAGAATCTTAAAAGTGGAGCTTGAGACTCATGAGACACTGAACAACTTTGTAGTTTACGGTCAAGTCGCTAACTATTTCTTCATAATTTGGATCTCTGTTGTTGCCTAAAAATTTCGTACAAACATCAACAAAGCTCTGCTAAGCTTGTCATTCATCCTCTAACATTCGATTTGGGAATTCGAGATCTTTTATGAGTTCTCTTATTTGAGGTTTATTAAAAATTCCCTCATTGATTTTTGCTTCGGATAACTTTGGAAACTTGACGAAGAGATATTGAGAGGCTGCACTATCTCTTTTCTTTAAAGATTTTACTAGCTGTTTAATCAAGCCTAATTTTATATGGAGAGGAGGTAGTATTATATTATCGGGATCAACGACCTTATTGTATTTGAGATTTTTGTCCCCTACAACAAAACTATTCCTTGATTGCCACTCGTTTACAACATAATGCTATTCACGAGCTCTGTTGTCCCATTCACATAGAAAACACAGGGTTCGTAAAACCAGATTGTTGACCTAAAATGATTGTGATAACTTTTAAATCCGTGCAGATTTTCCATTTATACAAACCGTAATTAATTTTATCAAGTAAATATTCCATATTCACGAAATTTTCATCCATTGTCGTAAAGTGAGTCAATGGAACATAAGCTAGTTTCCCATTGTTTAGTAACACATCTTTCAGTCTTTTCTTAGAAGAATCAATAAATAACTGCCATTTTTTAGGATCATGTTTAACTTCAAATTCGCTAAACATCCCATCTATATCATTACAATATATCAAAGAATCATCTTGAACAAAATATTTTAGAAAAGGCTCATCTCTGTCTCTGTAGAATATTACTTCTGTTTTTTTGTGTAAACATCCTTTTTCTTTCAGCCGTGATGCCAATAGATCCGATTGTACTTTCGATAACCCTAAATCTCTTACCAAATCTCTGAGATAACTCTGATCAAACGTTGAATGTGTTATACGATTAGCCGTTGTACTAGCATCACAATTAGTTTCTTCGTCATCTTCATCGTAACTTTTTTTGTTATTCATTTCATCATCTTCTGTGTCATTTTCTTGGACGGTGTCACTCAAAGATTCTGCAATGTTTTCATCACTTACATCGATTTCCATTGCTTCATCGTCGTCATGACTGGTATCGCTTACTAAGACTGTTATTGTAATAGACGAAACAGTTGTGTAAAGCAAAGAGCGACTGTTTCTTGAATTAAATCCAAATTTGGCGTTTATACAAGAATAGCAGTCGCTATCATGATCTCGAGGTACACGCCAAATATAGGCGATAAGAAAATCATTTGTCGCTCTCTACTCTTTCAACGTTTTAAACGCGAATCGCAAACTTGACAGATACGTTTCGGAACCAAAGGTTAGTTCTAATCCATATCAGTGGTTTTAGAACACTCGTCGTAGATCGTAAATCAAGATCTTAAATCAAGTTCTATTTTACATTAAATAACTGAATAAGCAGTGGAGATGTCGTTGCTACACTGGACTTCCGACTATCTTAAAAAGGATTGTTGGACAGAACCGCTGCTTCAAAGGATATCCAACTATTCTGAAAATGACTGTTGGATGGAGCCGCTGCTGCACGCTTATAGTTTATAGGAATTGGTTGATAAGAAAATTGTGGTAATAGGGATGGGATATAAGGTGTCTCAGAGTTACGTGCTGGGGCGTTAAGAATATTGAGGTAAGGGGTATTGGCTTTTAGGGTTAATTGCTCGGTGGTTATGCAAATTGGGGTATAAGCGATTGGGTTCAAGGCGTTTTAAAGTTAAGTGCTCAAATTAATAAATATTTTTTTATTGGTCTTACAGTCCAATCAATTCAATCTAAAAATGAAATAAAAATCAAAATAAAAAATAAAAATAAAAATAAAAATAAATAAAAAAATAAAATAAAAATTAAAAATAAAAATTAAATTCAAAATTAAATTAAAATTATAATGACAGTCAGACTGTCCTTGTTTACATTCACCCCCGTAGACTAATCTGAAAATAAAATATTAGCTGAAAAAATTCTTTGTTAGTAAAGTGCAGTCTGACTGTCCCCAACACCCTTACCTAATTGAAGACTTGTCCAACGTTTCGAACTCGCTACGGCTCCTCATCAGGGACTAATCTAAACCTTATATTTTAATCTATATATACTCATCCCCACCACCAAATTTAGTAAATTAAATATAAATTTCTCCTCTACTCAAATCGTCCAAAACCAATCAATTTAATAAGGAATGATAAACACTATCCAATCTACCAGACTCTAACATTAAATTCACATTATTTCGATTCCTGGAAATGTGAATACTTTCAAGACTCTCCCGTTTATACTTATTATTAATCTTTCTAAAAAAAATTTTATGTTTTATACAATTTTGTTCTGCAATTTATATTATTAATTATTTCATAGTCACGAGGATCCCTACGTAAAATATCGGAATAATTCTAGAAGAATCGTTTCCATCTGCAAAAAATATATAATAAAGACAAGATACCTTGTGACAAGTGTTACATTTTTTATTTACAATATTATTTTGAAATTTTTGTATTTTTTGACATAAAGTTAAAATACCTTGATTCTTATGGTTTTGCCATAAATAGTTAACTTGTGCCAAGACTCAACTACAATGTTTATCAGTATCTCAACAAATATAAGTATACACTTTTCAAAACAATATTTATTTAGAGATCGAAATAAAGAATAATGTATTGAGATATCCCAAATAAGTAAAAACGCTGTCTTCTCAGATAGACGAATGCTGTTTATATATTGCGGGAGGAGATGCTGAACAGCACCTCCATCAATTGTTTCTGAGGAGTCATAGCAATCTATTTATCATGCTCCACAGATTAATCTAGTGGCTTAAAGGCGAATACGATCCCGAGGACTTCCTAGAAGAAAGTGAGGATGACTCAGGGAAAGTATATATAAAGCATGAAACAGTCAGGAGATCATATATCGCGAAAATGGTCTTCGAATCTAATTCCTCCTGGCTAAATATGATAACTGATGGGAAAGAGAGGCATCCGGTGGAACAATTAGATGTCGACCAAGACGTCCAGCGGAATCTTGAGGCCTTTAGGTAGCGCTTCAGAGTGGTCGTGCCCATCCAAACTATTATGCCAGAGCAGACGACTGCGGTACGCCTCTTCCCTCAGAAGACCAGTTGGGGCACAAGACCCCATCCCCGCAATCAAACGCAATGCCAACCATCCGACTGAACAGCAACCCTCCAGACGTAATAGAAAATATATACAAATTTATTGCTGATCAAACGGAACGGTAAAAAAGGCTGGAGGAGACCATAGCTGCTTTAGCAGCACAGGTTGCTGCTCAGAAATTACAGACTTATGCACCGATCAGCAGCACAAGAATAGCTGGCAACACTGCACGGAGGAAGGGACACATGCAAGACACTAATACGTGTCATGCATCAACCCTGCAGGAAGAATCGTCCATAGCAGTCCTACTCTCGGCCAGTGGCAGTTCAACGCAACACTCAAGTCCACCCGCCCGTAGATGTGACTGAAATCGGGGGGGGGGGGCTCCTTGAGGCCTCTAGACGCCCCGAGGATTACGTTGACCGAATGATTACCCGGTGAATCAGAAGTCGCTATACGAATCGTGGCGTTCATAGGTTGCTCAGAAAAAACCCTTGGTTCCTTAATAGCTGATTAGATATACGTTCCGGGTGAATATCTATCAAAATTATGTATAGGTTATTTATATGTTTTAATATATATATATATATATATATATATATATATATATATATATGTATATATAGATAGTAATTTTTTTCTCTCTTCCTGTCTCTCATCCCAAATGTTCCTTTCTTTTATTGCCCAATTACATCTTTCCTTTTTGGGTACAGAGTTGCGTGTCATAGTATGCAACGTTTAGAAGGGGAGGGGTGCCACACATATAGGAACTTCTTTCTATATGTGTTAGAAAGGAAAATATTGGGAAAAAGGAAAAATTTAGAGAGATAGATATATGAATTATAGTAATGATTTTGGTAGATAATATAGATTATTTTTGACAGTTAATATAAATTTAGTTGTTAAAAAAGCTTCTTCACTTTTGATCTTACTTACTTTAGAAATATTATTATAATATTAAAACCGTGTTGTGCTGGTTTATCACTTTTGTGATTACTAATAAATAAATATAATAGTTTTATATTTGTAACTTTCCTATCCCCCTCGGGATATATTACGCAGTAATTTCTAGGGTACTTTTAAGAAAGGAGGAAGCATTTTGGGGAACGGACGGCAGATTGGAAAAATAATTATAATATAAACCAGTATATTTTTGATAAATAATAGTAATAATAATTATTCAAAAATATACTCTTGGTACAGGCTCTGATATGTTTTTCTAACAAAATTAAAATAACGAAATCTAATTACTAACCAAATATTAATAAAAATTTTATACAAAAATTATTATAATCTAGATATTAAAAATTAACGGTATATATTGTTTCTAAGTGCGCACTAGTTTCCGCACAAATACCCGGTGCTAGTTTCCATGCGGGCCATTTCACAAAGCAGGTTGATTTTATAAGGTAAAAAAATAAAGGTCTCCTTATTTCCGCTGCTCTTTTGAGGAGCGGCTCGCAACCAGGATCACGCTCACGGAAAAGTAAATTATGAACCGCCTGTCTTTTGAGGAGTGCCTCACAACAGAGATCAAGTTAACCCATTAACGTCCAAAACAGAAAAATCGTAACTCTGTTTTCAAATGTAAATCTATCACATATTCCACGGAGATATTCAAAGCAAACATACTTTTTCTTAAGTATTTTTTTCTCTACTTTCCATTTCTGGTATCAGCACTGCGAAGTTTTCATTCAAAAATCCAATATGGCGACGTTTACAAAAAAAAATACAAAATTTCGATACTTTTTTTTTAAATCCAATTTCTTGTTGTGTTAACGTTGAGGACGGAACTTTATTTTTCAACTATGAGTGCATAAATAAGTTGTACTTTAAATTTAGTTTGGTCCCGAATCCAGAAATTCAATATGGCGGCTAGAAAATGGCGCCTGAAGCGCAAAATTTTGCCCAAACTTTCACGAATTTTTTTCTCAAATATAATGTATTCGACGAAAAAATCAATAAGATAAAAAGTGCTTAGAATCAATCAAAGAATATGTCTAAATTTTTTTACTGAGTTTTGAGCAACTTTTTTATTTTTGCCAATTGGCAATTTATGATAAATTGGAAATGTTTGCTTTGAATATATCAGTGGAATATGTGATAGATTTACGACTGAAAATAGAGTTACGATATCTCTGCTTTGAACGTTAATGGGTTAATAATTTCGGAGGAAAATTTCAGGTAGGAGTTTTTGAATTCTGGACAGATTTGAGCTCCAGGAGCAGTTCGTGTGAAACAACTTTGTTGGAGTCGCTTCACAGAGCGATCTGACGATTTTACCTTTTGCAGGCCAATTTTTAATAATATTTTCGGTAAATTCCATCGCCGCTTGTCTAATATCGGACAAGCCGCCTTTTTTACAATAATAAAAATAATTTATAATAATAATAATTTATAATAATTATTATCGATAATAATCATAGTACTCTTATTATAAGACTAGTATATTATAATAATTACAATACTAATTTATAATACACGTTTATACTATAATATTTGTGTTATTACTTTATTTAATTTAATTTAATTTGTAGTGAAATATTAAATGAATTTGCTTACAATTATTCGAATATGTATATATACGCATCCTAATCTGTATATATATGATGCATACACATATGTGTGCTCATATATGCACAGATGCATGCATACATACATACATACATACATACATACATACATACATACATACATATATATATATATATATATACATATAAACATATATACGTACAAATGTATACGCGCATGTACTTAATAATCCGAGTATATACACTGCTATAGGAATTCTTCGGTTCCCCTTCTACTGTATATATCTCGATGCTTGAGCGAGTCGAGTGAGAGAGAACGGTAGCGCGCGGGCATGTATTTGAGGGGGATAGCAGGCGCAGCCCTAATACATTCGACACGGCTCTCTCTCTCTCTCGCCGCGCGAGACGTATCCCCTTCTGTATACTGGTACACCTTTACTCGGCGATAGAGAAAGAGAGAGAGAGAAAGAGAGAGAGAGAGAGAGAGCGCTCTTTCTCTCTCTCTATCCGGTTTGCCGGTGTAATTACTGATTGCCTAAGTGTTCGTCGCGTCGTTTCTTGACTTCGCGCTCTTGTCTGATTTTCGCGCTATAATATTATATTATTTTCCGGTGTTGTATTTCGTGTGTATTATTTCGTGTACTTATCATGTGGATAAGTTGTTCATATTTGTTAATTAATTCTATTATATAATTATTTGCTCGGCCTTATATATTAGGCCGTCGCACCTCCCCCCCCTTATCCATCCTTCGTGTATGCGCAATGTGTGTGTATTATGTTTATTGTGGTACAGTTACTAGATAACTATAAGAAGTTTAGAGAGAAGGTACTTAGTTTTTCTTTTCGTAGCATGTAATGCAGCGTACTTCCCCCGTGACGGGATCTATGCACATGTGGAACCGTCAGTTTTCGATTCGTTCACGATGAATCACGGCACCCAGACGGAAAAATAACGTTCTCTCTGCGTCATAAATCAAGGTTTGCCAGGACCGCGCGTCTCCGGTATTTTTGGTGTTGTGAATCTTATATTCCGGAGCGGGAACCGACGGCAAACCCCGGAACACCTCGGGTGTCCAAAAAGCCCTGGAACACCTTAATAATTTTCCAGGTAAACTGATTTTGGACAAGGTCAAGGTCAATCTAGAGGTAACTTTTGTCAAGGAATTTAATAGTAGCCTTGGGTTTGACTTTCAAGTTTGTTTCAAAATCAACTTTGCTTTTTGAAATGGAAACCCCTATTTTTGACAACGGAAATAGAAAGAGCAGAACATTTTACGTGCAAACATGTGCTCAAGTCATGGGTGAAGGATGACTTGATGGACACACAAGGTCATTTAACCTCGAACAAGGTCTGGAAACCTCTTGGTATAGGAAATTCTCAATTGTTGTACTACAGAAACTATTATCTTTATCAAGGTGCATGCAACGGTGACGCTCTGCACGGCCTTGACGATGCCCTTCAAAGACATTTTATTTTGAATTTTCTTATTTACTTTTAGCAGTACCCAGGAACAACGACGTGGACAAAATAAAATCTGTTCCATTTAGGGTGCTTCATTAGCGTGAGTCCCCTTGCCTTATAAACTAAAACTAAAAATAAACTATAAAATAAAAATAGCACAACATACAACTCTTGAATTCATAAAAAATTAATAAAAAAGTAAATAAAAATCATTCTTTTCATTAAAAATTTAATTAAAATTGATAAATTGAAGCTTTTTAATTTTGAATGTGATTTTGAACTGGAACTTAAACTAGTATTGAATGTAGAGTTTATTTTACATACGAAATATTTCGATTAATTTAAAAAACTATTAATAAGTAAATAAGCAGTAGAGCTTCAATATAAATTACTATTACATTTTTTTTTTAAATATTTTTCTCCGTTGTAAATTTGCGTTTTTCACTGTGATAACAGGATCGGATAGTTTTTACACTTGATCGTATTACAATTCATTCTTGAAATTTTGATCACTGTGATCGGCGTTTGGGTAAGGTTTAATTTGTTAGATTAATCAAAATGAATCTACTTATTGAAAGAGAACGAATATCACTTCTTATGTTGAGAGGTTGGAGCGAAATGGTACGATCTGTTAGCGGAGTAATGAATATTTGCAATGCAACTTGCATTGCATACAATTGGAGTTCTAGCAACTTCAGAGTTGCTAGAACTCCAATATCATTTTCAACGGTGTCAAGAACCATTACAAGGTTTAATGATCACGGTACTATCAGTGATCTATGTAGACCACGCAAACAAAATTCAGCATCAAATGAAGAGACTTCATTAAACGGTTTAAATATTAAATAATATTAAATAATGCTACCAATCATTGAGGTTCCACATAATTCTATTCGTAGGGTTAGTCAAGAAAATGACGTTAGCAAATCGTCAGTACATAACATATTTAAGCAAGTCAAATTCCATCCATTTAAAGTTAATCTGGTTCATAAGTTAAATGAAGATAATTTCGATCGTCGTGTTGAATTTTGTGAAGACATAATGGAACGCATAATTGAAAATCCTGAATTTTCATACAATATAGCTTTCTCAGATGAGGCGGCTTTTCAACTTGATTCATACAATATAGCATTCTCAGATCAGGCGACTTTTCAACTCATTGGAGTAGAGAAGACAAATCACAATATCGAGAAAAATTAAATGTTTGGACTGGAATTCTCAACAACAGAATCATAGAACATTTTTTATTGGTGGTAACTTAAATGCACAAAACTATGAAAATATGCTACGAAATCAAACAGTTCCTGCAATTAGACAAAAAGCTGGAGCCAACTTTGAGGTTTGAACAGGATGGTGCGGGACCCCACTATGCACGTGTCGCGTCCAGCGATTAAGCCGGATATATATGTATGTATATATATATATATATATATATATATATATATATATATACATGTATATATGTTCGGGCATAAAGAGGAAAAGGTCGGTCGAATTGCCATGGCACGCCGTCCCGTTGAGTTCCCGATGACTTTCAGGCCTGGGAAAGTGCGTATGGATAGAGAAGGAGAGAGAAAGGAAAAGTGACGAGCATTTAGCAACGTTACCCTTACTACCATTAAAAAATATATATATATATATATATATATATATATATATATATATATAGTTATAAGTAAAGCGAGATTCGTAGATATTCTCAGGGTAAGCCGTGAGAATAAATACGTTTATATATTTGTATATATAAACTGTCTGCGTCTCGCCCAATGACGAACCTCATTGCTAAATGCCTTGCGCGGTGCACGTTTTCCCGTAATAAAAGTCGGACCAAATGTGGCCGTAACAATGCAGCCTAGCCGTAGGCCCGCCGCGATCCGGCGCGGGCCGAAGTATCCTCTCTCTTCCCGCACCAATTGTACTTTCGACCGTCCTCCTGGAAAATTCGGAACGAAGCGGAGGCGCATTAATGCACTATTTACGACCCCCCTTTTTTATATACGAAGTACGAAACCCGAGAAGCCATCTAATATACCGATATTCTAGGATGCTGAAGTAATTGAAATACGTCCGAACTTTTAGTTTCGAGTAGAATATAAAGATCCTCGAAACAAACGACACACTGAAATAATATTATTTCTGAATATGAATTTCGATTTTCTAAATTATTAATGTAATGAAAAATGTACAAATGTTCGTTTTATTCAACGTGGTGGATTATTATAATATTATTATTACTAACGTCTAAGTTTATACATCACTTAACTTATTGTTGTTATTAATATTGCTCTTATTGGCTAATATTGATAAAATTATTAATATTGTTATTATTATTATTACTATTCTAAGCACTAATATTGCTATTCTTACTAGTATTACTGTTCTAATTGATAATAATGCTATCATTAATATTTTTCTTGTTATTGTTACTGTTCAATTAATATTTTCGATTTTATTATTAATATTATAAGGACTACGAATTGTTATTACTAGTTTAAACAATAATTATGTGGCGCTATGCGCTAATCATTATTATTAATCTGGCTATTATTATTATTACGATGATTACTATGTTTAATATCATATTACTTTTATAATTAGTTTACACAATAATATTTCTGCACTATTCGTTGATAATTTGCTATTATTACTATAATTATTACTACTTTTACTACTAGTATTCGCGACCACTGTAAACGCTAGTTATTAATCATTACAATTACGATTGTTATTACTAATATTACGATTATTAATATCAATATTATTTTCATTATTATTAATACCGCAATAATACTCTGAGGACCATTATCATCGACTTTAGAATTATTGTTACTGCAACTAGATATTATTGACGTGATTTTAAACCATATACATACAGGAATTATTCTAATTATTATTATTATTAAGTCATACTAATATATTATCAACTATTGCTATTGTTACCGCGCTTAGGATGTTTTTATATTTACGCACAATGTAAAATAAGCTAAAACTAACTTTAATTTCAACAATTGTGTTCATCTTTATTATTATTAATATTATCTTAGCATTATAATTAATAACGTTAAATTTAATTAATGACGCGTGTGTTTATTTTATAAATAAATAGAAATATACTTTTAAAATATAACTTAGTTGTACGTAGTATAGAAATATAGAAATAATAATCATAATTCTATGAAAATTATGAAATAATTTTAAATTATGAAACAATTATGAAATAATAATCATAATTGTCAGAGATGAACGGATGGTTTTCTCTACGAAGAAAAGCGTCCCTTCATCTCCCCCACCACGATGTAATTTCCTGCGGAGAAAATTTCGGCGTCGCCGGGCTCGGACTATAAATACGGGCCCTGAAAACTGCGGAAAGCAGATTGCCGGTCGCGTTCTTTCTGTACAGTTCTGTTTTACGATACGGTGTACTAATTCTTTTTGAAATAAAAGTAAGTATAAATTTCGGGCACGATTTTATTTTTCTGCGATCCCTTAACCTCAATTAACGCGCTCATTTTCAGGGCTGGAGACGCTAGCCAGGCTGACAAGAAATTGTCGCTCGGCCTTGTTGCCTCCGCTGAGACTAAACGCGGAGATCTAAGAGGTAGTTCATTGGCCAAGAAATTGCGCCGCTGCTATGTTTAGATACGCCGTAACTTCGGAATCCGTGGTACACGCACTCGTTTTCAGGATAGAAGGCGCTGGCTAGGCTGACAAGAAATTGTCGCTCGATCCTGTTGTCTCCGCTGAAAATAAGCGCGACGATTAGAGGATATCGAAGGGGAACCGTGGGGAACTAGCGGTATTGAATCGCCGTCCAGTTTACCGCGTGACGCCAACACTAGTTGGACGTAACACACGACACATTTGTAATTCCCTAGATGAAGTTTTTTTCAATCGATGGATAGGGTGGAGAGGTACTATAGAATGGACAGCTAGATCACCTAGGGTTACATAAAAGATAGGGTATACAAAACAAAACCTCAAAATTTAGACGAATTACGGCAAAGAATTATTGATGAATCAGCGCTTATTCCTATGGAAATGATCCAAAACACAGTGGATGCTTTTTAGCACCGGTTAGTTTACTGTCAGGAAGTAAATGGAGGTCAATTTGAGCAGTTAAAGTAAAAAATTGCAGTCCATAATGCTCATTATGATCAAATGTGAAAGGCAAGGGGACTCATGCTAATCAAGCACCCCAAAGGGAACAGATTTTACTATGTCCATGTCGTTATTCCTAGGTACTGCTAAAAGTAAATAAGAAAATTCAAAGTAAAATGTCTTTGAAGGGCATCGTCAAGGCTGTGCAGAGCGTCACCGTTGCATGCACCTTGATAAAGGTAATAGTTTCTGTAGTACAACAATTGAGAATTTCCTATACCAAGAGGTTTCCAGACCTTGTTCGAGGTTAAATGACCTTGTGTGACCATCAAGTCATCCTTCACCCATGACTTGAGCACATGTTTGCACGTAAAATGTTCTGCTCTTTCTATTTCCGTTGTCAAAAATAGGGGTTTCCATTTCAAAAAGCAAAGTTGATTTTGAAACAAACTTGAAAGTCAAACCCAAGGCTACTATTATTTTTACTATATATTCCTTGACAAAAGTTACCTCTAGATTGACCTTGACCTTGTCCAAAATCAGTTTACCTAGAAAATTATTAAGGTGTTCCAGGACGTTTTGGACTTCCAGTATAATCCGAGTTATATAAAAACCTAAGGACTTGTTCAACCCTTATATAGTCATTTTAGGGTGATATACTATCTAAATTATTATATCTTTCTCTTTGATGTTTAATATGGATATGTAAACTAATTTTTCCATTATTATCTTTTAGATCGAAGATGACTGGAGATATCTTCTTGCAGATAATAGCATAAGCAGATAAGAACCCACATATTTTGAAGCTAGTTTTGCGTTAAACGCTCCAATTTTATCGGATAGATTGTAAGAGCGTTTTTATACTTGATCACCGATTTTGGGGCTACATTTAGGATGTTTCATATCGTAGTATTATTTTTGTTTTTGGAAGCTTTTCGCCGATTGGCTTTGAACTAATTCCATCGTTTCTTGTAACTTCTCTATACGGTTTTCTGCGGTTATGTTAGTATTTTGTCCGTATAATTGAATAAGAGACCCGAGTGCTCTAAATTCTCTTTCGAAATTGAATTATGCTGGTGTAAAACCCGTTATTTCGGATGAGGTAGTATTATATACAGATTTTAATTCGTGTAGATAATTAATATTGGAAAATCATTGTTTTAATTACTTTGTTTGCTCGTTCTACGGGATTACATTTCGGTGTATTTGTGTTTTTTTATGCTGTATTTCGACCTTTTGCAACATATTCATGAATTCTTTGGGAGATAAAATGTCTTCCATAATCAGAGATAATAATTTTCAGACAGACAAAACGTAATGTGATTTGTTGTTTTACAGCGTTAGATATTGCTTCGGCGATTACTTTTAGGAATGTTTTTAATTCTATCCACTTGATAAATTGATCTTGCATTACTAACAACCAGGTGTTTAAGTTCGTTGATCTAGGAAGAGGTCTGATCTACAAATATTATTTCCCATGGCTGTTTTGCTATTGTTGCATGTAGTTTACCAGCTGGTGCTTGTTGCTTTATTTTAAATTTCTGAAAATTTTCATAATTTTTCACGTATTTTGCTGTCATATAAAGCATTCCTGGCCAATCATAATTTTTTGCAATTTTTACGAGAGTTTTTGTAATTCCTAGATATCAGGCAGGCGGGTCGTTATATACTTCATTCAGTACTCTACTTTGTTTGGACTTTGGCACAAAAACTTTCCATTGTAGGTTCTCACTGGTATCGTTCAAATTTAAGGTATGTAAAAGTCCATTTTTTATACAAAAATCTAGATAGTTTTCATGAACGCTCTCTACATTTCTTTACGATTTTCCATACCAGTCTTCTACTTTGATTTCGGAGGCTTCTACTGCTAATGCCTGTCGAAATAATGTGTCAGCAATTTGATTATCTGTACGTGGACGGTATTTGATTTCAAAATTGCATTGACTTAATTCGAGTGCCCAGCGGGCTAAATGACCAGACGTATTTTCAATATTATTAAGCCATTTTAACGAGCGCTGGTCTGTTAAGACGATAAAGTGATATCTCTCAAGATAGTTACGGAATTTCCATACGCCCCATTTAATTGTTAGGCATTCAAGTTCAGTGGTGGAACAATTTTTTCGGCTGACGTGAGGGTTCGGCTGGCAAAAGCAATGGCTCTTTCGCTGTTCCCATATACTTGTATAAACGCTGATCCCAATGCTTCTTTACTGGCATCCGTTTGCAGGATAAATGGGCGGTTCCAGTCTGAACTGGAAAGGACGGGTGTGTTTATTATTCTTCAGTGGCAAAGTTGTTGATTTGATGTTAAAAGCGGATATTGTCATACCTGTACTCTCAAGAAAAATAATACGTTAAACGACGACGATTATGAAGTATGGCATGAAACACATAAAGAAAGTTGTGCTTCGAATCATGCAGGCTCCGCCGGAAAGATGAAAGTTGGTTCGATCACCGAAATGTTCTCAAGATCCATCGAGAAATTTGGAGTAATGTATAGCAATTATATTAGCGACGGCGACTCCAAAACATTTCTTGGTATCGTAAAGAATAATTTATACGGCAATAAGTGTACCGTGACCAAAAACGAATGCGTGGGATACGTACAAAAAAGTATGGGTACTCATTTCTGTAATAAAAGAAAAGAACAGAAACTCGGTGAGTTATAGAGACTGTAATAAAAAAACTAAAAATATATTTTGGCCTTGTGATTCGAAGAAATTTAACTCTGTAGAAGGTATGAGAAGTGCAATAATGGCGACACTTGATTATTATTGTTCTATAGAAAAATTTCCTCGCCACGACAACTGCCTCGATGGCGTTGAAAGCTGGTATGAATGGCGCAAAGCAGAAGCAAAAAATACTTTGGCTGATTTTAAACATCCATAGCGCCTAATTGACGACGATATTGAAAAACATATTCGTCCTATGTACGTGGAATTATCAAAGGACGCTTTATGAACAAGGTGCTTGGTGGACAAATGCAAAATGCTAACGAGTCATTTAATTCAACCGTATGGCGCATGACGCCTAAACACCTTCATTCGGGGAATAAAATAGTTGAGACTGCTGCTTTCATCGCTGGAGTGATGTTTAACGAAGGCTTCAGTGCAGTATTAAAGACTGTGCACTTATTAAACTTGAAAATTGGGCTCCAGTGCACAAATTTTTGCAATAAAGCGGACGAGGAGCGCATCATGCATCAAAACAGGTGCGTCTCATTGACGACCAAAGAGGCCAGAACAGCCCGTCGAATAGAGCAATTGGCCAAACACCAATTTTTTGAAAAGTCTGAGGGGCAGTTATATGGAGCAGGAATCGCTGATTAGCATATTAATAGGGAAAATTCAAGAAATCTCTGATTTTTTGTGAACGAAAACTTTGACACGCGATTTCTCGAATTTCCATTTTGATGATCTTTTTAAAATCGGCGTGCAAGACAGTGAAAAAAGTAAACGTCGTATCGAAACGAATCAAAATGCATTGCATTGGGGATTAATATCTCTTCTTGGTGAATCTAAAGTACATTAAGAAAGTTAACATTAACCCTGTTTCTAAACGATCTAGAGTGATTTTTTTTTTGAATCTACGAAAACTTGTTGAATTTTCTTGGTTCACCTAGGAAGTACACTATTGAAAATTAAAAAGCTTTTTTGGTGTTTTGTTTCAGATGAAAATTGCAACCTGTGTCTTGCCCACCATACAGAAAGTGCACACTCGAGGCGCCTCCATAAATTTCTTAAAACATGAAGAATATTTTATGATAATAAAAAATTTTGTGATGATTCTTCAAATATATAAGAATGAATCCTAAAAGTTTCATTTTAATCAGGCATTTCTTTTCTTTCCAATAAAATCCTCGAAAAAATCGATTTTTTGAAGCTTCTAAAGCAGACTCCCCCTTTCAGTACAACAGCTACTTTTTCCGGATCGGTTTATAGACCGTTTTTGTCTACTGTGTGGCCTAAATATTTTAGGCTTGAACGAGCAAAATGACAATTATATGGATTCGTTTTCAATTTGACAAGATTTAAGCGGTTGAAAACTGCTTTCAATTTTGCCAGATGTTCTAGATATGCATAAGGTGTGATCTCTGGTGTAATCATTCTATCCAAAAATTTTTGAAATGTAGCCGGTGCTGAGTGCAGTCCCAACGGCATTACGTTGAATTCGCAATGACCTTTTCCTGTCACAGTAAAGGTAGTGATAGAACGACTTTCAGGTATTAAAGCTGCTTGCCCGTATTCATTTTTTAAGTCGAATGTAGATAGATATCGTGCTCCTCGTAATTTGTCTAATGTAGCATTAATTTTTGGTAATGGATAAGCATCTTCTTTGGTTACCTTGTTCACTTTTTTGTAATCAACAGAGAATCGAACTTTTCCGTCTTTCTTTATCCCAATTACCACTAGCGAACTCCAAGGACTACTGCACGGTTTAATAATGTTTTCCGCTAACATTTTATCAAATTCTTGTTCAACAATTTCTTGTGCAGCTGGATTTCTTGGTCGGTATTGGAGCCTTTTCTTCTCAAACGAGCGATGTTAATCAATATTTCCTGGAAGAGTTGTGCAGCACCTCTCAGCAGTTCAAAAAATCCGTTCAAGATTTATTGTTCAGACAGGTTGTAGGATCGTTGAAGGTCACTGATACTTTTTTGGACCGAATGTAGATTTGTTTCATCAAAGTGGCAGTTCCATTTTTTCATGCGATCCATCACATTGGCATTTTCTTGTACAGCTACTATTTGCTCTACATAGATGGTAGTAGGCGGAATGCTATACGGTGTATGCGGTGCAGGACTTACGACGACAGGGCTTGAAGTTGAGGTAACTGATAGTTGATTAAGAAGATGTAGATAAAATTTTCGGAATTCTTCCTCGATGTCTTCTAAATTTTGAATGCGATTCGTGTCTTTATTGAAGGCTTTTTTCGTCTTTCGGTTTATCGCTATAAAGCTTCGGGTGAGCCCGCACATGTGAAATTCAAGACTGACGGAAATACGCTTTTGTACCTTCTATAGGTAAAGTATTTTTCGAAAGTTTGTTTTCGATTTGTTCTTTTGATTATTTATATATCCAGCATACTCTAGGTTTTGCCATTTAACCGAGATTTTAATTTTACTAGGCATGAAAAAGTATACTGTGTATTATTTTTCCTGGAATTGAAAAAATAATTTCTTTTTATTTTCTATATAAAAACTGTAATTTCTAGTTTTCTATATTGAAAAGCGAATATTAGTTTTAATGGCACTTCGATATGTGTTACTTCGTGCTTCGGCTTAAGTCGCCTTAACACCTGATTGCTCAACCCGCCACCAGACTCTTTTCACACAAATAAATAATGAATTTTAATTTTCCGTTAAAAAAATTGTAAAATATAAAGAATAATAATTGTTATATAATGTATAATAATAAATTGCGTAAAGTAATGGAATTATATATTATATTACAATACAATATATAATTCCTATAAAGTCATCGACCGTGCGAGAAAAATCACGCGGAAAAGCAAAAAGATTAGAGAGAGGAAGACAAATCAAGGGCGCTCGAAGACGCTCCAACAAACGTTCTCTCTTACGGGCCGACGCGAGCTTCGCGGCAGTAGACGGTGCGGCGAGCGCGGTGCGGTAAAGGGCAAGTACCACGAACTTCGTCGTGCGGAGCGGTGAGAGGGGAACAGTCGCAGAGTGGGGGCCGTTCTCTCTCTCTCCCTCAAAATTTAAATAGCGACGCACTGGATGTAAAATTCAGTGTGTCGGTGGCCTCGAAACCGGTTAGTCGAGGGGAAACCAGTCGTCGGCGCCATAGCGAACGATACGTTCTCGTACACTCAGCACGAAATTCGAAAATGCGACGCAAAAATCTAATAAATTTAGATTTATCAATTAATTTAAATATTCTTGTAAAGCCATGCGGGGTTAAATATTTAAAATATAATTTATATTAGATGTAATAATAAATTTATAATTTAATTAAAATAAATTGTATTACAACGGACCGTGGCGAGTGGACTACTCGTATATTGAAAGCAATGGGACAAGGTGCAGCGGCGCAGTAATGAACGTTTTCACTTTGTTTTATAATTTATATTAGCTTTATTTCTTATAATTTAATTTTTGTATTTTTATATTTTTTTATGTTGTTATAATTATATTTTTGACAAATAAATAAATAAATAAATAAATATAAATAAATATAAATAAATATAAATAAATATAAATAAATTTGATAACTGAAAGAAGGATTCAATTTAAATGAAAATACAAAAGAAACCTAGCTCCACAATAGAATTAAATTCTCATTCTTAATTTGATTTAAAAAATTTTATTTATTATTAAATAATGACTCAATTCAAAACTTTGGTGGAATGAGCGAGAGTTAGAATTGAGGTTAACTAAATATTTATACTGTGGATACTTGGTGGCGGACTGAGCATAGGTCTAACGTATGGTCTAAATACCACCTGGAAATTGAAAGAAACTTTCAAGAGCGAGCCTGACCGCGGGTTGAGCGGTCAGGTGCCGAGGTGGGCTGACCAGAGCAACGCTTCTGCAAGTCAAAACGTGAAGAAGAATATTTCGTAACTGGTGTAGCGAAAAGAGCCTGACGGTGGGTTGAACGGTCAGGTGCCGAGGTAGGTGGAACCGGAGCACGAATTAGCTCACACCAGTGACGAAACGTTACAAATTATAATTTATTATATAAAACAAATAGGAAAAATTCAGGATAAAAAAATAAGTTTGAGGAAAAATAGTAAAGAACCTAAGGCCCATAAAGATTGTTCTAAAAAACAATATAAACCGTCTGGGGTTCCTTACAACTCTATTAACGGACACTTCCAGCCGAGTAATAGATATTATATATAAAGAAAATAAGTACCCCCTTCCACTATATACAAATCTGCCTGAGTATACGTGTATTTTTATTTTTCTCAATTTAAGGACTAGATTTTCATAAATATAGTACGCGGATACCACGTCTTTTCGTGCCTATTCCTTGTTCTGTTGTTACTCAATATCTCAAGAAATTGTTCTCAAGTTAAGAAAATTAAACATTGAATTCATTGAACACTTGTTATTAGGGTGTTAATCTAGTTCGGACCTCCACTCTTGTTACTATCTTCAAGGAAACGGAAGAATACTTGTAAAAAATGTGCGACTTTCTAAAGATAGAAGTAGGTACCGAAATCAAACTTTCAGTCAGGGTATAGTAAAAAATAAATGTGTGTCTTAAGTGTAAATTTTAAATAAATATCAGTCAAATTATACAAATCCATTCTATTAAATAAAAAGTTGAGTAACTTGAAAAAAATCCACAATAATTTATTGTAACTGCGTGCACAGTTTTATTTTAATATTACCTTTAATTTTCGAGGTTTCAAAAAATGCCTATAATGCTGATACATCCTTAAAAAAATTACTATAGAAGTAAAACAATTAAGCACTGCCTTGTGTAATTAGTATTTAAAATTTGAGAAATTTATTTATATACACATTCACACATACACACAATTAATCAAGCGTTTGAATCTCTAAATTAATACACTACGTAACTCTATTAAAATATAATAAAAAATCACGCTTACATTTAAGTAGTACTCCCTTAAATCTAGACAGATCATTTTCAAACTTAATAAATATGCATACGTATATAAGACTATTTCTACTTTTTAATTTGACCTGTAGATTGCTGTAAAAGCATTTTTATTAATTCAGAATTTAGTTCTGATGGTTCTATATTGATTCATTCCTTTTATATTAATTATATAGTAATGGAATAAAATTGCATCACTTTCTCACTAGATCATTCCAAAATGTTATAAAAGTCTTAAAACACATTATGCAAAGTTTTTAAATTTAAATGCAGGAATTGTACGTATTTTTGTTTAAATTATTTTTCTTTTATTTTTATAAGATATGCTACGAAGTTTGCATTATTAATGTTTATATTAAGAATTATTTTTCTATACAATAATATTTAAACATTATATACTAAACTATCTATCCTACAAATGCGCCAATTATATTTTTATATATTACAGTATCTCTTAATGAAATTAGTATAAATTACTTAAAATTTTTTAGCTAATCAGTGATTTATGTATATAGAAATTGTAAAAATGAAAAATCCTTATTTCGACTGTTTTTTTTATCAAACTAATAAATAGTTTTATAGATCTTATAATCTTATTACAACGATAGTCTACTGTCATATTATTGGACTATAAAACCGATAAAAATATTTATTAGTTTATACAGACATTATGATTATTAATACAATAAAAATTTTTACTTGATATAATATAGCAATAATTGTAGTTTTAGTAATTGGAAGTTAGATGATTTATGTTATGAGGAAATTATGTGAGTTAGTTTAAAACCATTTGAAACTATTTGCTAATCGATAATATTACATATTATGAACTCTTGTGAATGGTTTGTATTGACTATTTAAATAACGATTAATTGTTAAAATATACATAAAATTAAAATTTCTTTTAAATCAATGTTATTTTTAAAAAATAATTCATTTTGATACGTGTGTGGCGGTTAATTTTTAGTTCGTAAAATTTTCTCGATCAATTTCCTCCAGAATAAATTATCTCAGAAGTTACGAAATCAACTATCATGTGGAACAACAGTTTTGTGTTGTTTTAACGCACATGTGGAAATATATTAGTTCTCATGTTAAATTTTCTAAATGTTCAATGAATTGTATATAACCCAAAGTTATTATTCGTTATGAAAAGTAATGCTTGTACAATCGTCCACTATATAGAAGATAATAAAAATAACAAACATGTTTGGCATTGTCAATAAGACTATTAAGTTCTTTATATATACAAATGCCAATTTGGAAGCAGAAAAATTTCCGCTAATTAGATATTATTCAATATTTAAGAAAAAATATATTGTATATAATTTATTTAATACGATTAATAAAATTGTGCTTCACGTGAAAAATCACTCGCCTACTTAATTAATGAGCAACATTGTTGAGTAAATTACACTATATTAATTACAATAAAAAATGTTAAATTTTAAATTACACAATGGCATAGTTCTACTTCCCTATTTCAGTTATTTCATTGTTGATTTTACCTAGTAAATTACTATACTGAATTTTTGCGGTTAATGGTTTGAAATAAAAGTAAGATCATTATTCCCTAAGTTCTCTGGCTCAAAAAATTTCATACATGAAGTATCAAAATGGCTCTTGTCCGTCAAATTTTGATAAATTGTAGATGGTTGGAAAAAAACTTTGAAATAAATGCCATCAAATTTGAACAAACTTACGAAAAATATAATAAGGTGTAAATTTTCAGTAAGTTTTTATGGATTTTTTTCCTACTATTACAGTTATGCAATATCCCTTTACATCGATATTCATAAAATTTTAATCAATTTTCGACTTCATTTAATCGAATAAGCTTGTTATACTAAACTTCTTATAGTTGAGTTGTTTACATTTTCTACAGTCATTCAAAATTTTTTGTATGCAATTTAAAACCATTGTTACAACCATAAGTATTTTTGGTTAAATAACTTCAAGAATAGATTTCATACAAATATTAATGAAAATACGTAAATTTTAAAGACTTTTTCAAACGCTGAGATGATAACCTGTTATTCGCTAAACAAGAATACACCATCACGATCATAAAAGATCATTACAGCTTTATAGAAATAGTATTAATCTTTATATAAAATATTTTGAATCCCGCCTGTTCGTAAAACTATCAAATACTATCATCTTATTTTGAGTATTGGCGGACAGCATATTTTGCGGATCAGAACCAATGTACAGCTGAGCATTATTTTGTTTATGCTGGAGGTAATGTAATTTGTTTCGCGCGGAGATAATTACACCACAAGAAAGTTTATGTTCTAACTTTACGGAAGACATAAAAAATCACGGTGCTGTAAAATGGCAAAAATATTACACTTAAGTTGGGCAGAAAAAACATAATTGACAGATTTCTTGAGCTTATATCCGAAAAATGTTTATATATGTTTCGAACCAAAATTGTAGAGTACATTATAATACATTTTCTATGTTCTTTGTATTTTTTCGTAAATGTGATAGATTTTAATAAAAATAGGTTTGAACGGAAGTCAAGCGCTATTCATGAGACTTTGAAAGATGGTTACTTCCTTAATTTAAAATACGGCCTATATAAAAATGCTACCTTTGGTGAAGCTATCCTTGTCATTTCAATATTGATAAATTGACAACGTATTCTATTATTTTTCGTAATATCTATTGCACTTTATGTATACTCATTTTTTACTCCATAGCGAGGCAACAGCACTTCAAATCAAAGTGTAGCATCTATTCGTGCAACAACTTCATGGCAACTGGAGGTGCTGTACAAGAGAACAAAAAGTTGTTTGCGAACGAGAGCTTGCTGAGTATTTTGGTAAAGCAGCGCAGGCGCATGCAATTTTCTGTGAAATCAAAACAAAAAATTGATTCAATTAACAAACTGCAAAATATTTTACAAATCGCTTAGAAATCTCTAAAATTTTTCCAATTTTTTCTACGAATTACAATTAAATTACATAATGTCAAATTCGGGATAATCATCTTTTTGTTTTTTTTTAAAAACTATTTCCATTCATTTGTAGCTATCCAGAGTCTCGCTCTCTCTCTCTCTCTCTCTCTCTCTCTCTCTCTCTCTCTCTCTTTCTCTGCCTCTGTGGGTGCACTGTACATGTTTATATGACCGGTGAATTGAAAATTACCCGAGTAGAAAACATTTCAGGCGTATGGCATAAAATTTAGCCAGAGACAGGTATCCTGTATAGGCCTGCGATCTGGCGCGTTTATCCATGCGCCTGATCACAATCTGAGTAACATCGCCTCTATTGACAATCAGTGTACTATAAATTATTTGCTTTTAATATAAAAAGATATTCTTCTAATCTGAATATATAATATTCATATTAATATTTAATATGAACGTATAATATTTTATTATGAATATAAAATATTATATTCTATATGTATTAAAAAATGATTACATAAATATAATATTTTGTATTTGAAATTGATTTAGGAATATCACAAAAACTTTAACTTGTCTATATTATATGAAAAAATGTTTATTCTTTATTTTATTTAGGTTGATCTAAGGTATTTCTTATATTCCTGATTATTCACATTGTGCATATACTATCATACCCCATCTCGGTTTTGCGTGAAATAATCATTTAAGCAATTTATGAAACCCTGCAATAATATTATGTGAAAAATACTTTATGTATAAATCTATATTTGTGCAAATTATTTTTTTTCATTATTGTCGCTTCCGAATAAAAATGTTCGATTTTAGTGTCTTCTTTACAAAAGTGCTATCTCGAAGACCTTTTTATCCTTCAATCGACACCTACTAACCATCGATGTAATTAGAAATCATTACCAATTTGGTCACTTCTCTAAATTCTACAATAGTATACAACGCTTATCATCCCTTAAGCGCATCAATCCTTTTCGAAATTATTGTTTTAATATCTTCATTTCTTTTATTCACTATTATTATTAGTTCATTTTCGATAATATAGATCGTTTGTCGAAAGTTCGTAAAACTAATTCTAAGCGTAAAGGCCGTCCGTAAAACCATTGCAACTTCCAGTCTGGAGCATCTAATTCAAGATCCTTCGGTCTAGGTTATATTATTCACAAGGGTGTCCGATCAATATTAGCTGTGTTACCTTGTGCCATTACTATAACTGCTGTTGCCGATGCCGTTTTCACCATTCTCGGCTGGTCAGATAAGGCTGTGAACATCGAGACGATTGGTAATAAGCTCTAGTAGAAGGCTGACATTAAGCAGTATGGCTTAAGTCTTGCCTTCTACTGAACACTTCGATCAAACCACACCCTAAGTGGAATATAACGTTGAATTACTTTACCTTCCAAATTGTATCCTCCGTTTCCGTAAGGAATGCGGGAGCCATGTCTGTACATGGTCAGTGGGGGATTGGATTTTGGCCATTCATCTCACAAACGGGTAAAGATTTGCTCGCTTAAATTTATATTATGTGGATGGACCCGCATCGAAGCAGCTAGCCCTGAAGCATTATTATAAATTTTCTAATTGGAATCTGAAAACTCCCGATCAGTACGAGAGATGGAAGGATATTATTGCTATTTCATACTCCTAGCTGAATAAGTTGAGTTACATTGGATTTTCTGCATCTGATTTCAATCCGCAAATTGAAGTGAGAGGGAACGTTGTACTTTCCACCCGAAAACCAGATACTTCATAACAACATCTAATGTGGCCGAGTTTCAATATCGGGTTGGTGCGAGGATTTAACATCCACTATTCCAAAGATAACGTAGAATATATATATATATATATATATCGAATTTCAGAACAATCGATTAAGTAGTTCTTTTGTTTAACTTGTACAAACAAAAACACGTTTTATCTTTATAAATGATTATAGGTGTGATATGTTGATATAATGATAATATGAAGATAAGTGCATAAAAAATAAAAAATGAGATTAGATTATGCTGCAAATGCAGGCTTTCCTATTCCATGTCTGTATGACTATTTAGCTGAGCTAGGTAGCCTGCACATGCCCTGATACGCGCGCTCGATAGATTTCTATTCAGGTACGTAAGGAAGGATTTTTGTGTACGATTTAAAATGAGGAAATGTTACGTAAGAACATGAATGCATAACTTTATTAATAAATGTCGTTATAGAGAGCTATAAATTAATGATAATAGATACACAATGAATAAAATGTTAAATTTATTAACATTGACTCTGTAATTGAATATTAATATTGCTATAAAGCTGCCTTCAAATGGAACAATTTTGCCTCTACGATTGCCCACGACGTGGCCCCCCTACTTCTCGTTTGATGCAAGCGATTCATCTTCGAAGTTAAACTTTTTTAAATAGATGTACTGAACGAAATGCGTGAAGAGTCTAATGTGTGAAGGGAATCACTATAGTAAAGCGATCGCTACGTTATTGAATTAACGAGTAGCACCGATTTGGAATCATACTGGTGTGCGTTTGTGTATAGTATAATGCGTATTTATTATGATAACGCTCAAAATTCTTCGCGTTGCTTCTTAACTTTCGCTCCACCTGAGGACAGGAATAAATGATGAAGAGATAAACGATAGCGATAAAAAGAGCGTGGATTCCGTGCTTAAAAGTAGGAGTGGGGAACAACAACACCGCAATGCAGACGGAGTGGATCTCATTTGCGGCGAGGGAATTGTTCTATCTGAAGACAGATTAAAATTTAAAAAATTACAATATATAGTCGATATCCTATCGTAAAATATCAACTTGCGGTGATCCTGTATTGAACAAAATTAGTCGTTGTGACGTTTCGATATCACCGATACACAATAGAACGTATTCTGTTGATAGACTTTTGTACGAACAAATCAGTTTTAAACAATTTATAAAGTATTGTCAACATTGCTGTACTATAACCTTGAACTTAGAAGAAAAAAATTTAATTTATACTAATATTTTACTATATTTTAATTTATTAATAAATATATAAAGTAAAAGAATATATGCAATTCATAGAACGTAATGTCATTTCAAATTATGAAGATATTTTCTCTCTTTAATGCATCAGAGACCTAATTACTTTATTATTTTTGGATATATTCTTTCATTATCTGTGGTCAAAATACATTTACACACATTCGAAAAACAATATTACACTATTTTTGATATAAATGCTTCAAAAAATCAGGAATTTTATATTTGGATGTATTTAGTTCGAATGATAACCTATTCTAAAGTTTAAAAAAAGTGAATTACATTATTTTAGTTTACCGAAAAATTTTTTGTTCATCTTTACTTCTTTTTTATTTTTCAAAACGACAAAAACTTTGTGAATAATTCTACGATACATCGATATTCAACAAAATTTTGCACCTCAAATTATAAAAGTTTGATTGTTTATATATTTTTGATCATGTTTTATTACAATGTATAATCTCAATAATGGAATACTTAATATGGCAGCCGGTGAAAAGGAAAAATAACAAGATGTCTCATAATTAATGGCATTGCAAGTTTTCAAACGTCAATCTGATTTAATTTTCTTGTTTTAGACTACATTATATCAGAATTCGAAGAAAGATTACTACAATACAAAGTGAAGGATCCGATATGATGTATTAAGATATTGCGAAATTTGTAAACTCAATTTTTTTACTTAATTTAATACATTTATTCTAAACCGTATATTCCTGCTCTCCTCCACTAGATGATAATTACATGTTACATATTTTCATGAATGAAATAAGCGAGCTCTCAGGAATATACTACATATAGTTATAACAAGCTCGATAATTTACACCAATGTAAAAAGATATGCTATCACATAAGCGACAATGCCCATAATGGATATATCAAAGATTGGCCAAAATTTTCATCCTTGTCCTTTGTTCGCACATACGCAGAAACGAACAAATTACTATGATTGTTGCTTTTGCGCTTGCTCGGACTAGATAATGATGAAAAATGTTGGCTACTTTTTTATATGTGCAGTACGGACAGCTCGGGTGGCCACTTGCGTAAGAAAAGAAAAGGATACTTCATTTTGTTAATGAATGTTATCATTTCGTTCATCATTTTGTTAAATATAGGATATATTTCTAGCGAACTGCGTCAAAGCAGATAGTTCAGTTTACTACGAATGTTCTCTAATATATTTTAATATAGTCCATGTCTAGATAGATTACAGAAAACGAAGGTTGACTTTAGTTAGGAAGGGATATATATATATATATATATATATATATATATATATTCTTTTTCATGAATCCAAGTCTAGCCTCTCCCTGTAATATATCTGAAAAATGCTTAGATTACAGTATTTTTACAGTGTATTACAGAATACAATACCAATGAAATGTAACGACGTTCCGCAGTAAAAACTATCTGTAACTCAAACATAAAAAAGTAAGTTTTCTCTCTTTCTTTACATATCGTTCCTAGTCTTTCATACTAAGTTATTTTCATGTGAAACTTTTTATGTTATATGATATATATTAAACTTGGTTTCTTGACCCACACTAGGCGCGCACATAGAAATATTAGGGATAGAGTGTGGGAGTTGCAAGAAAATGTTGAATCGTTTGAGCGTTGCCGCGAACTTTTTTAAAGATTTTCATCCTTTTCTAACCGAGCATGCACATAGGTGCACAGAATAGTAGAAGCCTGATAGGACAAGGAAGTAGTAGGGTGAGGCAAGAACTTTCCTGACGTTGGGTAATTGATGAGGAACACGGCACGTTCTACGGTACAGTTTGGTGATTCCAGATTGGATTATAAGTAGCAGATCGCAATTTTTCGAATTTTGTTACCGCGGTATTGCAATAACATCTTACGACTAATACACCAGATATTCCAAAACTTCAGCTGTTTTCTATAGATAATTAAAACAACAATTTAATATAATTTATGCAGGGATCTCTATGTGATAAGTTTACCGTAGACACCCTGTGAGGTTGCTCTATAAACTTATATATTAGATCGCGTGCTTTGTGAACAGAGTTGAAGCCTAAACCTATCGAGGGTAGAGAGGAGTGAAAACTGTAAGGTTGCTCGTTATGCATATATTTGAAGAAAAGAAAGTGGGGATATGCAGTCAGCGTGGAGAGAGGGAAAGGCCGTCAAGTAGGATATCTATGTCAACCGTTAAGATGTCAACATTGTAAAAAGATTTTTGCACGTTTATTTCGACAAATAATCAGAGAAATTGAGTTCATACTGAAAAAGTTATGGGGTACTATAGGGAAGAAAGGAGAACGAGTGACTCCGTGGAATATTATAGTGGTTAATCAAAGAGATGATAATATCACAGGAGTAAACTCTAGGGAAGCCACTGAAGATGATGACGACTAGATGGCCTGCACCTTAATGGCTCCTGCAAGGCTATACAGAATGTTGTCAACACAGAGTACTCAGACCTTCTCAAGAAAAAGATCTTAGATATATTAAGAGTTTATAACTATCCTCTTGCCACCATTCCTCCCCCGACTTTCTTCGAACCGTGGCTTATGGATAATAATTACCTTAAAATGATATCAGCGATTGATATGTTCTTCCATAGATTCTCGGACCAATTCAAAAGTAGCATGCGTGTGTCTACATTAAGATCAAGATTCAAAGATTGTGCGTATTTGTTATCTAAAGGTTATTTTGCCAAATTGGTTGATTTAAAGAGTGATTCAGAATTTTTACAGTGGGTTTATACAGATAAGTTGGCGGAAGAGATGGAGGTAATGATGAAGGAAGGGGAAGAGACTATGGAACCCTATTCCTACTTCACATACCAATCTGACCTCAAGCTTGTTCAAAAGACGTATTACTCCGTGGTAAAAAACCCACAAGCATATTTTGTCATACATGCAGCTGGGACTCTGCTGGGGTCAGAGCGGTCGAAAAATACAAGATTCTTAAATGACGTGAATGTGATTAAAACGTTCAAAGCGCAAAAATCATTGCTTATGCGTTCCATCATTGTATCGATCTTGTCAAGGCATTTACTGGTTGTTCGAAGGTACAACTGGAGGCGAGATGAGACTTGAAAAATTAAAAGACTTGATATTACAGGTAGAAGCAGCCAGGCCTATCAGAGAGGCACCAGTAAGTACATTGGATGTTGGAGGCGGTCGATCGTTTCGAAATTCAATCGGAGGCGACCGACACCTCAGGAAGCGATAAAAGACGAGAATAAGAGGTGTTTTGACTGTGGAGCATACGGTCATGTAGGTCGGCAATGTCCCAATCCGGGCCAAATATATTGCTACCAGTGTAAAAAGCCAGGTAAGCACATTGCAAGGAATTGCAGAACGAAGCGTGAGAGAGAAAACGACAAGTCCAGTCACGGTAAAAGATCGTGGGCGAACAGAAACAGAGGCGCACCAAAGCGCAACAGAGTCTCACCTCGTAAGAAGGAAGCGAAACCGTTCGGTTTAAACACCGAAATCGAAGCGACGAGTAAACAAGGTAAGAATTTAAAGGAATTACACTAGAATTATTTCAATAAAAATGATCTGAGAAAATTGAGGAAAAACAATGTTATGAAATTCATAGCAGACTCGGGTGCTACAGAGAATCTATGCAACTGCGAGATCGCGTTTGAACAATTAGATAGAAACTTTACGGAGAAAGTCAAATGCGCAAATAAAAGGGCAAATCTAGATATAGACGGTATAGGCAACATTAGAGGAACAATAGATTCCGGAAACGAATTGAATTTAAATAGCGTTCTGTATTCGCGAAACCTTGCCAAGAATCTGTTATCTTTGAGAAAATATGCGGAGCAAGGAATGGAAGTTAGACTAAATAACAAAAGAATAAATATAATAGATCCGGTAGCTAGAAAGTCGATTATATCAGGAAGCTATGAATCATCGTTTTGGGTAATTAAATTAAAGCCGCGTAGAAAACCAGAATCAAGTAACTTAGCAGAAACAGAGACAAATAACCATCAGTATAACTCTAGAAGCAAGAGTAGCGCAGTGGAAAGCGTGGAGACAAATGAAGCGGATAAAATCACTGATAGTATCACAAATAAGACTGCATTAGAATCAAATGAGATAGATAGTGTCGAGTCAGGTGCACAAGCAGACACCGGAAGATACTCGGATCTCCTAGTGACTGCGAACGAGTGCATCTGCCTGCTGACAATTCTAACGTAATTACAGTAGAAGCTCAGGATATCATAGATATTAAGAAAGAGACAGATAAGTCAAAATTAAGCGAAGCCATGTTATGGCACTACAGATTAGGACATGCATCGGGTAAATACATCGCGGAATTTGTAAAACAACAATTAAATTCCAGAATAGAATTAAAACAAAATGATCTATTAGAAATTCTAAATTGCGAGGCTTGTCTAATGGCTAAAAGCACACTGCTTCCGTTCAAGGAGAAGAGACAGCGAGCTGATAGACCTCTAAAAATCTTACACGCAGATACAATGGGACCTATATCGCCGGTTTCCCATCCAAAGGGATATAAATTCATTTTAACCATTCTAGACGATTATTCCAGGATAGCCATAGCTCACCCACTTAGGCATAAGAACGAAGCCGCTGAATATATAGAGAAAAGCGTCAGGAGTATCAGAAACGTTTTAGGTAGAGATGAAAAATTATGTTATTTGAGGTGCGACAAAGATACGGAATTCACAGGTTTCGAAACTGTTGCACTTCTTGATAGGTTAGGTACGGAGCTACAGCTGGCTTGTCCAGACACTCCGCAATACAATGGAGTTGCTGAGAGGTTCAATAGAACCATAGAAAAGAAGGTAAGGACTATGATGTTGGATTCAGGTCTTCCGACAAACTATTGGGATCTGGCTGTTAAAACAGCTACTTATATTTACAACCGTTCGCCACGCAAATCCATTAACTTCAACATTCCCATCATTACACTTAAAAAGGAATTCAAAAAAGAGGCACACCGATGGAAAAGATTCGGCTGCGTCGCGTTTTTCCGCAAACGAAGGGAAGGTGATACGAAATTCGGAGCGACGGGAATACGAGGTTTTCTGGTGGGGTATAGCGCGTCGGGATACACTTTGCTGGTTCCCGAAGAACAAAAACTATTCGAATCTCGAGACTTCAAATTTATTGAATAACTAGTATTCAGAGACTATTACGGAGGAAGTGAGAAAAGTCAACCTAGTTTCGAAATTGCGAATAGAGTAGAAAATATAGAATCTCCAAAATTAAAATCCCGATAGAATAAAACAACAAACGGAGAACATAGTATACACGTTAGATAACGATAAAAATAAACCGAACTCGGAAGTTAAATACCATTCCTTGTTAGCCAAAATAAATCATGATCCGCAAACATATCGCGAAGCCGTAAACTCAACCGAAGCAAACAATTGGATTAAAGCCATTAATTCGGAATTAGAATCTATAACAGAGAAGGGCGTATTTAGTGAAATTAGCACAGACCTGATGTACAAACAAAATAAGAATCCGAATATTCTCGACTCTCGATGGGTATTTCGCCGTAAAACAGGCAGTCTAGGTAAAATAACTCATAAAGCTAGATTAGTAATTCGGGGATTCAAGGATAAAAACGACTACGACGTTAGAGAAACATATGCGCCAGTATCTAGGCTAACATTAGTTAGGTCCTTCTTAGCTATTGCGAACAAACTGGAACTTCATCTAAAACAGCTAGATATCGAAACAGCCTTTCTGTACGGAAATATCGTTGAGGACATCTATCTCCGAATGTCAGAGGGATTTCGGGCACCCGAACCGAACAAAAACCGAATTTTAAAACTCAAGAAATCGCTGTACGGGTTGAAAATTAGTTCTAAACGATGGAACGTAAAATTCTCCAAAATAATGAATAAATTAGGGTATAAAGCCGCAGACTCAGATCCGTGTTTGTTCATTAAAACTAGCCTTAACGGTCTATACGCATTGCTATTGTATGTCGATGATATATTGATTATGGGGGAAAAGGAGAGCGAGATTGACAAACTCATAAATAATCTAGCTAAAGAATTCAAGTTAAAATGCTTTGAAAGCCCGACTGAATACTTAGGAATAAACATTCGTCGCGACCCAGTTAATAAAACTATTACGCTATCGCAGCGAGTTTTGTAGAGAAATTAATAAATCGTTTCGGATACAGGGTTATTAAAAGCAGCAAAACGCCGATGAACGTAACTATTGCTACAAGCGAACGACGTAGAGATCGCGAAGAAGACTGCATAGGTGAAAGCAACAAAAGCAATACTAGATACCGTGAGATAGTAGGTTCGCTGTTATATCTTGCCAACGCTACGCGACCCGATATTTCGTATAGCATGAATGTATTGAGTCGACACCAGGTAAATCCTACAAAAGTAGAATGGGGTATAATCAAGCGAGTATTCGGATACTTGGCCGGAACATCGAATAAGGGGTTGACTTTTAAGGGAATCGGAAATGACTTAGAAGCATATTCTGATGCTAGCTTGTCGGACTGCAAGAATTCACTGACTACGTGTGAACACCTCATCAGATTATACGAGGACACTGTGGGTTGGAAGACTCAGAAGCAACCCAGCGTAGCCTTGTCTATCTGCCAGGCCGAGTACGTGGCAATGAGTCTCGCCTGTCAAGAGTTAATCTCGTTGCACAATTCAGTCAAAGAAATCTTAAGGGTTAACTTATATCCGTTGCGCGTGAATTGCGATAATCAGGCCGCTCAATTCTGCGCAAAAACCGATGGTAGCAATCGTCTCCGACATATGATAAGTCGACGGGAACATTACATTAAAGAATGCGTTCGTGATAATTTAGTCGAAATAAAATGGGTAAAGTCATCGGATCAATTAGCCGATATATTTACGAAAAGTTTAAAATCAGATGTACACGCTAGGATCACACAAACCATATTAAATGACTAAACGAACAGAAACATTGCAGATCCCGAAGTCGAAGAAGAGAACTGGGACAGCTCTGATTAGAATAACGCAGTCGCAAGTTCAACGCCAAGTAAATACCTGAAATTGATCATGATGAAAGAGAAGCAGAATAATAATGCCAGACACTTATATTTAGACAAATCATGAAGCAAGCGCATCAACGCTATTGAATTCTTAACAGAAACATCTACACATACTTATGAAATACATATGTTGGTTGAAAGCTCCGGACAAAACGAGAGAGAGTGTTAGATTGTGCGTTTTCCCCGGCGCTTTCGCCCAATACACATTGATACACTATACGTATGGTATATACATGCACACATGTCGTGCGCTGCTCGGACGCCTGCGACGCTCCTCGCGGCTGCTATTATTCTCGCTTGTACGCTTTTAGAGTCAAGACGTGTTTGTATAGATACTTAATAAAGACGAGGAGATTTGTTCTTATAATTATACTTAATTTATTTAACATCCTTTCTCACATAATCCGACATATATATATATATATATATATATATATATACATGTACACTTAGCACATTTGAATGCTTGCTTTGCTGCCATTCAAGCTTTTTTGAAAATATATATTTGGGTGAGTACTTCGGAAGAACTTCCACATTCCATTTTGTGGAAACTGTATGCACTTATGCTTTTTGCGGTACTTATGATGGATGTCATAGTGCTTTTTTGCCGAAATTGAATTCGAATGGCAACATCGATACAAAAAGCATAAAAACAGTGGTTTTTGGTATTCTCGGATAATAAGAATATTTAAAAAAAAATTTATTAAAGAGAAATGTACATCTCATAAAAGTGCATTTTTTTATCTGTCCATTTTTCTTGGTACAATCGATATTTCTGAAGAAAAATTTTACAATTTCATCTACGATTGCTTCGAAAATCTGTGAGTTCTGGCTATACTTCAAAAAACACCCATATGTGATTTCGTTTAAAATTGGCGTATTACCATTTTTGGTATGCTGATTATTACTATCGTTCTGATTTTTATACATTTTATAGATTTTTATGGCAAAATACATAAAAACTATGTAAATGCATAAACATTATGTTCTATGAAATATTTTTAAGAATTTGACATAATATCTTTAATTATAGTATTAAATCCAATAAAGTGTGTCTTGACTCGTATTTCTATTTTAGATGTTTTTGCTGTAGATCTTTTATTTTTTTAAAAAAGTACATACTAAGTGAGAAGCGTTCTTAGCGTAAAACTTATCTATTTTAATAAGATTTACAACTTTTATTTCGAATGTTTTTTAATTTTTCGTACTTTCTCAGATGAATTTGAATAACTTTCATTATTGTGTTTATTTTCTGAAATTTGCGATTTAAATTCCATTTCCACTAAAAGCCACTATTGTGTGTGTGTATTTAAAAATGATTCTGAATTCTCCCCAGCAACTAAGTGAGATTTATGCACATGTTTCTGTATGCCGCAAGTTTCGTGCAAAACATGTCGCAACTGCGTGGGCCCGTTTTAGGAAGCCGCGAACATTTCCCTCGAGCAAATAAAATATTTTTTATTAAATCTTACCGTTACCTTTCGTTTAGTTGTTATTGAGAAATGCTGCCTGCACAAAAAATATATATTTTTATAAAATTTACAAATTTTATTAAAAATATTTTTTGATATGTATAGTAGTTTACGAAGCCCATTTGCAAAATCAGCATTTTTAAGGATTTCTTCTGATTCTATAAAAATTCAAAATATGCACAAAGCCACTATGACATTCACAATCAACAACCCAAAATACATAAATACGTCAATTTTGAGCAAAAGCAGGTGAGCGGAATAATTACAAGTACCTCGAAAGGCTCGGCGATAGGTTCAATCTATAACTTACTCAGGAGAAGAGGTTCAGACACGTCGTTTTGAAAAGATGGGACAATATCATCGAACTCTCAGCAGAGCTATACTATATATATATATATATATATATATATATATATATATACACATATATACATATATATATATATATATATATATATATATATATATATATATATGCTAAGCTTCTATACAAGGGTAAACATCTCGTTGTTGATCTCATTATTCCCATGCATATGTATAACTCACTGTCGCTTGGAAATGCAAACCTGTACAAACTCGACCGCAACGATTACTACTTATCTACCAACCCACCCACTCACGCACACACACGCGCGCACGCGTCCCTAAAAGTCGGTAATGCAGAACAATCTGTTTAATTCTGAAAATCACGACAAGTAATTTTTCTAGTCGTCGCAACAAATAAAATTCAAAAATTTTGGAAAAAAATATATTCATTTTTCAACATTGATTTTTTCGCTCAAACTTTGCAATAAGTTCGCATAATACTCGCCGTTGACAGTTTTTCCTTTTTCAAGAAAGTCAATGAACATTATCCAACACGCATCCCAAAAATCCGACACCATAACCTTGCCTGTAGATGGAACGGTCTTTGCCTTCTTTGGTGCCGGTTCTCCTTTTTGAGTCCATTATTTTGATTCTTCTTTTGTTTCGGGTGTTAACTGGTGGACTCATGTTTCATCCATGATTACGAAACGGCATAAAAATTCGGCTTTATTTTTGCGAAACATTGCCGAACATTCAACTGAAACATTTTCACGACGCTGTTTTTGTTCCAATGTGAGCAAATGCGGCACCCATCTTGCGCACAGCTTTGACATCTCAAAATTTTTCAGTTAATATGCGATGTACCGCACTTTTTGAAATGCCTACCAGGTTTGCTACCTCGCGTACTTTCAGTCGACGATCATTCAGTACCGCTTTGTGGATTTTCTTCAACATTTCTGGGGTCGTCACCTCGTTTGATCGACCACTGCGATGCTCATCTTGGCAACTCGTACACCCTCGTTTCAACTCTGCTACCCAATATTTTACTGTTGCAAACGAAGGAGCAGTCTCACCTAGAGTAGAATCTATTTCTGCTTTTATATTGGTTGCGCTGAGGCCTTTCAAATAAAAGTATCGTATCACATAACGATGACCAATTTTTTTCATGTTTACAAGTTCACTGAAAACGTTCACTATTAATGGCTGTCAAACAAATACCGAACACCATGGCGTCTTCAAACTTGAGACATATGCTTTATAGATTGATTGTATACTTTCTAATACAGTGGTATTTTTTTAGTAACTACCGCCACCTCTAGATCAGGCCAGGTACTTCTGGAACCACCCTTTACCATGCTACTTCGTGCCTCCCTACTTTTTCCTTGGAGCAAGAGAGACAGCACGCTTCTTTTGTTATCTCTGTCTTTTCACATTAACTACAATGCGTCCGTTTAGCACGCGGTCTAATATATAAGTCTATGTATTGTATATATATATATACACGGTGTCCCAGATATAACTGATCGATTATATTAGCAGCATGGTATCGGCAAGGAAAAGTTATGTGTAAATATTAACATTCATGTAGGTCCATTTTTTATAGATTTTGCAGTACGGGCCCATGTCTGTGAGCCAATCAGAGTTCAGAGAAGTGGATCATCGCCTGAGAGCGAGAAAATGGAGGTCAAACGATGGGAAACGAGGCGAAGTCGAGGGAACAAGGCAAAGATCAGTAGTTGTTTTTTTTTTTTTGTTCATTATCAAAGCTCGCGTAACTGCTTGGGTATACGGACGCATTGACGAAGCGAGGTTCACGCGTCTAAAATATAGATTATGTTTCTTCATCTACAACAGTCCGTACCCATATTTTTTGTCCGGCTACCCTTTTTTATAACAGTCCACTCCACTGCATTGAAAATAATGAATAAAAAGCGGATATTTCGCTGGCGCGGACGAACTGACCACGAGCGCACACGTGTGTTTTATAAAAACAAATATCCAACTGAATTTTCAAAATGCTACAAAGATTGAAAAATAGATATTTCGCAATCGCATTCAAAACTGGAAAAAATACTGATTGTAAGGAACTTTGAATGGTAAAAATCGGATGGTTTGGGCTCGAATGACGTATACAATCGTATAAAATAGTTATGAAGGTATTGCATAAGCCCTATAAGATCATTTTATCTGATTTTTATCAATCAAATTTCCTTGCAATCAGTATTTTTGCCAGTTTTGAATGTGATTATCAAATATCTATTCTTCAATCTTTGTAGCATTTTGAAAATTCAGTTGGACATTTGTTTTAATAAAACACACATGTGCGCTCGCGGTCAGTTCGTCCGCGCCAGCGAAACATCCGCCTTTTCTTCATTATTTCCCACGCAGTGGAATGGGCTGTTATAAAAAAGGGTAGCTGGACAAAAAATCTGGGTATGGACCGTTGTAGACGAAGAAACATAATCTATATTTTAGACGTGTGAACCTCGCTTTGTCAATGCGTCCGTATACTCAAGCAGTTACGCGAGCGTTGATAATGGACAAGAAACAAAAACAACTATTGGTCTTTGCCGTATTCGCTCGACTTCGATTCGTTTCTCTTCGTTTGATCTCCTTTTTCTCGCTCGCAGACAATGATCTATTTCTCTGAGCTCTGATTGGCTCACAGACACGGCCCCGTACTGAAAAACTATCAAAAATGGACCTACATGAATATTAATATTTACACATAATTTTTTCCTTTCCGATACCATGCCGCTAATATGGGCAGTTATATTTGGGGCAACGTGTTTATATATATATATATATATATATATATATATATATATATATATGAGTTGCTTCTTCAAATGCATGTATTTGAAGAAAAGAGGGTGAAGGTACGCAGTGAACACGGAGAGAGGGGAAACTTAAATCTTTATCCCCCCACTCTTGCTTCTTTTCTTTCCCTCACTCCCTTTGGCTTTTACTTTCTCTGTTTCACGCAAAACTATTGCGGGATTTTCAAAAAAGCAACATCTTAATAGCTTCTTCCATGTAAAGCAAGCCGAGTTTCCACTCCTCTCCACCTTTCATAGTTTGTATAATCGTTTCGAACTTCGATGGTAATTTTTCGCTTGATGCATATTCCAGTAAGTGGTATATTTATTAATTTGTATATGGGCAGTCGACAAAATTACAATTCAATTGGTATATTACTTGCTGTAGTGCAGTAAGTAAAAGCTGTAATTCTTCATTAAAATACTTCATAAAGTAATATTTATTTCTTTGCTCAAGTGTAGTAAATAAAAAAGAACTGTAATTCTTATGGGCATATGTGAAGTGGTATAAAAGAGAATGGTATTGAGAGAAAAACTATTACCTTAAGTTTCGAAACGATTGTGCCCACTGTATATCTGTGTAGTCACATATTTGATATGGGTTTGTGATTCTATTCATGTCGATTTTCGTTGTCTATAACAACGGAGATGATCGCTTATAAAAGAACAAGAATATTTCTAATAAGTGCAAAAGTTTGATAAAATTGTAAAGCGCTTCTTAATCTAGAAGATGACGTTAACATTATTGAATAAAACAATTTTTATTTTGCTATATAAACAAATACTCTGAATTTATCATTATTATATTTATATTACACGCATAAAATTGTTCTGAACAATAATAAATACCACAATAAATAGAGTATTGCGTGATATTCAGGAAATTTCGGTTACGCCATCTAACTACTTGGTCACAGTATTAACCTTAAATATGTGAGTATGTGAGACGGGTGTTTTCAGTGTTAGTCTCACTCTCTTATTTCTATGATTCTTTTAAGCATCGATCTTCGTTGACTAGGAAAATGAGCTAAGTGGAATCAGTGGAACAGCGATACATTTCTTATGAAAAAAGAACAAGACAATCCCAAGGAAATATGATAAAAAAATCCTAATATTTATAATTTGATGTTCTTAGACAATATCATGACTTTTCATTTAGAATACTAACTTTGAGTAATGATTATATAGTGTAAAGATTTTAGTTTTAAAATTCATTATTAACTATTTTAAAAATATCTTAACAATCTTGACAAACTTAATAGTTTGTGTTAACAGAGACAACTGTCAAAAATATTCATGATACAAGACTGCGTAGTTTGCATATACCTTTTCCAAATTAGTTTGCTTATTTACCAGTATCTATATTTTTTAATACAGTCGTTTCCTAGGTCTACTACTATAAATTGCTCGTTCGGTAAAATTGCAACGCCTGATGGCCGACGTAATTTTGAATTATATGAATCAATTTCTGATAAAAGAGTACCATCACCAAGTTTTAATACTTGGACTACTGTTCGACCTTTCTCTGTTCGAGATGCTAATATTCTTCCTTCACTATCAATAGCAATGCCTCCATATCTGCCTTTACCTAAATTTATAAAATAATTTAGAAACACTGAAAACTAGGTAAAATCAATATATAATTAAGAAGAAAAATAATATTACCTTTTCCACTAACATTGATTTCTTCTGTAAAATCGCCTTTTGCAGAAAAAACTTGAATTCGTGAACCAGCAATTAAAATTTCACTTGCCGGTCCAACAGCAACAGATATTATTAGTTTGAACATATTTTTTTTTCCAACCTAAACATTTTAAAGTCCTATTAGAAGATGTATAAAAGTACACATTATTGAAGCAAACTTTTTTTGCTTGTAAACCTGAAATAGAATTTTTCCATCACAATCAAATACGAATACACAGCACTGGCCATTATCAGCAACTAAAACATGACCATAACTTCTATCTACTGCTACATCTATAGGTTCCTAAAATGAAAAATAAATTTATTTATGAATTTTTAAAAAAAAAAACTTTTTTAAATATATTCTCACTTGAAAGCTATTATGTGAAAATGATCGTATTGTATCACCAAGTGAAGTCATTTCTATTATTATTTTTGTTCTCCAATTTACAATTACTAAACCCCCTTCTGAAACTGCGATTCCAGTGCAACTTTGTCCTTCTAATCCTTCATTTGTAATATGCCTTAGAAATTCAAAGTTATTATCAAGTACCTATAATATTTAATGAAATATATTATTAATAATACCTATTTTTACTATTATTAATGAGTTAATTCTACCTTTATTCGAGAATTTCCTGTATCCACAATATATACTGTTCCATTATCATCGATGGCAACAGCAACTGGTTGATGAAATTCATCCTTACCCGAACCTCTATGACCATACACCTTAATTGGCTCATTATGTTCAGTTACATCAAAAAACAGAGGATAATCTTTGATAGGCCTCTCAAAAACAGATATTTTTAAAACATATCGACCTGATAATGCTGGTCTAAAAATGATTTCATAAGTTCCATTTTCAAGGTCCCTAAACTTAGTTTGAACAAATGAGTTATGGTTGTGAGGTTGATTTCCATCAATTAAAATTAATTCAGCATCAATAGGATCACCTCCTATATTTCGAAGATGGCCATGATAATCAACTGTTTCCACTATTACTGTGGTTTTCAATTTCATTATAGCAGTGTCTTTTAATTTTGCTCGACAAAGGCCTAAAAATTTTATTTAAAATAATTTTACTTTATATATTTATTTAAAATAATTTTATTTAATATCTTAATTTAAAATAAATTTTATTTTGATGTAATATTAAAACACATTAGATACCTGGTAGTGTTGTACTTGATCTCACTCTGCCAACAGTATTAAGAACTTGATCTAAATTTGTAATAGCATTGTTATGATTAAACTCAAAAGTAATAAAAGCATTTTCTCTAGGCTCACTTAGTGCCACCGCAGCATCTAACTGATCAGATAAACTACTAATTCTTTGAGTTATGTTTCGTACTTCCACCTTTAAAATTTAAACTAATATTATGAACTGAAATTAAAAATAAGTTTAAACAAAAGTATTCAAATACTTGGTACTGCAGTCCTTCACATTCCTGTTCAACTTTACTTTTTTCTGCTTCAATTAGGGCATGTTGTTCTTCAAGAACATGTTTTTTATCTCTAGCTGCAGCAATGACAGCAGCATGAAGCTCGGCTTTTCTTTTTTCTACTTTGGCAATAATTTCTTCAAATTCTGCATCAACTGCTTCTAAACATTTTTGTTTAGTAGTGTCTAGCCTTTGCAATTCTGTACTCACTGAATCCTGAGCTTGTGATAACTGTAAAATCGATATTCATTCATTATAAATTTATTAATATTATTAGAAAGTTGATCAAATTCACCTTTGATATACATTCATTTGCCTTGTACAATAATATTTCAGACATACGTTTTATTGCTATACTAAACGGAATTATTGTATGTTCATTACATCCAGGTGATGTACCAGCATGATTTCCTCCTGTACAAACTGAACAAAATACTGTATCGCAAGTTTCACAGAACAATAATTCTTGATTCATATGTACTGAGCATTTTGGAATAACCTGAAATAAAACAAATATATTTTTACTCAATCAACAAACAAAAATTTATTTTAACACAAACCTCTCTACGCTGCCTTGACATTAAATCTAATAACTGATTAACAAGAAAACTTGGTGGTAATGCTGGCACTCCACCTCCAGGAATTGTGATTAATTCTCTGCAAATTGGACATCGAAAAGCACCAGCTTCACGTGTTTGTGAAGCAGCTATTCTGGTCAAGCAATGAAGACAGACCTATTAAAATGAAGAATACTTAAAAATTTTATTCTTTTAAAAGTACAAGAAAATTAATAAACAATAATTTCTTTTAAATGATATTTAATAATTTTCAATGTAATAATATAATTTCATTATAATACTTGTATTTGTAAAATTAATTATATTTAACTCACAGTGTGAGAACAAGGTAATAATTTTGGAGTGTGTTCACTACCATCATAAACACAAAGACAGGTACCACATGTTAAAAAACTTTCATTGAAATCTTCATAGTTGATGCTTACTGTTTCTACTAGCATTGAGCTCATACTGACCATTCTCTCCCCTAACCTTGTCCTATAATAATATATTATATTTTAATAAATTATATTAAATTGCACTGAATAAAATCCAATTTAATCATAATTAATTTATCTTATCATGATTGAAAACTAATTCTATTTTGTAAAACGTTATATTTTATATTGAAATTTGATAATATAAATTCCTTTGAAATTTAATAAATACATTTTGATAATCACTGCAAATACCATGATACATTGGCTTTGTAAAATAAAAGTATTCTGTATTAAGTAGTTGTAAGTTATCCATAGGATTGTTGCTAGCATATCATAGTTATTATTTGAATCGTAGTTTGTTAATTTTATTGAATTTATATTTATTACTAATCATATTCGTAATTTTTAAAAGATAAGAAAGTTAAAAAAAAGCTGTACTTATAAACACATTATGAAGAATTATTAATAATAAAAAATTGGAAACTCAAAAAAATTAACAGCATGAAAGATTAAAAATATAAAAAAAAATAAACAAGAATAACATTATAAAAAATAATATAAATCAAAGAATTTTTGAAAAATCTGAACTTACTGTATGGCAAAACGGAGTGCCTCCATGGTTCTAGTTTCTTGGATTTAGATATTATGCTTTTCTAAAGAAACTTCAAAAAGGAGACAAAACTGGAATCGAGAAAAAATTTGTTTCTCTAACGAGAAATACTACTCATGTACAAACTTCACATAAACAAAATAATGAACATCAAATATTCCTTTTTTCTTCTTCTTTCATGAAGTTTGAACTCAAAAATCTATAAAATTTACTCAATAAGTGTCTTGAGACTGGAAGGTCTCAGTAATATTTACCGCACAGTGAGTGCTGTAAATTATTTTGATAATCCTTATACATTTTTTATTATTTTCTAACAGTTTTTTCCAACACTTAATATTTAGTTCCTTATCCATCCATGAAGACGGTTTTGTAATGTTTTTGTATTCGTTCTCGCATAATTGCTCATAAATATGAATCCCATGAAAACAGAGCTAAAAAACTATTGTTGATAGTTTTAACTATTAATTACTAACAATTGTGAATACTAAGCAGACTATAACAGAAACTATAGATTTTTCAAACTATATCTTATTTATTGCATAGGTTGTTAATAATTCATTTACTATATAGACACGGATTTTTACGATATAGTGGTTAGGCTCATATGTAAATTAAAAAATTATTTCTTTACTTAATATTTATCAATATTTTAAATCTAAGTCCAAATGATTTTCTTTTACTAATTATAGTACCCTGCTCCGTTTTCTCTTCAGTTCAATTGTTCCTTTTTATATCAGAAAATAAAATTCTTATACTTCATACATATATATTGTTTGATTAAAGAAAAGAATCACGCTTGATTATATTTATAAAATACCAGAAAAACGTATCTGCAGTTTACAGTACAGAATATGTGTAACAATAAAGCAAAAAAAAAACATAGAGTTATATGTTTATAAATTGTTATTGTTTTTGGTTTATTCTATGCTTCTCTGTTTTTACTTAACATCACAGAATAGTACAATATTACAAGCGTACGTGGAGATAATCTCTATGGTATCGTATACAATGAATATGCAGATGTAGCTATATAAATACACAAATAACTATATACTATACAATCTATAGCTGTGAAATGTAATCCTACACGATAATAGCATAATAGATAATAATATATAGTAATAGCAAGTAACAGCTGTTCGCAGCTGTTATGGGTCTATTCGATTCGTGCGTTCAGTTAGAGGGGTAGACAAATCAGAGCACACGCTCATAGTGGCGTAAAAATGCAATTTTCTGAAAACCTTTTGTTGTAATGGGTCTGTTCCGAAAGGCCTCCAGTAAGTAGATATTGTAATGCCAGAGATAATAAGAGGAGATCGTCGATGCCCATGTTAGACATTGCAGTAAATTTTTGACACTCAGCGCTACGGCGATGAACGTCGGTACTCCGTTCGTGCGATATTCCAAATGTTGGTTTTTGAGCTCGTGCGATCGAGGGGGAGGCAGCGTTCAGCAGGGGGGGGGGCACCAAAACAATAGATGCAATAAAAGGGATTAACTGGTGTCGAAATTCTTTAAGTGGGTTAGATTTTCTTGTCTGTATGTGTAAGCGTATGTTTATGTGTATGGATATATATATATATATATATATATATATATATATATATATATATATATATATATATATAAGTATTTCTTAAAATTTTAAATTCGCTGCGTGACGATGATCGTGGTACGGTATCAGGCTACGAAAAGGTCTACATACTTAAAGAATATCTTCGCCGACACCAGTGAATTCCATTTACTACACCCCGCTGCCAAATTTTTAAGAAAATAGGTACATATATATATAAATTAATAAATATTTTTTATTGGTCTTACAGTCCAATCAATTTCAACCAAAAATAAAATAAAATAAAAATAAAAATAAAAATAAAATAAAAATAAAAACTAAAAAATAAAAAATAAAAATAGCCGTAGCGAGCTCGAAACGTTGGACAAGTCTTCAATTAGGTAAGGGTGTTGGGGACAGTCAGACTGCACTTTACTAACAAAGAATTTTTTCAGCTAATATTTTATTTTCAGATTAGTCTACGGGGGTGAATATAAACAAGGACAGTCTGACTGTCATTATCATTTTAATTTAATTTTTAATTTAATTTTTATTTTTAATTTTTATTTTTTATTTTTATTATTTATTATTTGTATTTCTTATTTTTTATTTTTTATTATTATTTTTATTTTTTATTTTTTAGTTTTTATTTTTATTTTATTTTTATTTTTATTTTTATTTTATTTTATTTTTGGTTGAAATTGATTGGACTGTAAGACCAATAAAAAATATTTATTAATTTGTATATGGGCAGTCGACAGAAGTACAATTCAATTGTTTTAATATATATATATATATATATATATATATATATATATATATATATATACACGTATTTTTTAATTTGAGTTTAAAACTTAATAATAAGACTAGGTTGACGTTAATATAAGACTAATATGATATAAAAAATTATACTTTGTGTAAATTATATATGTAATAACATTCATTACATTTTTATAGAATAAATTTTATTTCATTGCTATTTACATATCATACAATTTACTAAGTAATATAATTTACATTATTTTACTATCTCACTGAGAAATAAATTTGTATAAACTCAAATAAATCCATTTCATAAAAGAGATATTATTTGAATCAAACGAATATTTATTTAAAGTAAATTAAATTCATTAAAATTCATTCAATAGTTATTAAAATAGAACAAATATACATTTCAATTTATGTTTCAAACAAATACATACATATTTAAAACGAATGAATATTTTGTAATTTGGAGTAAACTACATATTTGAAACAAACAATTAGGTTTATTTGAATAACAAACATATATTTATTACATTACATTAAATAAATTATTGAAAAATAATAAATATTTCTTGAATTTTACTAAACGAAATGAAATAGACGTAAAAATGAAAGTTAAATAAATAAATATTTGAAAAACTATATATATATACTCAAATTTAACAAATATATTCAATTTTTGGAAAAGCTATTCAATATGAGCAATTAAATTGCTTTATCAAAAGGATTTTATTAAACGAAGCACAAAGATTTAAATATAAAATTTAAATGAATAAATCTTTTCATAAAACTATTTATATGGTATAAGTAAATAATTTTTTCAAAAATAAAAAATATTTTTTTGATTTATATATACATTTTGTAGTTTTTATTATTTATTTATTAAATTTAATATTTAAATCTTTGTGCTTCATTTTTTCATCAAATAAATATTTATTAGATTTTACAATTGACAGGGAATAATCAAATAAATTTAATCCACCCTTTGAGAAAACTATTTCATTCTTTCGAGTAACTAGTTTTTTTAAAAAATTCAATATATTTCTTATATATATATATATATATATATATATATATATATATTAGACTGCGTCAAAATGACGAAGGTCGAAATTTTCTTCGGCACAACCCAAAATATTATAGTATATACTGTAATTAGAACTGGTGATTTTTTTTCAGATTTTTAAATTAATATTTAGAACTATTGCAGGCCATTTGAAATTTTCATATACCTGTTGTACCAATTTGGCTGTGCAAGTGCTAAATTTACAACGTATATAAAACTTAATACTCAAAAAACAAAAAGACCAAATTTTTTAGAGTGGTATTAGTAATTGATACTTTCCTCAAACTGGTGAATCTGCCATAAATTAGTCAGTTGCCAATCTTTTTCCAAGTAAATAACTCTTCTAAGCCTTAATCCTCTATATTAGGGTTCGAACCATAAACTCACAAAATGCAAGAAATATATAATCTTTTAAAATAATTAATATTTATAAACAATTAAAAATTATTTGTTTTTAGTTTTTCATAATAAGTACAACAAATTTCGAATTTTAAAAATCGGTTAATATTTACCGTTTTACATTAAACATATATGTGATCTGAGGGGTTGTCGTATCTAATATATAAATTCTTATTCTTAACCGATTTTTACCATTCAAATTTCATTTTAAATGTGAAAATTTGTTCAATAGTGCTAATATATTATTGTTTATAAATTGTTTAAATTATAAAACTATTTTTTTTCACTGTATAACTCCTCATATGGTGCAAACCCTAATTTAGAGGATTAGGGTGTGCTCGACTCTAGACCTGCTAAAAAGGTCAGAGTCCAGGTTGTCGGAAAGTATCATTTTGACTTTTTCTATTTCTTTTAACAGCCCTTATAAAAATTTTTATTGCCTTGCTTTGACAAGTTGACCTAATTTTTGAAGGAAAAATTTTTCATGTAAACACTATTTATACCTATTTATTATTATAATTGAATAATTCTTTTTTGCCAGTCGATTTTTAAAGAGTAGATCTACATGTTATAAATTTAGCAGCCAAGTTGAAACATATTTACTTGGTAAAAAAGGGTATCGAAAATAGTTGTTTTTGCCTATTTTTGACGGTTTTTAAACGTGTAACGGAAAAAAGAGTAGGATAAATTAACTTATTACCGTGATAAGAGTTATTATAAATGTAAAATTATAATAAATAGGCAGACATATACATGAAATGATTACTATAAATAAACAAACAAACACAACATAGAATAGAATAAGTAGAATAAAATAATTTAACCAATAGGAACAATATTACCGTATTTTTAAATAAATAATAACCAATCAGATTTTTGTAACGTACTTTTTCCGTGTATAAAAGTACGCTAAATTTTGCAAAGAGCACGGTTCGTTTTCGGCACTCGTCGAGGAAGGATACCTCCCGAGTGACGAAGAGAACTGTCATCTACCGACCGGTAATATTCTGTGTTTTTTCCTAGATGAAAAAAAAACTCTTTCTCGAGGCCAAAGGAAAAACCCCTTTACTCGTAAGAACAGAGTTAAAAATGACCGATTTAGAAGAACGGGCGCTCCCGACTTCTGATAAAGTAATTCTTTTTCACATACGAAATAATCCAGAAAAACCACCGGGAGACAAAATTAAAATCGACCTAATTTAATTCGGGGAAAAGGCGCTCCTTTTCGTCAAATTAAATTATCAGACGGCTATTAATCACGAGGCGCACCTCGGATTAATGCCAGACTTCATCCGCAAATCATCATAACGTTGATCGACTAATATTATAAATATAAGAAGTAAATGCTGTAAAATAAATCAAAAGGAAAACGGAGTCTTACTAAGGAAAAAGATATACTTATTCCTGAGTAAAAAACCGAACTCTTATATATCACTAGCTAAGGCGCACCTTAGCGTGATATAAAAGAGAGAATAAAGATTTATTCAGATATTGCGAAAGAAACTCCGTGTAAATAGACGGACCGCTTCTATAAACCGTTTAAGTAAATAGCGTAAACAAAGCGAGCAATCACTGGGTCAAGGCCGTCTGAATTCGTAGAGACTTAGATAAGCCAATTAATAAGTAGACAGAAAATAAAATAAAATTTATAATTAATTTATAACGAAAATAAAATAATTAATTTATAAATCGTTATTTTTTTATGTTGCAGGGTATCTACACCGAGATGCCAATAAAGTAGAAGTTATTTCTTATTTTTTTTTATAAAATTTATTACTATTTTTTTTTATTTTTATTGTATAATTTATAGGGAAATATATATTGTTATTTTTTGAAACATAACGAGTATCAAATCATTCACCCGAAAACTTGTCCTGATACGTTCCTCCATCCGAATCACATATCCTGAAAACCTCAGAGAATTCCAATAAAAATAAAGCGGAAGGAGAAGGAACGTTACAAACGTTATTATTTCTATGATATTATTATTTCTTTTAAATGAAAAATGGGTATCTACAGTTCGTATACATATAAATTTGGAGCCAAAAGTATGTCTTTATTATAATTTTATGTCATAGAAAAATGAATATGAAAATTACTCAATGTTAATCTCAATAAGAAAATCGTGCCTTCGATAATAATTGTAAATATTAATTTAAAAATCTGAAAAAAATCACCAGTTCTAGTTATAGTATATACTTGAATATTTTGGGTTGTGCCGAAAAAAATTTCGACCTTCGTCATTTTGGCGCAGTCTAATATATATATATATATATATATATATATATATATATATATATTGTAACGGTGCGCATGTCGGCCTCGAACACGAGGATGGCGGGCACGGCCGTTGCAGAAGGTGTGCCCGGCTGGGCTTAGCCCCGAGAAGAAAGAATAAAAAGAGAGACGAGTAAAAATGAATGTGTCTTCAATTACGTTACTCGTTGAACGGTGACTGACCCGCGAAGTCCAGAGGCGCGGTGCGCAGGCCGGGGGCCGTCGAGAGGGAGGGAGAGAGAGAGAGAGAGAGAGAGAGAGAGAGAGTACAGCGGGCTGCCACTTACAGTCGGGGCGCCGATGTCGTCAATGTCGTCCATCAGTGACGGGAAGGTTCGCGGAGTGAACTTCATGAGTGTCGGCCTGGAGGGTGGCCACGAGCGCGAACAATACAGGAAAAAGCCCGATAAAGAATCTCACGAGCCGAGGCGACAGCACAATTCGAGGCAAGTTATTTTTCGTTCAGAAATTGATTCATGCGTCGCACGGTAGTTCTCTCACTACTGACAAACTTCGCGCGCGATGATCTTGCCCTACTCTCCGCTCTCTCTCATTTACCTCCTCGATAGTGTGTCGGTGCGTCGGCCTGTAACAAAACTACATGCTAAATATTTACATATGAACAACAGATAATATATACACATATTTACACAGGCTACAACGGGAGAGACAACATAGGCACGTGGGATATCAAGCGTCAGCGGCACCTATATATATATATATATATATATATATATATATATATATATATATATAAATAATACGGCTTCTATGGAGAAAATTGTACATTCGAGTTCAAGCGGTAAAAAAAGATGTCCAAGTGTCTCGAGACAACGTTTTCGGTAAGTATCATTGTTCGGACTATAGGAAATGTCTCGGGACGACTGCTATATAGAGTTTTGTGTTGGGGAGGTAGAATACAATGTCCAGATATCCCGGAACGATTCTTACTGGGAGTGTGCGTGTTCGAATGATATAATACGAATCTTTTCATAGAAGTCGTACTGACATGCCTGGATTTTGTTTTCCACCAACTGTACACGAAATTCCTCGTAGAAGTCGTTCAAAAACACCTGGAAATGGCATTCTATGATCCGAACATGAAACTCCCCTTAGAAGTTGTCCCAACATATCTAAACATCGTTTCCTACCAACTAAACACGATAGCCCCACTAGAAGTCGGCCCGAGAAAGCTAGTATCGCTTCCTAACTACTAAACATAATACTTACCGTAGAAGTCGTTCGGAAAGACCTAGATATCGTATTTTGCCGTCCCAATACGAATCTTCCCATAGAAGTTGATTTCCTCATACCTGGATCTCGTTTTCTATCAACTAAATACAATATTCCCCGTAGCAATCGCCCAAAGACACCTGGACATTGCATTCTATCATTCGAACACACAACTGCCTATAGAAATCGTCTTGAAGCAACAGAATATCATAATCAACCGCCCGTACATGCCAATACAATATTTATCAGTAGAAACCGTATTTAAAATGCGTATATATAATATGTACAATATAATATATAATATATATATATATATATATATATATATATATATATATATATTTACAGATATACATATTTTATATTTCCGTTTTTGCAATTAAATATCGTGAATATTTTCGTACTGATGTTAATTGAAATTCAAGAAAAATGTTGGTATGCGCATAGTATATTTTTTAAGCAGTCGATGGATATTGCCTTTGAATGCAGAAGTGACGATATATTTTATTTATATATACATAGTTTCGAGTTTGTTGATAAAGAAACCTATTTTGCCATCTTTTGTTCGAATTAAAAAAACAGTCTTTGTCACAATTCTCAAGTTAATAGAATGTATAAAAATAAAAATATAATTTGTCGTCACAAACTATTTTCAGTATGATTTGGCATACAGAACCATTTTCTAAGAGAAGGAGAAAGAAAGATACAGAGATAGAGACAGAGAGAGAGAAAAAGAGAGAGAGAGAGAGAGAGATTTTCCCACGTAAGAGAAAATAAAATTTACAAAAATCAAAAGATATCCATAAGGTGTGATCGTAATGTCAGATTAACCTGAAGAACAAAAGAGGTAATACCGACTAACGTCACACCTCCTTTAGGATACGAATTCTACAGTTGGATATGAACATTCGTTAGAACTGGCTTGGTATTAATACTTTAAGCGGACTACTTTGAATTGATGTTCGTGATTAAAAACACCACCTAGTGGCCGTTGGTGAAACTGATTGTTAAAACCTTAACTTAATTTATTGATGAAAGTAGACAATAGAGAATCTATATTAAAACAATTGAATTTTACTTCTGTCGACTGCCCATATACAAATTAATAAATATTTTTTTTTTATTGGTCTTACAGTCCAATCAATTCCATCCAAAAATAAAATAAAATAAAAATAAAAATAAAATAAAAATAAAAAATAAAAATAATAATAAAAAACAAAAAATAAGAAATAAAAATAAAAAATAATAAAAATAAAATAAAAAAAAATAAAAATTAAAAATAAAAATTAAATTAAAAATTAAATTAAAATTATAATGACAGTCAGACTGTCCTTGTTTACATTCACCCCCGTAGACTAATCTGAAAATAAAATATTAGCTGAAAAAATTCTTTGTTAGTAAAGTGCAGTCTGACTGTCCCCAATACCCTTACCTAATTGAAGACTTGTCCAACGTTTCGAGCTCGCTACGGCTCTTCATCAGGGACTAATCTAAACCTTATATTCTAATCTATATATACCCATCCCTACCACCAAATTTCGTAAATTAAATATAAATTCCCCCTCTACACAAATTGTCCAAAACCAATCAATTTAATAAGGAATGATAAACACTGTCCAATCTACCAGACACTAACATTAAATTCACATTATTTCGATTCTTGGAAATGTGAATACTTTCAAGACTCTCCCGTTTATACTTATTATTAATATCATGTTCCAAAATATCCACATTCACAAAATCAAAAGAATGTAAAAACTTTAAACAATGCTCTTTTAAACCAGAAGTAATATGTGAGCTACGTAAACTATATTTATGCTCATAAATTCTCTTTTTTAAATATCTACCTGTTTGTCCAATATAGTATTTATCACAATCCATGCAATTAATCTTGTAAACAACTCCTGACTTTAAGCATAAATCATCCCTATCTTTGCAATTATTAAACAATCTACTTAAATTATTGCGATTTTTAAAGAAAATTTGAATGTTATATTTCCGAAAATTTCTTTTTATTCTTTCAGATAATCCTTGAACATATGGTAAGACAATAATTTTGCCTCCGTTAAAATCAATTCCTGCACTATGTCTATTTTCAGTATTATAAATGTCAAACAATCTCTCAGCAATCAATCTATTAATAAATTGAATTGGATAGCCATTATTAATAAAAGTCTCTCTTACTATCTGTAAATTATTTTGTCTAAAATCTTTATGTGACAATTTAATTGCTCTGTCAATGACACCTTTCAATGCTCCAATTTTGTTTCCGAATTGGTGGTGTGAATTAAAATCTAAAAACCTACCTGACCAAGTAGGCTTTCTGTACCAATTAAGTTTTACCTTATTATTACTACATCTAATTACATTAATGTCCAAAAAACTTAACTGACTATTTAATTCAACCTCCCTTGTAAATTTAATTCTGTCATGTACAGAATTGAAAACATCCACCATTTCATCCACAAAAACTTCTGGAACAATTGTAAAGATATCATCAACATATCTCTGAAATATCATTGGTTCAAAAAGCAATTTATGATATTAATAATGATATTAATAATAAGGAACATAATATTAATAATAAGTATAAACGGGAGAGTCTTGAAAGTATTCACATTTCCAAGAATCGAAATAATGTGAATTCAATGTTAGAGTCTGGTAGATTGGACAGTGTTTATCATTCCTTATTAAATTGATTGGTTTTGGACAATTTGTGTAGAGGGGGAATTTATATTTAATTTACGAAATTTGGTGGTGGGGATGGGTATATATAGATTAGAATGTAAGGTTTAGATTAGTCCCTGATGAGGAGCCGTAGCGAGCTCGAAACGTTGGACAAGTCTTCAATTAGGTAAGGGTGTTGGGGACAGTCAGACTGCACTTTACTAACAAAGAATTTTTTCAGCTAATATTTTATTTTCAGATTAGTCTACGGGGGTGAATGTAAACAAGGACAGTCTGACTGTCATTATAATTTTAATTTAATTTTTTAATTTAATTTTTCTTTTTAATTTTTATTTTTTTTTATTTTATTTTTATTATTTTTTATTTTTATTTCTTATTTTTTATTTTTTATTATTATTTTTATTTTTTATTTTTATTTTATTTTTATTTTTATTTTATTTTATTTTTGGATGGAATTGATTGGACTGTAAGACCAATAAAAAAAAAAATTTATTAATTAGAGAATCTATATGTCAAATTTCGGAACAATCGTAGTTTTCGGTAGTTTTTTCGGTTATCGTGTACAAACAAAAACACGTTTTGTCTTAATAAATTAGTATATGAGTATGATATGATATTATATGATATGATATGATATGATATATACCTCGTATATAGTATTTTCGAATATCTATTTATTTAATTTTATATTTCACGTACATGTAGTTCTATTTAGAAAACGTCAAGAAATATTTATTTTTTTTAATTGATTTATTGTAATGTAATAAATATATTTTTTCTGTTCAAATAAATAAATAATTGTTGGTTTCAAAAATATAGTTTACTCAAAATTACAAAATATTCACTCTTTTGAAATATGTATATTTTTGTTTCAAAGAAATAAAATTTAGAGAAATATTTATTGGATTAAAAGAAATTAACTTTTACGAATTTGACTCATTTGAATTTACTCTTTTTTCAGTGTGTAATACAGTGTAAATAATATTCTTTAGAAAATTGAACGATATGATAATGTAAGTCGAAAAAACTAAAATCTATAATATAAAAATTTAATACATGTTTTTAGATAATTAATTTATGTAAACTAGATGATTTATATATTTGTAATGTAAGAAATTATTTTTTGCTTTTTAAATAAACCTAATTGTTTACTTCAAATACACGATTGTTTAAAAATTACATAATATTCGTTTGTTTTAAATAGGTATGTTTGTGTTTGAAATAAATAGAATTTGAATAAATATTTATTGAATTGAAATCAATACACTTTTACTTTTACGAAATTGACTCATTTGCATTTAAGCTTTTTTTCAGTGTTTAGTAAAATGTAAAGTATGTTGTCAGATAAAATCAAGTTTATATAAAATTGTAGTCTTATTATTCAGTTTTTCGCAGAAAATAAAGCAAATTATAAGATTATGACTGTCACCTACATAAACCTGCTTACACAGAAACACATAACGACGAATTAAATACAATTTTTTTTAATTATTTGAAGAAATTCATTTTGCAAAATGTCAACTTCGTATTCTATTACACTAACAAAAAATTCGAATTTTGAAAATTATAATTTCCGGTAAATTTCAAATAATTTTTTCTAAATAGATTGTACGTGAGCCAACTATTGTTTTAATTAAAGTGATCCTAATAAATAATCTTCAATCGTGAATTAGTTTTATAAATATGGCAAAACCTTAAAATTATATAATTAAATGTTGGTTCATAAGCTACAATGTAAAATTACAATTTCCAGTTACAAGTTTTTTTCGAATTACAATTACTGTTAACAAAGACACTTTGAAAAAATTACCCATAAAATGTAAATTTTTTTGTTAAAATGAAATCACATTATAAAAATTATAAAAAATTTTAAAAAATTATTAAAATAATTTTCTACTAAACTTTTCTCAGATTACATAGCATTCAAATTTAAAATATTATTTAAATAATGTCAATGCGACCCGTTCTAATAATAGTTTTATTTTAGTTGTATTTTTTCAATTCGGTGACTAATGTAATTAATGTAGGTGTAAAAAACATTCTATGTATAAAAATATATTACCTATAGATAATTTTACCTATGATATTTCCTCAAAAAAGTCAAGAATCCTACCTCAGGGCCCTTACAAAATTGTCAGTGGCGTGGCTGTTTTCAGTTAGTCTCAAGATAGTCTCCCCACCCTATATATCTCAATATTTATGATTTTTTAGGGAGCTCATTACGAATATCGTAACAGCTTTAAACGAAAAGTGAATATTTATTTCTAAATCCACAAAAATTCTATAAAGGCCATAGTTTCTTGAATTTCTCTTAGAAAACAAAAAAATTTGCAACATATTGAAACTCTAGAGCTCATTAAATCCTATACCTTATTAAAATATATATTGTATATTCTATACTGTTTCAATATTACTGCAAACAATATTTTTGGATCAAAGTTCAACAATTCCGTCTTGGGATCCCCTAAGCGGTTCCTTGCATATACTCAACATAGGTACCTTATACATTTTTCTCGAGAAATACTATTAGTAAAGACGAATTTAATAGAATAAAAAATTGTATTTTAATCAGATATACAACGTTTAAAAAAAATTTTTTTTTGTAAATGTTACTATTTCCTGAGTTATGTTCGAAGGACTATGTATTCATAGTTTTTAACATGAAAATGAAATTTCCATCAAATGCCACTACTATAATTTTAATCAGCAACCAAAAAATATCGACGAATCCGTTATGGTCGTTTTTCGGAAGTTTATCCACGATCGTCGTTATGGTACTCACATATAAATATTATAGCAATTTTTATCGTAGCAAGCTTGCTGCGAGCATGTATTGAGATTCCGGCATGATTGCAGCAGCCTTATAACTCCGCTGCATTAACAAGAAATTTCCACAACATTTACATCGCAGCGATCTTACAGCAAGCATGAACTATTAAGAAAATTAATTGTGAAACCATTAAAATATATTATACTATTCGAAGTTTTAATATATATATATATATATATATATATATATATATATATATATATATATATATATATATATAATACAATACCTAAGAAAAATGTGTAAATATATTTATTCTTTATTGCAATATAATATATAGTGTACGTTTACATAGTTGAAGATTACGAAAATGACGGTCTAATAAGTTGAGATACTATGGTTCTATTTTATATTTTGTTTGAAGTATACGAAATTTAAAAAAATTATATTTAGAAAATATTTCTTTAAAATAAATTTTTATTTTTCATACGTTAAAAATTTTTTTACTGCATTTAAACATTTTACTATTTTAAAGATATAAATTACTTATTTTGAATAAATGCTTTACTAATGGTATATGAACAAACCATTTGTATAATTAAAAAAATTTATATTTAAATGTATAACATTTTAAATTAAAGAAAATCTCTAGAGAAACTAAATATAATACAATCGATAAATTTATTTATTAATTGAAAATTATAAAAATAAATAAGATATTTGCATCAGTTATTAATATCATTATGTTTAAGAATGTCCTAAAAAATCCTGTACATGGTATGGCAACACCCAGCAACATCGAGTAATCCCTTTGGATTTTTCTTTTCTCCCCTTTCCCCTCATGCTCTCTCTCACTCTCTCTCTTTCTCTCTTTTCTTCTTTCTCTATCTTTTCCATACAAGCTAGTTATGTGTCAAATATGATTATACAGGATTCTGATATCATAGTCCAAAAATATAAAAAGCAATCAAATTATTTTTGGAAAAGTTTATAGTTTATAATTAGCAGTTTTTTTCGAGATCTATTGAATTTGTAAACATGATCAATTGCTGATAATCGTCATGAATATTGTCTCAATGTTAAGTTAATTTTTTTAAAGCGTACATATATTTCGTTGCATCTTAATTATTTTAGTTAAATAGAGAAGTATAACAAAATTAAATCAAACATATACTTTTTTAGTTCCAAATATGTGACAGATAAAAGTTATGAAATTGTGAACGCTTCTAATTAATTTTGTTTCTGAAAAGATGTGAATTAGTGACAAGTGCAGGATTTTTTGGGATATATTCTTATTATAAATATAATAGCATTAATAACAGACACAAATAGTTATTTATTTTTATAATTTTCAATTAATAAATAAATTAATCACATTTAGTTTCTCTGGATATTTCCTTCTATTTATTAGTTAAAACAAGTATGTACAAGTAACAAAACATGTCATAGAAATAAGTCTATACTGAAAAAATATTTTATACATTTAAAAAATGGTTTATTCGTATACCATTAATTAACCATTTACTTAAAATAAGTAATTTACACATTTAAAATACTGAAATGTTTATTTAAATACAATAAATATTTTTTTGATATATGAAAGCTGGGAATTTAAACAAAATATAAAATTCAACTGTAGTATCTTAACTTAATGGGCCGTCATTTACGTAGTCTTCAACGATGTGAACGTACACTATATATTATATTACAATAAATACTAACTGTATTTACATATATTCTCATCATTTTTATTGTATTATATATATATATATATATATATATATATATATATATATATATATATTATATGTAATATATTTGTATTGTACGAAACGCAATGGAAGTGAATGTTCAACGCAAACAATCTGTCGTTCAAACTTTAGGCACCCTGATCAGAATGTTAATTAGGATTATTATTAGGACTTAATCATAATATATAGAGATTGTTTAACTGATTAATAAGTCAGTTAAATTTACTATCTCGAGCGAAGGCGAGACAATTGCTAAACTGTGAACCATGGTTGGTGTACTCTGCAGCTTTAAAAATCTTAATTTTAAAAATTACTGATACAACTAAAACATATAATTTAAATTGACTTTATACAAAAGTATAAAATAAGGCAAATATGGTGTGTTAGAAATTCTAATCACTTAAAAGTAATTGTAATGTAACAAATATTTTTTGCTCTTGCAATAAACCTGACTGTTTATTTCGAACAGACGATTCTTTCAAAATTATAAAATATTGATTCGTTTTAAATATGTATGTTTTTGTTTCAAATAAATAGAATTTAAATGAATATCTGTTGGACTGAAATAAATAAACATTTACGAAATTGCCAGTTTTCGTTAAAGTTGCCGCAGGTTTTAAAACGCTGAGCTGTTTACTAGCTGCTATTATATGTGTGTGTGTGGGGGGGGGGGCAATAAAATTTCTTTTTGGTCGCTACTAGTATGAGCTGCTCATCTTTTATTCCACCCCACTGCCAGCCTATTTTCTCACCAAGCTTTCCCCCTTACGCGCCGAAGACAGTCGTCATCCCCCTCGATTACACGATCGCACGAGCTCGAAAAACATCTGAAATATTGCATGAAATAGTCAATACCTAACTTTGGCCACCAAAGGCCCTCATTTTCAGTTGAAAATTTTTACTACAGTCTCGCCCATAAGCGTTGGCGATCTCCCCTTATTATTTCTGCAGAGATAATAAAGGTTACCTTTACATTCTCTGCTGCAAGTTTTCCGCCGTTGACGTAATCAAAGGAAATAAACGGTTTGATAAGGTATTTTGACTTACTGGCGACTTACTAGGATATCGTTCCGCTGAGTTTGCTTCAGTAAGCAGCTGATCGCGTCTAGTTTCATGAAACTTCATTGAACAGCTGGTCGCTGCTAGTCGCGTCCATATATATATACGTGTATAAGCATATACTAATGTAAACGTTTGCATGTCTATTAAACATTTGAATTTAAATAAAAGACTTTAACGAAGGTTTCAAGTCGAATTTTAATAGTTTTTATAATAAAAAATCGTGTACAATTACTTATAAGTAATGAAGTGCAGCCCAAAATATATGTTTTATAGTCAGTTTTATTTCTCAATTAGATTATTTAATTTCAAAAAGTTAAATGAATATAAAAATATTACAACTTATTTGCGTTATACACATACTTGGTTTAAATATTTTGCTTTTTACATTTAACAGAAGTATTTCTATTTATGAATTAATTATATATATTTATAGAAAGTATGAATATATATAATTATATATAATAGGTATTAAATAATTACATATAAATTTATAAAATTCAAAAATGTAAATAATTCTAATTTATAATTAGTAAATAAAACTGATTATCAAGTATACATTTTGTATTCCGCCTCGTCACTTAGAAGTAATTGTACTCGATTATCCATTATAAAAACTATTAAAATTCGATTTGAAACCTTCTTTAAAGTTGTACTATTTGAATATTTCCCGCCGCCTACGCTCGGGAGGGCGACGATCCAGAGATAATAACTGCACTGTTGTTATTTATAATAATGATCTTTATTAATAATAACTATAAAGTATTTATATAATGCTGGGCTACAAGTATACGTCTGTAAGCTTAGACGGCTGGATAGCGAAAGAGAGCCACGACAGCTGCCGCTGATCGATGCTTACAACTGCTTACTTCGCGTTGGGGCGCCACCGCTGCCTCTTGGCGGTGCATACACGCTGTATGCAGTCGGCGCATGCGCAGTCTGTGCGCATGTGTATGCGCACTATAGTACGCAGTCCCTACATCACCCCCCCCCCCCAATTTGCAATTTTTCTACGTTTGGACAAAATCGTGGATACAGAGTCTATACGTTTCTGAACTATTATTATCTTACACCTATTTACAATGAGTCTTACGCTATTGATATAGGGTAAGGTAACTGTGTACAGAGAAAAGGATTTTATTTATTCTATTACTTATACTTAGGTAAATTTTTACATTGTGTCTTATAAATACTTTGCAACTACTTACGTCCTACTTATATCTGCTGGCGCCGCTTAACTTGTGTTGCGTTGTATGCTAACACGTTAATCGGTCTGCTCGACCACGATCCCGACATGTTGCAATTGCCGTACCCTGTTGGCTGGCAGAATGAGCCTACATTTGCTTAAGTACGTATGAAAGACACGGTTTTGGCGAGCCATATTGAATATATACCAGCCCTCTAAGGTACGCATTTTCTATTTTCCCAACTTATTCTATACCCAGATTAAATTAACTCCTCTCACACTGAGGTTTAGTAGGAATTCGCCAATTTCGGGATAGTAGTTGTCTAGGTTGAAGTTACAGAGAACCATGATACCGTTCACGCCGAGTTCTTCAAGAGCTGGCGCATGTGCGAGGAACGAGAGAATCGAGTTCTTGGTGTTTGGGTTATGGTTGAGTCTTAGTGCCCCATCGTTTTCGATTCTTTGATCATCGGACATTGATAGCCGTTACCGATCGGTATGTGCTGCGGTGAGGAAAAGGCAAAGCTGAACGTTTGTAAGGCATTTTCGCCTAAGAGGACTGCAGCAAAAACCGAGCCGATATGCATCTCCTTGTCGAAATAGGCACAATTGTCGAAATTACATTTAACGAGCGACGGGTTTGCTCTTTCAAAGTCTACGATCGATTTAAAAACATTTAAGTGCAATTGACTATCTAAAGAAATCGAAGATTCGCGTGCCTGTCAGCTGTGAGATTGGTAGCCTGGTAGTGCGTATTGTTGATCATAATCAGGTGATCAATGCTTTGAACCCCTAGGATGTTGTGAAACGTATCACGGACTGGCCCTATGACTAGGTGGTTCACGTTGCAGGATACCGACAGTAGTCTGGCAATTTTCACGGTAATTTCTATCTCTTCAAACTGGTTCTACGAATCGTCCCAGTTGAACATGCTTGGGATCCTGAACGATTCGATTTGCGTCAATGCCTTCGCTACAACATTCTTATATCCGGAACGGTAAACTATTTTAGAGTTAAATTGCGCTATATAGTTCAGATGCCTGCACTGTAGTGCTAGTGCTTTATCCTGGTTCTGCGCCATAATGTATATAAGTGGCTTAAGGTCGGTAACGATTTCGAATTCACGGCCTTCCAGGTAATAAAAAAATTTTTGCACTGCGTAATATATCGCGGTTAATTTGCGGCGTATCGTCGCGTATTTGGTCTGTACATCGTGAAACTTTTGGAGTAAAATGCGAGTGGACGGCAATTGCCATCGTATTTCTGTTCGAGCACGGCCCCCATCCCACAGAAGAAGACGCGTCGGTTACAAGACGTATCTTCGTGTTTTCATCGGGGAATTCGATCTCAGCTATATCTAGCACGGACTGCTTGCAGCTGTCGAATGCTTTTTCTGAAACGGTGTTCCATTTGACGACGCCGTTGTCCTTTGTCTTTGCGACTATTAAGTATTTACTAACAGGTTCCTGTATCTCCACAGAGTGGGCGATACATCCGCGATAAAATTTGATAAGTTCGATGAACTGACGGAAGCCCTGAGTCGTTTTAGGTCTGGGCTAGTTGCGAACGGCTTCAAGTTTTATCGGCGTCGGCTTAAAGCCGTGGCGGTTTACCGCATGTCCAAGAAACTTGACCAGCTTGTCCGAGGCTGCATTTGTCCACATTCAAGCGGAGCGAATACTATTCCAGCTGGAGAGCATTTTCTCGAGGTCGCGCTTATGTTCTTCCTCGTTATCCGACGGGACGAGAATGTCAAGGAAAACGAATGTGTATTTCATGCCCCCGAGGGCGCTGTTTATGTAGCGCTGAAATGTTTGTCCGGTACTTCGCAGTCTGAAGGTCATGTCATTATACTCGAAAAGACCAAACGGGGTAATTACTGCTGTCTTTTCCTTATTTTCGTTCGCGAGAGGTAGTTAGTGATACGCGGCGTGCAAATCTGATTTCGTGAAGACGTGTGTCACAGCGTCCGCGACGGTAACGCTGTTTAGACGACGGTAGTGACCTCAAATCCTCCACTCTCTGTCCTTCTTGGAGACGAGGTGGATCGGACATGTCCAGGGGCTCTTCGATGTATTTTATATGCCCTGCGCAAGGAGTGCCTCAAACTGTCACTTCGTGGAGTGGAGCTTTTCCGAGGGCAGCCAGCGTATGCGTTGGCTTATGGAAGGGGGGGGGGTAGTCGTCTGAATGTAATGGAATACGCCATGATCGCGGCGGAAAGAATAGCTTAACCGTTGACGATATCGGTGCAGAGAATGCGTGCTGAGGCTTAACTCATGCGGCGTATGTCGATGCTCCTTATTTTTTTGTTCAAACGGATACCAGCAAATCGTTTGTCCGCTCGCTGATACTTACACGTGGGCGCGAAGTCTGAGGATTGTTTTGTGTGCCCACGAGGTGTCACGATGAACGGAGACACGATTCTCTCGGCGTCCGGTGTCCACGGAATGCGACAAAAATGCACACACTTTGGACGTTTTGACGACAGCCAGTACTCAACTCTGCAGGTGAGAAACCACGTGTTAACAACGGTTTATTCGGTTTTATAGTCGCAAAGCTGCAAATTTCATTTCGTTCATTTATCCAATTGTTAAATTTTTCACATACTTAACAAAAATAAAAACAAAATGAAACAAAGACTTTATTTTTGCAGTTATTGTTTATTAGCTGCAAAATTAATGATTTTCTTAAATTTTTGCGATCATTATTTATCGACTTGAAAATTGCCCCATTAAAATTTTTCTCAATTTTGCAACTATTATTTAGCAATACTGCAAAACTGTTGAACTATTGTATTGTCAAGAATCTCTCTGAATTTTTTAATATTTATTTACCAACATGTAAATTGTTTAACTTCTATATTTATTAACTGTGTGTGAAAACGGTAATTAGTTTTCTTATTATTCAGACTATTTTCGCGAAATTACTATGTGCGCGCTTGGTTCGTGGAATCGTCACGTGTTTTTAAATAGGCGGTGTATATATATTGTATACAGTCGGCGCATGCGCAGCATACACGCATGTGTGTGCACTACAACACGTATTCCTATAAAGTCTTTTATTTAAATTTAAATATGTAATACACATGCAAACGTTTACATTAATACTTGCTTATACACGTCTATATATATGAACGCGACCAGCAGTGATCAGCTGTTCGACCGGGTCTTATGAAAGTGGACATGACCAACTGACACATTTGCTTACTGACACAACTGCTTACAGCGGAATGATATCCGAGTAAGTCACCAGTAAGACAAAATACCGTATTTTACCGTTTTTTTCTCTAATTACCTCAGAAAGTTTAACGTCGGAAAACTTACAGTTTCATAACCGTTCGTAAAATTTACATGGGAAGTATACGAGAATGTACTTCAGTATTACCATATCAACTTACTGGTAGCTGACTGGAGACTTTTCGGAACAGACACATCGTATTAAACAATCTGTTAAGCAACTGATAAGTATAGTCTATAATAATAAAAAAATCGGCGAACTATACTTAATTCATTTTACTTACGAGCTGTTTGTCCTTAAAAAGTAATAAAATTTCTTATTGTCGAATATAATTACAAATAAGGGATACAAAAATCAGAGGATACACTATGTGGTATAAAATGAAATTTTTTGAAACCATTCTAAATTACTATATGTAGAACTAAATAATTTGTCAAGTATCTGAGAAGTAACCTATTCTAACCAGAAAAACAAGAAAATCATGATAATTCTTTGTAAGGGAATTTATTTACATCTTTTTTTTGTCCTCAAAAAATAAGCGAATTTTAGTTTAAATTTAAAACTAGTATGTAATCTAATTGATTTTTAATTGTTTATTTTTGAGAGTTAATAATCTTCTTGAGATTATTATATTTTATAAACCGCCAGATGCCGATACTGAAGGTACACCAAGTGAATAGGTAAACTCGATTCCCTGATGATAACTTACGTATTATTTTCACTAGAATTTGGTAGAAATTCAGATTAGGAAAATCCGCTCTGAACTGGTCATTATATTGAGACTGCTAGAATTCGATAACCATGTAATATTTCGTAGTATGGAGGGTATAAAGAAGGAGTGGAAACTTTTCTCGCTTTACATGGGAAAAGCTTATAAAAAATTGGTCGGTAATGGTAGTTCAGATTTGTCCGGTAGACATAAGTTTATTGGAAATTCCTTGATAGTTTGGCGTGCAACAGAGAGAGAAAGCAAAAGCGAGTGAGGGGAAGAAAAGAAGCAAGAGTGGGAGAGCAGAGATTTAAGTTTCCTCTCCATCCACGCTCACAATATACATCCACTCGCTTTTCTTTAAATGTATGCTATTGAACGATTCAACGGGATACCTCACATGGTGTCGTTGTCTGACAGCCAATTCTGACGTAAAGTCCTATCGTGTAATTGAACACGACTTTAGCGAAGTTTCCACTCCTTTTCTCTAACCTCTATATTTCGTAGACTCATCATATTATATCAGAAAGGTACGTGGAATTTTTGAATAGTTATAATTATTTTGATTTAACACACGTTCTTATGGGAAAATGGAAAATTTAACTATTTTTTTGATTCCTATTAACGAAAAAGTATTGTAGTTTTGGTCTCGGCTCGTTTAACATCTATACGGTAAGTAATAACTATCTTACAAATAGACCATAGATTTTTTAATATTTAACATTTAATATTTTAATATTTATAAAGTATTTTAATACGAGGGTGGATTGATAAGTTACCGCCCTAACCAAGAGAAATAACGTTTTTAAGAATTTTTTTTTCATTTCTCAACATAATCTCCTCTAAGGCTAATACATTTCTCATAGCGGCGTTCTAGTCTAGTAATGCCATCTCTATACACTGATTCGTCAAGCTCCTCAAAATACCCATTTACACCTTCGATTACTTCTTCATTATCTGCAAATCTCTTACCGTCAAGCCATTTTTTGAGGTTAGGAAACAGATAATAGTTACTCGGGGCTAGGTCTGGAGAGCAGGGAGGTGGCATAAATTCAAACTTCAGATCGTTGATTTTAGCCATCACAACGATTGATGTGTGCGCTGGTGCGTTATCCTGATGAAAAAACAAGACTTTTTTCTTCGGCAGATGAGGTCATTTCATTTTCACTTTGTGCCTCAAACGTTGTAATAACTCTGCGTAGTATTGACCAGTGATAGTTTTACCCTTTTCAAGATAATCAAAGTATGTAATACCTCTCGCATCCCAAAAAAACAGTAGCCATAACCTTGTTCGCCGAAAAAATTGTTTTTACCTTTTTGGAGTTGGTTCCCTGGTCCAATCCACTGTTTAAACTGTTGTTTAGTTTCAGGAGTATATTGATGGACCCAAGTTTCCTCAACGGTTACGAATCGACGCAAAAATTCGCTTGAATTATGCTTATACAACGCCAAATTGGCGATAGAATTGTTCTTTCGAATCAATTTTTGGTCAACTGTTAGCAAACGCGGCACCCATCATTCACAGAGCTTTTCGATATACAAATGTTGGTGCAAAATATTTTGTACACGTTCATATGACATCTTACAGGTCTCAGCTATCTCACGCACTTTTAATCTGTGGTCTTTCAGCACTATTTGATAGATTTTTTCAATCATATCTGGAGTTGTGACCTCAATGGGGCGCTTACCCTGTCTCTTTTGAGTTATTTCTTTATATATGTAAGAGATGTGAAGTCTCTTTATTAGTAGGCTCATTTTTCTATCGTTTTCTATCAATACGTTCGCATATATCACAATGTTGTCCAGGTATACGAATAGTTCTCTGTCTTTTAGTCCTTTTAGTAAGGTATCCATTAATCTTTGGAAAGTGTCGGGTGCATATTTCGACCCAAAAGGCATACGGACTAAATTATAGTGTCCAAATGGCGTACTTAAAGCTGTTTTATATGCATCTCTCGGGTCCATCTTAACTTAGTGAAACCCTGATGTTAGGTTCAGTACAGAGTAATAACAAAGTAATAAAAACTTTGTACCTCCTACTTAGTCAAATATCTCGGTGATATTCAGCAGTGGATGGCATCGCTTACTATTTTTTCATTCAAAGCTCGATAGTTAAGTACCATTTGCCTACTTGGTCGTCCTTGTGAGTCTGCTTTCCTTTTCACACTCCAAATTGGGCTATTAAATGAGACATCAGAGTTCTTTATAACCCCTTGGTTCAATTAATCATTAAATTGTCTATCTATTTCGTATTTAAGCGAGTGAGAGAATATTTATTGTTGGACATTCACCGGTTCTTCATCCGTAGTTTTTATTCGATGAGTTATGGCATCCGTCGTCACAAGTCTTTCGATCACTGGTTATGAAGAAAATGCCGTTATCTTTGCGGTGCCATATTAAATCCTTAATTACTATTACCTTGCTTCCTTCAAACTCGTATTGTTTTTTGTGATTTAACCTCAATGATGGAGTAGTCGAGGATGTTCATTTGGTAATTTTCGACGGATTACAAGTTATTAGTTGGGGTAATGCTCTTGGTGCAGCCTCCAACTTTTCGGTTGCTCTTATTCACTTTCGGCATAACAGGGCACCTGCCGTACCGCGGCAAGCTTGGGCCTTTCTTTTACCGGAGATATTTGGCTAGTTTCCCCCTGTATTATGTTCTTTTATATTGGTACTGTTGTTTCATTTTCGATCACCTTTAAAGGAGATTTTTCGAATTCCCCTTGCGTAATCTGTTTTGGTCGTTTCGAGTTATTAACCAATGTTTTGTAGCCAATCAAAAATGCACGACAGGGATTTTCGGTCTAGAGACTGCACTATAAAATGCAGGCGGAGAATCTCCAGGACTATGAAAGAAATGTGAGGAAACGAGCATCGATTGTTTTATTTTCGACAGCGAGAAAGATTATGATGGTGCGATCATCGATCCGCCCTTTTACATACTTAAAACTATAAATACAGCATTCGTAGGAAAACCATGAGAGAGAGAGATATGAAACATCTTTTTTGCACATTTTGTATTTACGCTCATTATGGTGTGTGCATAACAACTACGGCGGGAAATATTGATGTTTGTTTTCTTAGGCAGAGCTGTATGTATAATTCGATACGCGGAGTGTGCAGAGTGCAGTTGCATGATTTACATGTATTATTATTATTCGACGGATAGAGCCTAATTTTATGACCGAAATTGGAGACAACAAAGGATCGAACGTATGTCTCTCCCTATCCCTCATTCACTCTCTCACCGTCATCATTTTTCTCGCTATCGAAAAAAAACAATCAATGTTTGTTTCCTCCTATTTCTTTCAGAGTCCGCCAAAGTGTCCGTCTGCATTATCTAGTTCCAGCCTCTTGATCAAAAATCCCAGTCCTCCGTTTTTGATTGGCTATTAAACATTAACTAATAACTCGAAAACTAACTTACTTAAAGTTAATGTTATTATTGCATTTAGATTTCCATAATCTATACAGATATGGTAATCTGTCTAATCAATACTAGGACACACTGTATAGACATATATACACGTGTATAGTATGAAGAAGCACAGGAGAAGCAGAAACATTTGCTGATTTTTATTTTCAGCTTTTTGTTTAATTGTTGTCAATTTTTCACCGTGTTAAACAAAAACAATGGGTAACTGGATACTTATGCTTATGTCCTTATGTGTCTCCCCTGCTGGAAATGTATTATCAAAATTAATTGAAATATATTATAGATTTAGTTAATTCATATGACACTTTTTAATTCAAATATTTGTATTAAATATTATTAAAATAAAATAAAATTAATCGAAGGATTTGAAATTCGCTAATCCAAGTACAAGTCCTGGTCGCAGCCGATTAACTTGAGTGCGATTGTAAATTATATAATAAAATTGTTTAGATTAGAACGAATGAGTAAGTCATTTAGATATAGTGTATGTGTGTGTGTTTGATACATTAAAATTGAGATAACCTTTTTCTGGTTTATACAATCATATAAAACATTTTACATTTTAAAATAATATGAGAAAAACACTCAGTTATTTTTAACGCAAAATGAGAATTTATATTTTCGAATACAATTTTCGATATATTTATATACAAGTAAATATTAAGCTGCAGTACATGCATTGAACAATAAACTAATTTCTATTTAATATACAAACAGTCACTTTTCTGTTACAGACCTACATAGTCTGTCATGGAAAGCTGTTCCACGAATGAGACAAGAACAGTAAGTAGATAACAATAAAGCAATTAGTACTTGATGATCACGATAAAATAAAAATTGGAGTAATAGTGCATTTAACTATTTTGTTTTATTTACAGTTTTATTACAGTTCTTAAGTGTTTATCATAGTTAGATATTATATTTAAAATTTTATATACAGGTTTAATTATAAAATGTTTGAATCAATGGAATTAATTAAATATTGTATGCATTGTAAAATGTAATTTTGAACAATATCTGAAAGTAATATATTCTGTATAAAATTGTACTCTTGGTGGTTATTCATTTTAATTGATGTGATCATCAAGTTCAGTAACTGCACGGTTTTCATCTTCTATTTGATTCTTGTCGCTACTCGAATTACTTGTTGAATTAAAAATAAAACTTTCAATTACTGCAAATTCTTGTATATCCATATATACTATACGAGGGTGGTTCCAGAAGTACCCGACCTAACCAAGAGGTGGCGGTAGGTGTTTAAAAAATACCACTGTATTAGAAAGTATACAATCTATAAAGCATATGTCTCAAGTTTGAAGACGCCATGATATTTATTATTTGTTTGACAGTCATCAATAGTGAACGTTTTCAATGAATTTGTAAACATGGAAAAATTGGTCATAGTTATGTGATACAATACTTTTATTCAAAAAGCCTCTGCCCAACCAATATAAAAGCTGAACTAAATTCTACTCTGGGTGAGACTGCTCCTTCATTTGCTAACAGAATTTAAACGTGGCCGTACAAGCTGCCAATACGAGCATCGCAGTGGTCGACCAAACTAGATGACTACTCAAGAAACGTTGAAGAAAATCCACAAAGCGATACTGGATGATCGTCGACTGAAAGTACGCGAAGTAGCAAACCTGGTAGGCATTTCAAAAAGTGCGATACATCGCAAATTAACTGAAAATTTGGAGATGACAAAGCTGTGCGCAAGATGGGTGCCGCGTTTGCTTACATTGGAACAAAAACAGCGTCGTGAAGCTATTTCAGTTAAGTGTTTGGCAATGTTTCGCAAAAATAATGCCGAATTTTACACCGTTGCATAACCATGGATGAAACATGGGTCTACCACTTTACACCCGAAACAAAAAACAATCAAAACAATGGACTCAAAAAGGAAAACCGGCTCCAAAGAAGGCAAACATCGTTCCATCTGCACACAAGGTTATGGCGTCGAATTTTTGGGATGTGTGTGGGATAATTTTCATTGGCTATCTTGAAAAAGGAAAAACTATCGACGGCTAGTATTATACGAAGTTATTGCAACGTTTGAGCGAAAAAACTAAGCGAAAACGGCCATATTTGGCTAAGAAGAAAGTGTTGTTCCATCAAGACAATGCACCAGCTCACACATCTGTTATGGCAATCGCCAAAATTAATGAATTAAAGTTTGAATTGCGACCCCATGCACCCTATTCGACAGATGTAGCTCCCTTGGATTATTTTCTGTTCTCAGATTTGAAAAAATGCCTCGCTGGTCAAAGATTTTCCAACAATGAAGAGGTGATGTCGGCAGTTAATGGCTATTATGAGGAGATTGGCAATTCTTATTATAAAAAGGGTATTGAACTTATTGAACATCGCTGGGAAAAGTGTATAGAGCTGAAAGGAGATTATCTTGAAAAATGAATATATTTTTTCCAAAATTGTTGAGTTTTATTAGTTGTGCACGGTATTTCTGGGACCACCCTCGTATATTTACTATCATAATTTGATAAAAAATTAGCATATAATGTTGTGTCTTTACACAATCCATCTATAGCACATATATGGGTCAGCTGTTCTTACTGTTTCTATCGTGCTCGGAGGATAGCTCCAGCAGTCCGCCGTTAGCGTCAAAAAACGTTCCACGATGGTCCATATCTATATAGGTTCATAATTGAAAATTAACCATTCATATATTAAACAGAATTGCGCCATTGCCAAATGTATGTACTAGTAACATTTATTTCGCTTTGTAACGAAAATTTAGTTGATTCAATTCAGCATAACAAAATTGATCTTCATTTTGCGTTTCATTAATCTGTATTCCCGATCTGGTTAAAAATCCTATAAAAATGTTAGTTCTAACTAACATCGTAGCGTTCTGGTCGCGATATAGAGTATTCTTAAAACATTTAAATGCAATATCCTGGCCATTTGTAGTCGGACATTTCTAAAAACATGTTTTCGAATATAATTATTTGCAAACTTTAACAAATAGGCTAAAGAACTGGGAAACCATTCGGAAATAAAAGAAGAATTTTTGAATAGATGACATAAAGACTAGTATTCTGATTCACAAAAATAATATAAAATTCATAAAAAAAAACACAGAAAAAAGCAAGGGCTTAGTTATATTCTTGAAACAAAATAATCCTAAAACTGGTAAGATAATATGCGCCCTAATTGTAAAAACAAAAATTAATTAATCAAAAGATCTCTTTGGAAGATGCTGGTCTTTCCCTTTAAGATCTTTTATTTATGCTTCCCTTTATTTATGCTTCCAAATATCGGTGCTAATCAGCGACGGAGGTCTACGATGTGTTTGTAAATAAAGCATATGTAAATTTTTACAGTGGTGCTTGTGTCAATCGTTCAAGACCGGAATTTGAACTCGGATCACCAGGTAACTAGTCCTTTGCTCTAGCGATCAAGTCATCGTAGGCCTATTCAGATATAATTATAATTTTATAGCAATTATTATAAATTAATAAATATTTATATTCGTCTTACTGTCAGTTACATAAATTAAAATTAATACATAATAATATCAATAATACGGGGGTGATTATAAACAAGGACAGTCTGACTGTCATTATAATTTTCAATTAATTATATATTGATATGTATTAGTATTGATATAAATATATATTGATATTATAATGTATTCATTTTAATTTATTTAATTGACTGTAAGGCCAACAGAAATATTTATTAATTTATCTAAATACAGTCGACATAAGTACAATTAAAGTATTTTAAAAAACGTTCATTATATATATTTATATATGCATTAAAATCATCATTTTAAATTTATTATATTAAAATTATATTATATTTATAGTTAAATAATACACAATGTTAAAATTTAATTATTGATTAACAATTGCTGAATGGGATGGAGTATTTACAATTACAATTCTATGTACTTCTTTTAAACCGTTTATATGTATCAATGATTACTCAGAAAAACATTCTAACTTAATTAAAAAATATATTATTCTTCATAATATTATTATTTTTAAGCATGAGCATGTAAGATATTTTGATCTGTTATATATTATGAGATGTATGGTAGAATAAATAAACATTTTGATTTTTAAGCACTTTATTTCTATTTATATTTCAAACATATATATATATATATATATGTATATATATATATATATATATATATATATATATATATATATATTAGCATCCCCCATCTAGGCTTCACCCGAGCTAATAATTTTACCGCTAGATGTTTTAAACAATTCAATAATGTTTAAATATTTTATGTATAAAACGATATTTTTATAGATAACTTTATCTATCGTTGTTTCAGACTATTTTTTATGCTTCAATTTCAGTTGGTACCAGTAACTAATATTTAAACCACGAAATATATATATACTAGCATCCCTGTCTCAGCTTCGCCCAAAATAAGAATTTAACTGATTTTTTAAACAGTTCAATAACATCTGTGTAAAAAGTATTCTACATATAAATCTACATTCCTAAAGATTTTACCTATCGTCACTTCCGTAAAAAAAGCGGCTTCAAAGCATCGTCCGGTTTAAAAAAGTGATATTTTGCAGATCATTTTATATGATATGCATATAACATGCATATTACATATTTTTTCTATGGGGAAAGTTGTACTTTCAAGTTCGGGTGGTAGAAAAAAATGTCCAAGTGTCGCGAGACGACTTCTGCGGGGAGTTTCATTTCGGATGATAGAATATATCTCGGGACGACTGACCCAGAGGGTTTCGTGTTGGGGAGGTAGAATTCGGGGTAAAGGTGTCCCAAATTTTTACAACAATTATGAAACGAATTAGATATAAGACATTTTTGTGATCATATTTTGAAGTTTTTTTATTATAAAATCGATATTTGTATATGTATTTAGGAGTCTAGTTTTTTAATTAACAATTCAAGTTTTTTTTATTTAGTTAAAGTATTTTCCTGCGTTATTTTTCATAACACACGCTTTTACCTGTAGTGGTAGTATAAAGCCCGTTATCGAGTATATACAAGAAACAGAACATCACGATGCACATCATTATTTATATAAGAGCAGAAACATGAATTTCTTAAATTGAACTGAAGGTGAACATTAGAATAAAATATTTTAACGTAAAATAACTTAGACTATATTAGCAGACTATTCAGAATAAAATTAATAAACAAGACAAGATGTAATAAATAATTATAAATTAAATAAATGAATATATTTTAAACTAATTTGTCTAATTTCTTTTTTAATGGACAATCGAACAAGCATGCGTAAAATACAAATTCATACAAAATTTTTTACCCTTCATGTTTCAAAAGACATAAAAAATCGTTCTATATAATAAAAAGAGTTAGAAAAAGAATTATTCATAACAAATTAATTTCACTATGAAGTTATTCATCCGTCGTATATATGTAATAAATGTTTTAATTATAACTAAAAAAATATGCGGTTACAAAATTCTTTTAATATCTCAATATGCCTTACAAAATTAAAATATTTCCGATACGGCACGTATAGAATTTTTTATTTAAAATCGTTTTTCTACTAAAAAGTCTCCTACAGACTGCTTGTCCTGTGTATTTACATATGATTGTTGGAAATTGATACAACTGTAAAACACAAACATGGTCTGTGGAAGATTCGTTAGCTACACGGTAATTTTATTGTGAGCACATTTTTTTCTTTCAATGGTTTGATGAAATAGCTATAAAATAAGACCCCTAAACTAATTTATAAAGACAAAGCGTATTTTTATTCGTACACGATAAACAAAAAAACTGCTGAACCGAGATAGATTTTTCCATATATGAAAAAATAAAATGTACAAAAAATATCCAAGGTATGGGCAGTGTCAGATTAAGCTGAAGAACAAAACGTATAATATTGACGAAAATCACATATTTTTTAGGATACTAATCTCAAAGTTGGATATAAACATTCAAATGAGCTGTCCTGATATTAATAGTTTAAGCTGACTACTTGGTTGGAGGTGATATTCGACATAATTCAAGACGCCATCTAGTAGCCGCTGGTGGAACTGAATGCTAAGACCTTGAACTGCGCATGCGCGCCATATTACTTTACTACACGAAATTAAGATAACTAGAAATTAAGATATTTTTCAATACAAAACAGCCTATATCCTTCCGAAAACAATACATAATATATATATTGAAATTCAGAACAATCGGTTCAATAGTTTTTTTGTTTATCATGTACTAACAAAAACACGTTTGGTCTTTATGAATTAGTTAGGTCTAATTATATTTTATAGCTATTTCACCAAACCATTTAAAGAAAAAAATGTGCTCACAATAAAATTACCGTGTAGCTAACGAATCTTCCACAGACCATGTTTGTGTATAGTGTACAGTTTTATTAATTTTCAAGAATCATATGTAAATACATAAGACAAGCCGTCCGTACGAGAATTTTTAGTAGAAAAAAGATTTTAGATAAAAAATTCTATACGTGCCATATAAGAAATATTTTAATTTTGTAAAGCATATTGAGATATTAAAAGAATTTTTTGTAAACACATATTTTTTTAGCTATAATTAAAACATTTATTACGTATATACGACGGATGAATAACTTCATAGTAAAATTAATTTGTTATGAAGAATTCTTTTGATAAATTTTTTTTTTTATTATATAGACTCATTTTTTATCTCTTTTGAAAACATGAATGGTAAAAACTTTTGTATAAATTTGTATTTTATGGATGCTTGTTCGATTGTCCATTAAAAAAGAAATTAGACAATTTAGATTAAAATATATTCATTTCTTTCATTTATAATTATTTATTACATCTTGTCTTGTTTATGAATTTTATTCTGAATAGTTTGCTAATACAGTCTAAGTTATTTTACATTAAAATATTTTATTCTAATGATCACCTTCATTTTCATTAAGAAATACACTTTTCACTATTATGTAAATAATGATGTGCATCGTGATGTTCGGTTTCTGATATATACTCGAGAGCAGGCTTTATACTACCACTACAGGTAAAAGCGTGTGTTATCAAAAAAAAACGCAAGCAAATGCGTTAACTAAATAAAAAAGAACTTTTTGATGAAGATTTTGATTTAAAAACTAACCTCCTAAATACATATAGAAATATCAATTTGGTCAAAATATCATCACAAAAATTTATTATGTCTAATTCGTTTCATAACAGTTGTAAAAATTTGATTACTCGTGGATAACATTCATTGTTTCGTTTTTGTGACAATATATCTTTATATGTAATAGGCAATTATGTTGAAAAAATTTTATTGCATAATAATTCATAATCGAAAACAATAATAAAGTAACTTATAGAAAAAAATGCTTTAAAAAAACACTACTGTTACCACACTCACATAAATGGACAGCAACTCATGAAGATCCTTGTACTTTAGTCTTGTTTCGGAAACTTTTTTAAACGTTCTGAAAGTCACGACCCCGTTATTAGACGATAGTTTAAGGGTGAGAATATAATTATTATCTCTGCAATATTGTTATCAAGGTACCTCCTGAATTGCTTACGGCATCACTTATTTTTATAATTTTCGACAATGTTTGGATGAGATAGACTAAAAAGTCAAACCTTGGACTTCGACTATGTTCTATAAGGATGACGACCGTCTTATCGATTCCGCTGAACCAAATTCGTTAATGTACAACATGCAATATTGTCTAGTACCCATTGACTAATTTTACTTCTTTTTAGCAACTTTTCAATGTTTTATTTTTATTTATCATGTATTATACTCTATTGGATTATAGAAAACGTATAATGCATTTTGTTTTTCTGATATTCAGTTCAGAATTATACCTTTTGCATATTTGTGGTTAATTTTCCAGAATACGATGATGAAGAAAAATTGAATCTCTCTCTCTCTCTCTCTCTCTCTCTCTCTCTCTCTCTCTCTCTCTCTATATATATATATATATATATATATATATATATATATATATATATATATATATATATAGGATATGGCTCAGCCTATGCGTGGATCGTGATTCTTTGTTTGTACTCCTTATTGTACTGCGCAAGCGCTTACAAAAGTAGTTTTATGGTATAAATATATATTGAATTTTTCTTTTAAGTTTAAGGAAAATTTATTGGAATGAATTAAATGATTATTCTCAATAGTAATACAAGATTTATTGAAATATTGAGAAATATTTTATTTAATAATAAGAAATGTTTACTTGAAAAAATAAATATTGTTTTGAAAATAGAATGAAATTATTTATTGTTCAAACTGGAAATTTAATAAATAAAACTATTATTATTTGCATAAAATAAACGTTACGTTGTATTCAAAAAATATTTTTTGTTTCGATGAACTATTTATGTTTGTATAAGCTTCGTGATTCATGATTAAAAAATATTTACTTTGTAAATATAAATTTTCATATAATTTGAATCATAAACTAAGTCATGTAACTTGACAGTTTTTTTATTGCGTGCATTTATATGAGAATTATTTTTTATATAATTTGAAATTTAATGTTTATTTTATGTATATATATGTTATGTCTATATGTTATAATATATATATATATATATATATATATATATATATATATATATATATATATACTCTCATTCCTCGTCTCGGCTTCGCCCGAGATAATAATTTAACCGATTTTTTAAACAATTCAATAATATCTAAGTAAAAAGTACTTTATATGAAAATCTGTATTACTATAAATAATTAACCGTAATTGACTTATAGTCGCTTCTGTATAAAAAGTTGCTTCAAAACAGCGTCCACTTTAAACAGCTGATATTTTGCCGACCATTTTATACAATATATATACTAGCATCCCCCGTCTCGGCTTCGCCCGAGACAATAATTTAGCCGATTTCTTAAACAATTCATTAATATCTAAGTCAAAATACTATGTATATAAAAATCTATATTACTATAAATAATTGACCGTAATTTACCTATCGTAATTTACCTATATATATATATATATATATATATATATATATATATATATATATATATATATATACATATTAAATACAACTTCAATGGGAAAAATTATACTTTCGAGTTCGAGCGATAGAAAAAGATATCCAACTATCTCGAGACGAGGTTTTCGGAGAGTATTATGTTCGGATAATAGGACATGTCTCGGGACAACTGCTATAGAGAGTTTTATGTTGGGGAGATAGAATACGATGTCCAGGTATCGCAGGACAACTTTTACTGGGAATGTGCGTATTCGAATGATTGAATACGAATCTTTTCATAGAAGTCGTCCTGATATACCTGAACATTGTTTCCTACAAACTATACACGACACTCCCCGTATAAGTCGTTCCAAAACATCTGGACATCGTATTCTACCGTTCGAACACGAATCTCCCTATAGAAGTCGTGCTGTCATACCTGGATACCATCTTCTACCGTCCGAACACGAAACTTCCCGTAGAAGTCGTCCCGTCATACCTGCACACAATCTTCTACCGTCCGAACGCAAAACTTCCCGTAGAAGTCGTTCCAAAATACCTGCAAATCGTATTCTACCGTCTCAACACGAATCTTCCGATAGAAGTCGTTTTTACATAGCTGGACGCCGTTTTCTATCAACTAAATACAATACTCCTCGTGGAAATCGTCTAGACACATAGACATTGCATTCCATCATCCGGACACGAAACTCCCCCTAGAAGTTGTCCCAACATACCTGAACATCGCTTCCTATCAACGAAACACGATAGTCACAGTAGAACTCGACCCAAGAAAGCTAAACATTGCTTCCTAACGACTAAACACAATACTCCTTGTAGAAGTCCTTCTGAAATACCTGGATATCGTATTCAACCGTCCCAACACGAATCTTTCCATAGAAGACGATTTCCACATACATGTACGTCGTTTTCTACCAACTATATACAATACTATCCGTAGAAATCGTTCAGAGACACCTGGACATCGCATTCTATTATCTGAACATAAAACTCCCAATAGAAATCGACCTGAGGCAACGGGATATCGTATTCGACGCCCGTACACGTCAATACAATATTTCTCAGTAGAAACCGTATTTAAAGTGTGTGTATATATCGTATATTTCCATTTTTTCAATTAAATACCGTAAATATTTTAGTAGTGGTGCCAACTGAAATGTTAGCAAAACGTTGGTATGCGAATAGCATATTTTTTAAGCGAACGCTGGATATTGGCCTTTTTATGCAGAAGTGAGGATATATTATATATATATATATATATATATATATATATATATATATATATATATACACTATACATAGTTTTGAGGTTGTTGCTAAAGAACCCTTTTTGGCCATAATTACTTTTGTTTAAACTACAAAAGAGAGAGAGGGAGAGAGAGAGAGGGAGCGAGAGATTTTCCCACGTCAGAGAAAATAAAATTTACAAAAATCAAAAGATATATATAAGGTGTGACATTAGTGTCAAATTAACAAAAAAGGATAATACCGACTAATATTACACATTCTTTAGAATACGAATCTCAAAGTGGGATTGACCATTCAAATTCACTGGTCTCGTATTAATACTTTAAGCGTACTTACTTTGTGTTGATATTCGTGATTCAAGACGCCACCTACAGGCCGTTGGTGAAACTGACTACTAAGACCGTTAATTTAATTTATTAATGATTATAAAATTTTTTTCAATAAAAAAACATAGCCTATATACTTCTGAAGATACCATAGAATCTATATGTCAAATTTCAGAGCATTCGATTCAGTAGTTTTTTCGGTTATCGTGTACAAACAAAAACACGCTTTGTCTTTATAAATTAGTGTGATATGATATGATATGATATGCTATGCTATGATATGCTATGTTATGCTATTATATGATATGATATGATTTGATATGATATGATATGATATGATATGATATATATATATATATATATATACATATATACACATATACAAGGTGTCTTCAAAAAGTAATGAGAATTTTTAAATTTCGCGGGTTTGGAAAGTCGGCCTGTATAAAAAATTGTTTTTATTACATTGGTACGTATGCCCCTGAAGTACGATAAATTTTTCAGCAATATTCATTGCTTACTTTTTAAGTGGCAGCCGCTAACGTTAGATGTGTTTTTTGAGCTCGGCGATTTTCGTTTGTAAAAAAAATGGAGCAAAGAATTAGTATTCAATTTTGCGAAAAAATTGAAATAAAGGGTAGTGAAGTTTGTAAAATGTTAACAAAGGCATATGGTGATTCTTCTATGAATAAAGCAAGGATTTACTAGTGGTATTTCCAAGATGGCCCCGAAAACGTTGAAGATGACGAACGACCCAGACGCCCAAGCACATCAATAACCGATGAAAATAAAATGGTTATGAACGATCACCGAAGCACAATCAGAGAAGTCGCTGATGATGTTCGCATATCAGTTGGCTCATGCTATGGAATTTTTTCGGATGTTTTGTATATGAAACGTGTGGCAGCAACATTTGTTACAAAATATTTGAATTTCAAACTATAACTGAAGCGAATTGAAGTTGCTTCGGAGTCACTAAATTAAATTAATAAAGATGCAGAACTACTAAAACATGTTACAATAGGTGACGAAATAAGGGTTTACGAATATTATGTCGAAACTAAGGCTCAATCGTCCCAGTGTAGTCATTCTGGATCGCCAAGACCGAAAAAGGCTCGACAAAGAAAAATGACCGAGCTTAAAAAACACATCTAACGTTAGTGGCTGCCACTAATAATACAATTAGTAAGCAATGAATATTACTGACATTTTTACCGTACTTCAGGGGCATGCGTACCAACATAATAAAAAAATTTTTTATACATGCGGACTCTACGAACCCGGGAAATTAAAAAATTCTCCTTACTTTTTGAACACAACACGAATCTTCCCATAGAAGTCGTTACTACATACCTGGACGTTTTCTACCAACTATATACAATACTCGCCGTAGAAATCGTCCAGAGACACCTCAACATCGCATTGTATCATCCGAACGCAAAACTCTAAATATATATATCTATATATATATATATATATATTAGGAGTGTGAATAAGTCTTTCCCGTTTTTTGTAAGAGATGGCGCCACCAATACTGTGCGAGTATTCAATGGTTACATATGTCATAATCAAAGCTTATTCATATGTCAACAATTCCATACTAACACATTAGTTAAAATTTTTTCGCATCATAAATTTTTGATATCGTGAAACTGTCGAAATTTGAGCCGAGTCGACGTCATTTGCGGGAAGTTTCACTTTATTGGTTCAATTTGAAGAAATCTGCTGCCGAGACGCATCGATTGCTTCAGGAGGCTTATGGAGAAGGTTGTGTCGATGATTCAAGTGCTCGCGGATGGTTTCGACGCTTCAAAAGCGGTGATTTCGACGTGGAAGACAAGGAGCGTTCCCGGCGGCCGCAAATCTTTGAAGATCGAGAATTGGCGACTTTGCTTGATGAAGATTCTTGTCAAACGCAAGAAGAACTTGCTGAAGCATTGGGAGTTGACCGAACAACCATTTCCAAGCGATTGAAAGCCATGGGAATGATCCAAAAGCAAGGAAATTGGGTGCCGTACGAACTGAAGCTGAGAGACGTCGAACGGCGTTTTTTCACTTGCGAACAGCTGCTTCAGCGACATAAAAGAAAGGGTTTTCTGCATCGTATCGTGACTGGCGATGAAAAGTGGATACGTTACGATAATCCGAAGCGAAGAAAATCATGGGGACTACCCGGCCATGCATCATCATCGACGGCCAAGCCAAATATTCATGGCGCCAAGCTCATGCTCTGTATATGGTGGGACCAGCTAGGTGTGGTTTACTATGAGCTTCTGAAACCGAATGAAAGGATCACAGGCGAGGTCTATCGACGACAATTGATGCGTTTGAGCCGCGCACTGCGAGAAAAACGGCCACAATACTCCGACAGGCACGACAAAGTTATTTTGCAACATGACAATGCTCGCCCACATGTTGCACCGCCGGTGAAAACATACTTAGAAACGCTCAAATGGGAAGTCCTACCCCACCCGCCGTATAGTCCAGACGTTGCTCCGTCTGATTACCATCTCTTCAGATCGATGACGCATGGCCTGGCTGACCAGCACTTCCATTCCTACGAGGAAGCCAAAAAATGGGTGGATGACTGGATAGAGGCCAAACCGGTCGAATTTTTTCGCAACGGGATTCGTATGTTGCCAGAAAGATGGGAAAAAGTTGTAGCTAGCGATGGCCAGTACTTTCAATAATTCATTTTTAACCATTTTTTCACAATAAAGGTTCAAAATTTGAAAAAAAATGGGAAAGATTTATTCACATACCTGATATATATATATATTGTGATGCGACGATCCGCTATCCGAAATTTTGAGTTTAAATTACAGTTCCGGTGAGTCGCGCACACACAAAAAAATTTAATTTTCATACTCCACAATCTTACCTCAATCCTCAGAGGGGGTTCCGCTGGTCTGAAACAATAAAAACGGGAGATTTCGGGAAGGAACTACGCACGATGCCAACTACAAGTCTTCGTACAAAATTCTTTATTCAACACTGTTCCGCTAAATTTACAAAAGGAAAAAAACGGGTGGCGCACCCGCTCGGCACGTCCCGACCGCGACCCGCGTCCCGACGCACTTGCCGAAGTTGGAGAGGATTACTGGGGAGGGACAAGGATAATGGGAAAAGAGAAAGGGAGAAGAAAAACGCACGGCACCCCGCTGACGGTCGGCTCGCTGTTGCCACGGGGATCACTCACGTGGGACTTGAAGATCCTCGGCAGTCACGTGGCCCCTTTCTACGTTTCTACTTCGTCTCCTTCGCTCCTTCCAACTCTGCTCTTCTCCCGATTCCGCTCCTCACTCTGCTCTCGTCTTGGGCCCTCCTGCTGTCGTTCTCTCTCTCTCTCTCTCTTTCTCTCCCCAGCTCACTCCACCGCACTCTCGACACCCGCACTACCTCCGACCTCCCAAATCTGTCTCGCTGCCTCTCCTTATTTCAACAACCGCTTCCACACTCACTTTTCCACTGCTTTTCCAATATCCTCCGCTGCCCTTTCCTTGTAATACTTCTCTCTCCTGCCTCCACAACTGTTACCACCTCTCGTCCTCTCTCTATCTCTCTCTTCGACGACCGACTCGTTCCCGTGGCCGACAGCGGAGTCCCGCGCGTCTCGCTGCTCGCAGGGAAGAAGGATAGGATAAGGGGGGGGGGAAGTTCGGCGGCGGCCGAAGACGGCCGACCGCGGTCGTGAAGCGCCGAACACGGCCCTTGCGCTAACAATAATAATAAGTTTTCGGCCTTATATTAACAATAGTATTCGCCAGCTTATAGAACTTATAGAAGGCCCATATCAAGACAAATAAAAATCCTTCTTTTAGGTAACCCAAGTTTGGATGAAATGAATCTCAGTTTAGAAATTAATGTCAATAAAATAAAAACTTTATTTTTTTCTGATAATAACTATTAAATACAAGTAAAAAAATTTTTATTCCACTTTATAAAGATTAATAGTATTTAAATTTGTCCTGATATTTTTCCTCTTCACAGCACAAGCATGATACCAATTATGTCAAATTTATATAGCTCAAGCATCTCAATTTATGTGAATATCGTTTTTATTCACATTTTACGCATATAAATTGGAGTATTGCTCTCCGTAATTAGGCTCATTTAAGATTCATACAAACAAAAAAAATTCGAGTTCAAACGTCCGTAGCGCGGAGACTTCCTATGAATGAACCGAAGGTGCCTCAGTGTGAATTTTAAATAACATTGTAAGCGCAATCATGGTTTTAGAACTAAATTCGTTTTTTTTTTCAATTAACAATAAGTTTTAATGAATTCCTGTCAATAATGACTGTTAATTATAATGTTGACTTGTGATAAAAAAAAGGTAATTCGACTGATGGACTAACTTCGATATGATTGTAAAAAAGAAAATTTATTTATTGAGTTTAATTAGTTTGTATGCTATTTTAGGATAACTAAATACTTTGATTTGTTAATCCATCAAAGAATTATAAAAACTGGGCTTGTAATCAAGCACTCGATATTCATTAATTTAATATGCATAAAAAGTACATCATAGCAATAATAAAAAAACTTAATCTTATTTAAATGCTTAATACTAACTTAGAAGGATCTTATTAGATCTGCTATCCTAGTAGCCGCATTCACATCCATTGTCATTCGCATCGCTTAACCCACATTTACATGAATCTCATTCGCATCACTCCACTTAACTTACTCTATTATTCTATATATACCATTATTGCTTATTGTCTATCTTATTGTCTTTATTATCTCTATTGTCTTTAATTATCTTCTGTTATTTATCATTATCCCTTATCATCTATGTTATTCTATATCTTTAATTATCTCCTATTATTTATCCTTATTAGCTATTTTATTTCTATTATTTCTATGTCGTCTATTATTTCTTATTATCTATGTTATTCTATGTACTATCATCTTCTATAATTTATCATTAACTATCTTATTATTTTATCTATAATAGCTGTATATACTATTGTAATAAATTTATTTCTGTTATCTCTTATTATTATCTATGTTATTCTATATACTATTATCTTCCATATTCTTATCCTTTAATTTATTCTTATTATTTCATCTTCACTTTCACTTTGTCCTGTTCGTTTATTCCTTTGATCCTTAATTTTCTCTCACGCATCACCTCACTTAAATATATCACCATTCTATTCAATATCGCCTTTAATTTATACTTATTCATTTTTGGTCTTCTTCTCCTTTTTTTTTGTTCATTCATTATGGTACTCATTTTTATCATTGAATTCTATTACCGTCTATGGCATCCTTTATTAATTTCTAATTTCATTTCTAGTATATCTGCTGTATCTATACACTACTATAATTAATTTATTATTATCTTTTTTTTTCGTGAGCACCTATCAACTCGTTTGCGTCGTGTTGTAGGTTATGGCTGCTCGCCGTTCCACCAGCCGACGGTTATGCGCGGCTCGTGGCGCAGAGGGGTAAGGGGAAAAGAGAATGCCGAGCACAAGGTGCGACGGCGCCTTATGGTTTTCTTGTCTCTGGGATGGCGCGCGCGTCGTCTTTTTCCTGGACAAATCGGCGCGGGCGCCTTGTGACTCTTGTCACAATATATATGGCTGCGCCACTTCGTTGTTTGGAAGTGTATAAGTCAAGTAGGACTTCAACAGCTTCCAAGAGCAATATCGGTAAGCTAAGTTGACTTGTCCAAGTCTATAGTTCGATATTCCCACAAGTAAGTATAATAGATTTATAATAGAAATGTAATAATAGTAGGAATCGCCGTATCGTTTAATACAAGGACTGAAATTTGCTTTTAAAACTTTGCCAATTACGCTGAGTGCCATTAAACTTTGGTAATTTTATCTTTTTAAGAGAGGCCCGCGATCAAATAATTATTGCCGCCGTAGTTGAGAATACGTTCTGAGTAGGAGGCTGAATACTTCCGAGCCTTGTAATGCATTCACTTAGCCATGTCTTGGTTGACAAGTATTCAGATACTCCGTTATTATCTAAATCTAATTTAAAGTAACTACGGTCCTTCAGTGACTCGCTCACAAAAGCCATTCCACTAATTGTCTAGCATAGCGATTTGCGACCGATAATCCTCAACAGTCATAGCTGCGGCAGATTTCTGTTTAGACGTATTGGATTTGAAATTCATCAATAAATCTAAGTACCGTTTCTCACTATCAAATCTTCCGTACCCTTTTCAGCCATAATGTTATTAGTATATGCTTCCTTTAATTAAGCAATATACTGTGCGTGTTGAATTCAACACAGCAAAAGACGGCAAGCTTAGTCGAACGCGTATAGTTAATGTAAACGAAAGCTATACGTACTGTAACTATACATATTAGTATATGCTCCTGCAAATGAACGATATACTGTGCGTGCTGATCTAAACACAAGCAAAAAGTAAAGCAAGGTCAAGCGCGTATTGCTTAAATCTATACGTATTAGAATATGTTTCTGCAATTGAACGATATACTGTGCGTTAATGGCGAAAATCCGGAAAGCCAAGTCGAACGCGTATAGCAGAAATCTATAGGTAGCAGTATATGCTCCTGCAACTGAGCGATATACTACGCGTTGATGGCAAGGATCCGGCTCGAAGGACCATAAAATAGCTGCGCCACTTCGTTGTTTGGAAGTGTATAAGTCAAGTAGGACTTCAACACCTTCCAAGAGCAATATCGGTAAGCTAAGTTGACTTGTCCAAGTCTATAGTTCGATATTCTCACAAGTAAGTATAATAGATGAATTTAACAGCAGACTAGAAGCACTCTGAAAAATCGCCCACTTCGTTGTTTGGAAGTGTATAAGTCAAGTAAGACTTCAACACTTTCCAAGAGCAATATCGATAAGCTAAGACGACTTCTCCAAGTCTATAGTTCGATATTCTCACAAGAAAGTAGAATAAGTGTATTTAGCAGCAGTCTAGTAGAACTCTGAAAATCACTGATTGCGAATAGGAAGCTAAGGCATTAAAGGCTACTCCTTATCTGTAGTATTGGAACTTATATTGACATTTCGTGATCTACTTCAGTAAGACAAAACTGAATGCCAGTTACCAGGCGCAAAAGACTTGAAACTTACCATTATAATGTTAGCAGAGCGAACAATACACACACACACACACCAGTGTGGAGTTTTGTTGCTTTCTCCCATCTGGCGCCTCCCCAGGTTGCGGATAGGGAATGGCTTGCTACAATTTGTAGAGGGCACTGAGGAAATAAAATACTCAAGGCGGACAGAAAAAGCTAATAGGGAGGGCCTCCTGAACTTAAGGCCAATTATAATTAATGTTTGGTATAAACAAGGATATACCCCAGGGAGTAACTCCGGTAAGACCTGTCAATCTCCTCACCAATTCCCATAGAGTGCAAGCCTCTATGGTCGGTGGTAGCCCCTCGGATTCTGGGAGGGCAAATCAAACATCATCATAGACAGTACATTGAGTACTAAAGGAGATGTCATGGTGGATCAAGAAATGACGGATCGAGAAATCTCCATCACGCGCAGAAACAATCGTCTGGAGCGACTTGGTGAGAAGATCAGTCAACTGTTGGATTTTGTGAAAGATAGGCATAACGTGCACAAGACCATTAAGGATCTTGCTCGTTCTATTAATGCCTCATACAAATGCATTAGTATGGCAGAAGATGATCTGTTGCAGTATTACCTTACCAGTACTCATGAAGTGGTGACTCAGACTACGCCGAGTATACGCTCTGATACCAAACGAAGCGCAGCCGAAGTGATAGATACCCACTCCTAAAGCAGTAGGTAGCAAAAGGACGAAAGAACCATCACTGGGCTTAAGGAGACCATCAGAATCAGTTGGAGTACCCAAAAGGAAGTCTGAAGCCAAGGAAAATCAATGGCAGACCATCAAGCGCAAGAAGCCCAAATGTAAAGATAAAGAATAACTTAGTGCACGCAGGCTTAGTGTACGAAATAGACCTAATTCCAATTTGATTAAGGCCAATGAAGGAGTTACATACGCGGAGGTACTGCGTCAAATAAAAAATGACCCGGAGTTATCTCTTGTGAAGAATGAGGTTAACAGGATACGCAGAAATGCAAGCGGTGCCCTGGTACTTCAGTTGGAACGGACAGGTAAATATGTACATGAATTGGCTCGTATTGTTGAAACTAAGCTTGGCCATAGCGCATCCACTTCGGTCCTGATTAATCTTATTACTTTGGAGATTAAAGATACAGATGAGGTCACCACAGAGGATGAAGTCTTAGAGGCTCTGAAATCACACCTCGAACTAAAAGAGACTAGCATGCTAATCGCTCGTTCCTTGCGGCAAGCTTATGGGGGTACTCAGACGACGGTGGTGTCTGTACCATATAGCCACGCAGCTGAGTTACTACGTGCAGGGCATGTTCGAATCCGATAGGTCAGCTGCAGAGTTAAAAAAAAAAGAAATAAGGCGCTGCTTCAGGTGTTGGCAGACTGGCCATTTAGTGGCCATGTGCTCGGGCCCTGACAGAACTAATCTTTGCAGGCACTGCGGTGGAAAAGACCATCTATCCAAGCTGTATGTGTTTACTGTCCCTGCTGTTTACTCTGTAAATATGAAGGAAAAAATGAGATTAACCATCCAGCATACAGGTATAAGTCCCCGATCACTGTGGAGTTTTTAAACAGACATTAAAAATGAGAATATTCCAACTGAATACTAACCATTGCGTAGCGGCCCATGACCTGCTGAAACAGACAATAAAGGAGCTAAGAATAGATATTGCTGTAATCTCCGAATCATATTGTGACAGGGACAGATCACAGCGCTGGATAAGTGACACAAGCAATAAAGCTGCCCTCTGGATTGGTCAAAATAGGCAGGTACTAAAGCAGTCGAGTCATCGGAACGAATTGATATCCTGGGCTAAAATATAAGAAATATACGTCTTTAGTGTATATGCTCCACCAAGCTTGACGGACCAGCAGTTTGAAATCCAGTGTGTACCGCAAGAAATGCAATCAGTGGTAAGAGATGGACAGGTGGCACTAAACAGTATTGTGCCATTGTCGCTCTAGATGTCATGAATGCCTTCAATTCAGCGCGCTGGTCTTCTATTATGAATTCTTTTAAAGAGTTCGGAGTATCTGGTTATCTACAGAATGTCGTGGCCTGCTACTTTGAGAATAGAATAATATTATACCGAACGGATGAAGGAATTGTATCGCATAAGGTTACTGCGGGAGTCCCCCAGGGCTCGATTATGAGACCTATATTGTGGAATATTATGTATGATGGCGTGTTGAGGATTCCACAACCGCCTGGTTCAATAACAGTAGGCTATACCGACGATATCGCTCTAGTAGTGACACCTAAGACCCTTGATGAACTCACTGAAAATGCCAATGAGGCAATCAGCAACATTAATAGATGGATTAAGTCGGCTGGCCTACAATTAGCAGAGCACAAGACAGAAGTAGTTCTTGTCAGCAGTCGTAAGAAGGTAGATAGTATTACTCTTAAAGTTGGTAGCTGTCGCATTAGCTCTGCGCCATCTTTACGATACTTGGTTGTACAGCTTGATGCCAGATTAAACTTCAAAGAGCATCTAAAGATATCTGGCGAAAAAGCGCAACGAGTTTCAGCTGCCTTGTGTCGGCTCATGCCTAACATTGGTGGCCCACGCCCACCCCAGAGGAAGCTATTAGCTTATGTTGTTAATTCTGATAGCATGTATGCAGCGACAATCTGGCATCATGCATGTGGAATTAAATCGTATTGTGAGCTGGCCATTGCGACTCGTCGCCGCTCCTGTATACGTATTATTAGTGGTTACAGGACAGTATCCACCGATGCTGCTGAGGTACTTGCCGGAATTCTTACTTTCAATTTAGCTGTAGATGAACTGGCTAGGCTGCACAACATATGTAAGGCCGCAGTGGATTCTCTACAACTTGCTAAAAACGTGGAACCTCATCGTTCTATAGAAATATGGCAAAAACAATGGAACGATTCTAACAAAGGCCGATGGACTTATCGTATCCTTCCAGACATATAAAGATGGATCAACAGGAAACACGGGGAACTAGATTTCCACCTAACTCAGTTGCTGACTGGACATGGTTGTTTTAGGTTCTATTTCCACCGTTTTCACCTGGATAATAATGATTTCTGCGCCATCTGTCCGACATTGGTTGAGGATGCCGGGCACATATTAGTGAGCTGCCCTCGTTTTAGAACACAACGTGAGCACTTGATGAATACCATCAATAAGCCAATAAGACCAGAGAGCCTCCTATCAATAATGCTGGAATCTTCTGAATACTGGAAGGCAGTAGCCAGTTTCGCAAAAGAGGTGATGACCAAACTTAGAAATGCCGATAGAATTAGGCGAATGGCCCAGGATGAATTAGGCTAGCTGATTCTATTTTTACTTGCAGAGGACGAACACCGAACCCCTGATCACTCTTGTGGATGGGGGAAGTAGGATAATGTCATAAGAAGAGGAGCCGTATAGGCTAACTAACAGCCCCGCCGAAGTAATATGCCCGGATAGTTCCGGCGGGATGCTGGTTTCGAGAGGCCACTAGTGCAGAGTAAAGGTAAACAAAAGGGAAGGAAATGAATGATAAATTAATGGAATCAAATTAATACTAGTTAAGTAAAGATAAATTTAAATAATAAAAAAAGAAAAAAAATGAATAGTGGTAATAGTGAGAGTTGATAAAATCATAAATAGTGGTGAAGTAAATGAAGATATAAATTGATAAACAAGGGAAACAAGAAAAAAAATATAAAATGAAAGGATAAGGAAAGTGAACATATAGACAAAAAAAAAAAGAAAGTACAAATGATAGAGATAAATATATGGATTGATGATGACAAATGATAATAGAGTAATGAAAAGGAAAAATTTGATGAATGAAAGGGAATAAAAATTTGATGAAAAAGGAAATGAATAATTATAAAGTAAAGAAGATAAGATAACAATAATAATGAATGATGATACGATAAGGATGAAAGAAATATATAAGGCAAGAAAGCGAAGAATTAAAAATTTGGTGAATAAAAAAAAGAAAAAAAAAGGAAATATAAGGGGATGATGATTAGAAGGACTAATGCAGAGGTAAGTGAAAAAAGAAATAATAGAGAATATTGATAAAATGAACGATAAGTAGTAAAGAAAAAATAATAAACATTAAACGATAAAGAAGAACAGATGAACACAAACAATAATACAGTAAAGGAACGATGGTACGCTGAAGAGTATTAAGTAAATGTACACAGAAGTAATTAAGATAAATTAGGATAGTTTATAAAGTTGATTATTGGAAATCCCTTTAACCGAGTTAAGGGAGCATTGACGATTGATGGAAATTAAGAAAAGTCTTACAAGACTAATTAATTAGAAACATTACAATAAATTATGAAGATTTTTTTTGTTTTGCTTTTATTAAATCAATTTTTTTATTTTGCGTTAAATAGTATTGAACTTATGATATCTATTATACAAATAATTGCTCTTTACTATGATAAACTATGTGAAGTATAAAGGATAAAGTGTCCGTGTTGAAACTATTTTCAAACTTTTAATATTATCAATAATTATTAATGTTTAGATAACACCTTAAAATGACAATTTTAGATTTCCATCAGTCAATTATATGAAGCATGGTTGTGTTAATCTTTATTTTCCATAGTGGTATATATAAATTTTTTTTATAATTATATGACTTGATTCTTTTCTATTCTAAGCCAAATCTCTGTGCTACTGTTCAATGATTGCAGGAATATTAAACTATAAGATGAGCACTGAAAAATTAATTAAATTACTTAGAATATAGAGTTGTCTTGCGTAGTACAGGCATACCATAACAAATGTACGAAGTAAGAATCTCAATGTAAAGCTTATTTTTAGTTATTATTAAATGAAAAATTTCCTTCGCTTTAGTTAATCGACTAAGAGTATTGTCTTGATGACTTCATTTTATTAGGAATTTAATTTACCATTTAAATAGAGGTAGCCTTTTATTCTTAGCCTTTCTAGTTTCAGTTAAATCATTGATTACGTGATACAACAAATTTTTTTTTGTTCCTAATAAAATGAACTCATTTTCTAATTAAAATTTTTTTTTGTATAAGGGCTGTTCTTGTTGTAAGAGAAAAAAATGTACTTCTTAAAAATAAATTACGGCACAGGATGCAGCATCCTATGCACTTAGGTCTGCGTTTATTGATTGTTAAATAATTTCAAGTTAAAGCCTGTGATATAGTAGATTTTAAGTCAAGAGAACGTAAAAGTAAATCTGCCTGTCCTGATGTTAATAATTATTTATTAAATATAGTTTAGTAAACACTATATAATTGCTAATTTCCGGAGCGCTTGTATTTTTTTTTTTTGAAAAAATCTGATAGATTAGTTGTTTTTGTTATAATTATTATTAAAAAAAATTCATAAATTAAGTTAAAGGTAATCATTATTGTTATTGCAACATTTGTATATGCGAGGGCCGTATTCGTATATCCCATCCTTCTTTCCCGGCGAACGTGAAGTGTGCGAGACTTCGCTGTGACGGTCCCCGGTGAGAAGTCGGAAGAGAGAGTCTGCGGTGAGGAGTTGGTCGTGTAAGTCGAGAGGAGAAGGAGTAGAGTAGGGAAAGGCATAGAGGAAGAAGAAGGTATAAAAAAAAGAGAGATAGGTGAGCTGAGGGCGAAGGGCAAGGAGAAAGGGGGTGAGCTTGGATAGGGAAAGGACAGTAAGAAGAGCAAAGTGATAAGAACGGAGGAGCCATCGAGAGCAGGGAGGTGAAGGAGACGTCGGCAGCGGAAAAAGCGGTGTAATTTCGCCGAGAAGCCACCGGCAGTACGAGGACGGCGATCGCTCGACGGACGTACCCACCACCATCCAGTGCCCATCATCGGTACCTGCCCCAAGAGTCGACGTCGTGAGTAGTCATCGCCCGGCGACGAGCCCTGCGGCACATTTGGGCGTGGTACCGCCTGTGTGTGGTGACTGGGGTTTCCTTCTTCTTTTCCCTTCTTTCCTGTCCCCCTCATAGATTTTTTTTTGTCGTTATTTTGGGCGAGTGCGCTGAGTCGTGGATCGCAGTCAGGACCGCCGAACACGTGGACCGGGCGGTATAAGAGGGTGTAGAGCGACAGTTCGTGCGGGTATCTTTGGGAGATAAGAACTGAAATTATAAATAAATTTGGTTGGAAGAATCCAGATTGTGCGCGTGATTTCTTGCCCCTCCCCTTCCTGCCCCAAACAATTTCCATTTTCAGGCTGGCGGGACCTCGTCCGAGAGAGACAGGTGAGTAGTGGTGGAGTTTATCAGATTTTTTTTGTGTGCGCGAATGAGTAGATAAATCCAATCTACATCGGGAATTTTCGACCGCATCACTATATATATATATATATATATATATATATATATATATATATATATATATATATGCCTAGTATAGATGCTCTTGTTAAAGAACGCTACTTTGCCATCATTTCTTTTGTTCAAACTAAAAAAATATAGCCTCTTCTCAATTCTGAAGTTAATATAACAAAAACAAAAATATAATTTGTCATCAGAAATTCTGTTAGGTTAGGATAATCTTTAGAATACGAATTCCAAAGCTGGCTATGACCATTCAACTGAACTGGCCGTTAGTGAAACTGGCTGCTAACACTGTTAGCTTAATTTATTGATAAAAGTAAAATGATGTTCAATAAAAACATAGTCTAGTCCTTCCGAAAATTACGTTCTTCAATAAGGGGGCGGTCATAATAGAGCAAAAAAATGCTTGTGTATAATTTATGGAGTACCTGCTGAGTCAGCCAAAAAAAAGCAAGCTTCGTTGTGGCAACCATATCTGGGCCATATTGGATGAAAAATGAAAAAAAAAAATTTTTGCAGACTTCATATGTATTTTTTTAATATAAAAAAAATTGTAGTGTGATAATAAAGTTTACTGCAAGAAAAAAATCTTGAAAATTTATGCAAAAAGACTAGAGATGCCCCCTTAAGTCAGCTGTATGATGCGTTGTAAGTAGCTTCTTTAGACATCTAATGCATATTCTGAGACGAACCTGACAATTATTTATCAATTACTTATCAAAGTATGCTATAGTTTATAGCTTATGAGAGGCTTCATAAGTCGATTATTATTGTATAAGTTTTATTGTATAAGCAAATAATAGAATAATGTAAAAATTTCGCGGGTTCTTAAAGAAATGGAAGAAAACATAAATTGTTTTCCCTCCATAATACTAATAATGAAAAGAATGCGTGGTCGATGCCCTTCCTTCTGATGTGAAAACTTATAGCATCGATATATCAAAAGCTGCCGAAACCTCTAAATATCACTGCTCTGATTCTTTCGAATTGAAAGTTGTTTATGATTGACCGTCATAAACTTAATTTTAGTTGGTCAATCAATATGTCTAATGTAACAATACATAATGCTGTATATGTGCCTACGTCATTGGCAGATCCGTTCGTGGCTAAGCTTAAGAAAACATCAACTGAAGGTGCCTATGTATTTTTTTATATTCGCTGTACTACAAATAGACCGAAAACTGTCCACAAAAATGGTTTTATGCATTTCCTCACCTACTTTTTCCCATTAATGCTGTGTCCTTAGTTTTTACCATACATATATATTAGAGAGCGTGCTCTGGGAACATAGTTGAAGCAGATTGAAGTCTAAACTAGAATAAGAGAGCACAATACAAGGAGGTGTATTGTCTTGCTCTTACAAGCAAGGAAGTAGGGAGAAAAGAAAAGTAGGGGAACAGTAGCAGTAGAAATATGCGAGCAAAAATATACGATTCTCCTATACTCAATACCATTGTTATTATTAGGCTGCTTCCCTACTCTTTCCCCGGAGCAAGAGAGAAAACACGATTCTAGGCCTATCTCTGTCCTTCAATATGGGCTTCAGAGCGTCCGTTTAAGCGCGCGGTCTAATATATAAGTCTACGTTTTTCACATGTAAGAGTAGGACATCTACCACACAATTATATGATTTAACGCTATTATAGAAGAAAAACAATTGGTATTTCCTTTCATTACTCCAAAGGCCCGAATTAGTATGTCGTTCATTTCAAGTTCAACCTCACGAATGAAGACTTGAACCACGCACTTTTGATTAGCTATTAAACATTAGCAAAGTGTGCAAAAGCACGAAATGATTTATTTATTTTTTTATTAAGGTATTTAAAATATCCTGATTAATACATCTATGGTCAAGTATTGAGTAAGTATGGAAGCATCCGGTACATATCGTTACTTCCGTTTAAAAAGGTGCTATTTCAATGCCTGCTTTAAAAAAGTTCTATCTCACAGACCATTTTTTTTACTTCAATTTAAGTTGGTACCAATAATTTTATATGTACAGTATTTAATTTAAAATACGAAAATTATATATGTATATATATATATATATATATATATATATATATATATATATATATAAGAATATATAAGAATATATATAAGAATATAGAAAAAATATATAGACGGCTTTTACGGGTAATCTCATAGTTATGTGTTCGGACCGACTTCTAAGGGCAGTTTTGCATTCGGACGGTGGAATACGGTATTCCAGGTGTCTAGGAAGTATCTTCTACGGAGAATATCGCGTTCAGACGATTTAATATGGTGTCCAAGTGTCTGGGGATGATTTCTACATAAAATATCGCATTCGGGCGGGGGAATACAATGTTCAGGTGTCTCTGAACAATTTCTACAGGGAGTTTTGCGTTCATATGTTGGGATACGATGTTCAGGTATCTGGAGACGACTTCTACGCGGAGTTTTATGTCGGGACGGTAGAACACAATATCCAGGTGTCTTTGAATGGTTTCTACAGAGAGTACTGGATATCGTTCACTTGGACATCGTATTCCATCTTCTGTTACGTGATAATCACGACCTTAAAAATTCTTAGCATCTTTGCAATTAACACTTTGACAAGATGCAAGCTATATTGATTTCAAATTTAGAGACTCTTCGTTTGCTACATTCTATATTTATAGTATGAACTCAAACCATAAACGCTTAACACGAAAGCTAATATAGCTTGGTTTTCCTTTAAAGATAGCTTCAGTAAAAACTCAAGCAATTATCGCTATACGAATCAAGCGATAGTACCCCTGCTTCTCTCAGTGTATCAAGTCTTACGACTTTACAATTTGTTATCTGTAATCACAACTAAATGAAGTAATCCAACTCATTATTTACACTATCACATAATCTTAATGAATGCTGATGATGAATTGTTTAATATTTTATTTGTATTTTGAATGACAAATACATAATGCTCTAAAAAATATAAAATTTTCTTTTCTGTTTAAAAAAAATTATTTAATTTTTTATTTGGGGCTTAAAAATAATTCACAAATTTTTAGAAGCAAAACAGATACTATTGATAGAAAGGAATTTCTATCATTCATTAATATTTTTAAAGATTTTTTTGTAATAATATAAATTCTTTAATGTTTCTCTTACAGCCAGTAAGAGCTGTATTTACTTTTTAGCATCATTTTGACCATAAAGACTATTTTCTTTGTTTATTTTTTAAATTTTTCTCTCTCAGACACTAATAACTGTATTTATCTTTTTACCATTGAGAACAGTTTGTATACGTTTTTTTGCTTAAATTATATTCTTTTTTTATTTATAATTTTCATAAATCATGGTCTAAAATACATAAAACTTACTTTTAATGATGATATCGAAAAATTACACATTTACCATTAGGAAATTAATATGATTTACAAAAAATTAATTAATCATAATTTGTTTATGTACTTATCTTAGATTTTGCACTTTTATATTTATTTTGCTAACAACCTGCACGTCGTTCAAAACGAATATATTCAACATACTTACAAACTTGTACAATTAAACAATCATTTCTTTTTATTTTCGATTTTATGTTTTTATACAGTATATCTAACTAAAAAAGTAAAATTTTTACAATATCAATTTTTGATTTTATTTTTTATTTTTTTGTATTTTAGAATAATTAAATCGGTACCACACGAATAATTATATTGCTCTGCATATTTATTAAAAAAAAATCTTTAATATAGCATTGATAAATTATAATGTAAGTATTGAAATAAAAAATTATCATAATATTTTTTTTTTTAATTTTGTTAAGCCATTTCAAGGAAATAGAGAATTAATACTTTTCAATTTCACATTTTCTGTATCTAGTTATGGTTCCTTAAAAAAAAAAATATTAAAAATTAAATAGACAAGTTTGCTCAATAAAAGTTTAATTGCTTTTCTTTGAACATTATCAAACCAAAATTCGAAATTAGGAAATAGAGTACATTTCGATCTTTGACATGCATTGCAAATATTTAAAAAAAAAAAGAAACTGATTATATATTTCTATTACTAATTAAATTAGTTCAAAACGCCTTTGTCATCGATAAATTATCTATGGAGTGTTAATGAACAAATTAAATTTAAGAATAAAACATATAATATGTAAAAATATAGAATACAAAACATTTTTTTTTTTGAAAATTTAATTTAATTATTTTCCAACATATAATGTCATAAGTTACATTACTATCTAAGATAAGTTTTGGATTATAAATGTAAGAATAGACAATGAACTTTTCTTTCAAATGAGACTTTATACATTAATTACAGCCTTAGAGTCACGTCGTTTTTTATCACGAACGTCTCAAGAGAATTTGAATTTCTTTCATTCATATAAACAAAACTTTTCACAAAAATGAATTAACGATGCTATATATCAATGATTAAAATATGAGCATTTAAAAAAATTACATTTTCATTCTTTTGTATTACAAAAAGAAACTAACCTTAACACAAGCTAAGAATATCTATGTATTTTTTAAGTTAGCAGATTCTTGTAAACCGAGATCATAACTTGTGTGTGCATTACTAAGAAAACATAATTAAACGCACCTAGCAACGTGACTATGAAATAATTTTATTATAACGTATTATAAAATCCAGTTCTAAATGCGACCAGAGGAAAAACACGGTAAAAAGATATCCTTATATAGGAAATCAAATTAGCAATGTAAATAAATATTTAGAGACGCGTGTATAACAATTGTAGAATACGGTTGTTGTGTCTCACGTACATGACTTGCATCGTGTTTCTGTATCAGGAGATCACGCCAGATAACTGTATGTATCCTTTTGACCTTCGGTACGTTCCAAATATTCTTTTTCAATTAAAATATCTATACATTTCTGAAAGAAAAATAGAAAATATTTAAAACATGTGTTTAAAAATATTACTTTTATTATTCGTTTTAAAATTTAATATTTAATAAATGAATATTGAAATCTGAAATTTCTATAATAATATAATATTTAATAAATAAAAAACATATTATAACATGTAAATAGTAGGTGTACACACACACGCAAACCTATTATAGATATATACACCAAGTCCCTAAAATAATTCGACAGCGTAACTAATTATTCGGCTTTAACAGTGTCAAAATTCATGAGTCAGTCACGGCACTTAGAATTTCTCTACTGTCAATGGGCTTGAAAATTTGGAAAACAGGCATATATTTTCAGACATCTCCAGAAATCATAGTAGGATTTCGACGACAACTTCTGTGGCTGCAACAGGGACGAGGAACTGTGTTTAATGCCGTGAAATTACTTTAACTAATTAAGTACAAGATATATCCAACGATTAATTTTTAGTTTTACAGTAAGAAATTGTAATGACAATTCTAAAAAAAATATTAAAGATTTATGCAAGCAAAAGAATTAAAAACACATAACGCTAAAAGTTTCAAATTTTAATTGAAAATTGGGTATTTTTCGGACTTCAATTATCTTAAATACTGTCAAATTACCTTAATTTAATACTTAATAGTATTTTTCTTATTCGGTAGAGTTTTTGGTACAATGTAGAAATACTATAACTGGCCATAACAATGTGTTTGATATAGACATAGTAAAAAATGTTCAATGGAAAGATAGGCATAGTAACATTTTTCATGAGAAAAGCAGAATATATATATATCGAACTGAATTTCACACTGAGTATTTTATATACTTAGTGTGATACATCACTATATTTACATAGCTATCAAGAAAATGATCCTGTTTACATTAACAGATTTTGCTCATATTCATAAACCATTTAAGAATGATTCCATTATGGTAAACAGGATCATTTTTACTATGTCTATATCAAACACATTGTCATGGTCACTTAGCGTATTGCTACAATGTACCAAAAACTCTACCGGGTAAGGAAAAATGTGTTACTTGTCTGACTAAATGTTTTAGGTAAAACTAGGAACGGGATTTTATTAAAGATTGTACAAAAGCCATACTATGAAAGACACAGCTCTTCATTTCATTGTGTATACTTAGTTCATACTCGTAAATATTTATATCGTCACATTTGCCCCTCTAAAATCTCTCTTCTAATGACTTGCCTCCTTTTGTTCATACTATTTTTTACATAGAAAGAGACGGAACTTCCCACAGTAACGGCTTTCTTTCTAAAACTTGATGCATATGTTATCGTCATGCTCTGCCTATGCTTCTTATATATATATATATATATATATATATATATATATATATATATATATATATATATATATATAGTTGTGTCAATGATTAAAGTAGCTGCCTTTGTACATGGAGTAGGCATAATTTACGTGCAGTAATAGTAAATTATTCACCAAAGGTGTATAATTTTGCTCCGCTCGAGCGAAGCAAAAGAGATATACCGATAGTGCTATTAGTTCACAAAAGCGATTCACTAGCTTAAAAAAGCTCATTCTGGCTAACATAACATGCGTATAAATACAAAACTGACTTTATTGCCTCTTGGAAGGGATTAAAGTATACAAACTTTGCACGTGGTTTACTTATTGGTGTTTACCAATTGAGTAACATGGACGAACTTGCCCTGTCTGTATGTCATTCTCGCTTCGTTCGAGCGTCAACTATAATAGTATCTACATCGCTATTTTTATCTCTAAAGAATAAAATCCAAAACAAAAAAATGATACGATATTTTTATCCCTAAAGATAATCCTAGCAACTTATTGTATGCATCATGAGTGTGAACAAGTATCATATAACACGAGAGAGAAAGCGCGTTTGTCATCGATGGCAAATTAACTCCCTCGATACATTTGGACGGCAAATATGCTCTTGTTTTGATAAAGACTTATTTTTCTTCTTTTCACCGATTTTCTCGATTATCAAGTCTACGTATTATGCAGTTCATGATTGATTAATTATTGACACTGATCAGTTCTGATTAGTTACGTTATAAAGTTAATTCGGGGAAGTAGTGCGTATATTTATACATATATTATTTTCAAAGGAGTTGCATACTATATATTGATTAAGAATGATGAGACGTGTGAATTATTGTATGCGCATAAGAAAGTTACACTAAGTGATTCTCCTATAATTGTGGGGGCTTCTACTATAATATGCGTTCATAAAGGAAACGGTCAGGAAGTACTACAAGCATGTATAATATGCATAAACATGAATGTATATATAGGTGTGTACATACATGTATATGTAATTTCCCTCGGCTTCTTCTATTATCGCACTTTGGACCATCTGCATGTGGAAGTTATTCAGTGCAATTTTCTTTTGCGCATACAATTCACAGCACTCTTAGGGGATTTAGACTCATACGTAGTTGTGTTAATATTAGTATTCTATTATACGACCAATAGAGGTCGTCCGAAAAAATTTTCGAAGAGCGAAAGTTTGAGACAGAACAAAGTGAAATTAAAAGGTGAAAGAGAAGATATATTTAAATACTATTATTTTACTTACATACTGTTTACCCATATACATTTGACACTGTGTAAGAACAAACAACATATTACCGTTAGCTGATCCTCTTAAATTTGCCGACTTTATAGAAGTACTTTTGAATTCAGGATATGGTCGTGAATGGTGGCTGCTGCTGAGCCAAATTTTATAGTATAAATATAATATAATATTCATATTATTCTATCTCAAAATGTCACCCTCTGAAATATTTTCCAGATAACATCCACTAATTTTAAATATAAATTCAAAACGGTTCAATACAGGTGTTCAGACCATTTCGGAATACCATACAAATAAAGAAATCAATAAATCACTGTGTGTGTGTGTGTGTGTGTGTGTGTGTGTGTGTGTGTGTGTGTGTGTGTGTGTGTGTGTGTGTGTGTATTTTTGTTTTACTTTCTCATTATATTAGATAAAACTACAAAAAAGTGATCTGTTCTTTTGACTAGATCTAGCAGAGTATAAACTCCAAGAAAAGTTTCTCATTTTTGTAACCAAGAAAAAGGCATAAGACTTTTTGATAATTCTGTAATATTTTTTTTAATAAAAGGTAAATTGGTATAATATTCTCTTTGTCATGTATTTTTTTCTGTAATTTTGACTATTTATATTTATATTAATATTTGAGTGATATCATTCGTTTTATATTTTGATTATTAAATATTTCAGTAGTCAATTATTTATTTTAAGAAGTTTATCAGTTTCGTACTTTAAAAATTAATATTATAGTATATACTTTTTTAAAACAAATAAAAATTAGTATATTTAAAAAATAACTATAAATACTTTTAATATAATATTTAAATAAAAAATCGATTCATCAAATAAATTATAATGACCTTAATAACATGTACTCGAGGTTTAAACCTAGAGCTTAATTGGTTTAAAACTTCTGCAACAAGCTGTTGATGTTTTAAAGCTTTACGCATTTTCATAATCCTCACAATTGCTGCTTGTATAAGTAGTTTCCGATCTTCTTCAATGTGCTTATGTGTCGTTTCTTGTTCTATTTTAAGTTCAGTCTTCATTGGTATGTTGATATTTACCCTTAGTTTTTTACTGAAAACAACAATAGAATTAAAACCAAGACTTTTCCTAAAATAAATATCCTTTATTGACAACTTACTTTTTATATCCTACAAAGAGTTCTACTACTGAAGATGGTCTTAACTCTGATTCGTCGTCATTTGTTATAAGTAGTTTGGCTTTCAATAAAATCTGAATAACCTATTATAATAAAAAAAGAAGTATATATGAAAACAAATTGTAAATAGCAAAAATGCATTATGAGAGAAAAAAATATTTTACTTGCAAAAGAAAGTCCATTTTTATTTGAGTAGATTCATGTAATTGTTGTATCGTCCAAGACGTTGAAGAATTATATTGTAATAAGACTGCCATTTGAAAAGTTGAAGCTTGTAGAGTATATCTAAATATTAAATTAAAGCTTGCATTAACAAAATTTAAAGGCGCAATAAACATCAATTTTTAGGGAGCAAAATAGCATTTAGATACATTAAAACTTAATAATTAATTTGATTAAACTTAGAGATTTATTTATAAATTTATTTCGTATTTCTAATTTAATGTATTTGGATATTGGTGGTGAATATTATTAATGTTATCAAATTACAATGTTAATTCTAGTTTTACAAATTTTTGATACAATATAAAATATTATTCAAGTAATATATTGACCAAAAAAGTTTAAGTACACAAGAAACCTACAATGACATAAAGTCCGCTTCAAAACTTATTGATGCCACTTTATATTTTACGATGCACTGAATCGATTCCTTTCCAAGATAAGGCCTAATTTAAGGTCGGAAATCGTTCTTTTTCTACAAACTAATACAAATTGTATTATATAGCCTAATTATTATTTCAATCAATAATTACATTTTAAAGATTCTATGGATCTTGTATATTTTTCGTAAACCGCACATTTCAAGTAGACATGCCAATGAAGTCTCGTGTGCACTTTGCAACTTCATAATTCAATGTTTACCAAAAACAATAATAACACTTTACAATGTATAAAATTGTTTTCTAAAAAACAAGAAATACTTTTGTGTAATTTTTTATTGTATTTTGAAGTGTAGAAGATCCATTTTCGTTACAAATAAAAAAAAGTATTGTAATTTTTGATAATACTTTAAATTTACAGACTAAGAATTTACTATTTAGAATATGTTATGCCAATATTGTAGAATGGAATTGATATTTTGTTACTTCAGCTTTAAAATGAGATATTATAAGCCCAGAGTATTGTAGTACAATTGAAATTGTAAGACAAAAAATAAAGGCGGAGTGTAGTTCATACGCAATATGTGTATGTATGTATGTTTGTCATCCCTTCTTTATAAGTTTAGCGTGCTCAAATTTAATTTAAACTATTTTCACTGAATAATAAGGATGGTAAAAGTTTTTTTTTTTAGAAGAGAAATAAATTAAGCTAAAAATCTAATAAGAACTATTTATATAAAATACAATAATTCTATCAGAGACATTTTTCTTGTGAATTTTATTTAAAGTGACCCCCCCCCCCCGGTAGCTCATTCATAAGTCCATTGTAGCATTTACCCAAGCTCTTCCCTCCTACTAAATCAAGTATATGTCTTTATATGCAACGTTCTTAAACTTATTTAAAAATAAATTTATAACTTATTTATAAATATCTACTTTTATATTGAAAATAACGGTAAAATTAACTCAGAGTATAAATCTGTAATTCGAACATGATCTCGGAAAGGGCCAATTTCTGAATTAATAAATTAGAAAAATCGACTCAACCAATGAAGAAAAATAAAGTGATATTAGTAAGACTATTCTAAGTAATATGCTGGGCTTTATTTGTATTGTTGTAGTTAATTTATTCTGAAAGAGTAACAACAGAGTATCGATTTCAAAAAACAATTTCTTCTTACTTAAAGGATATTTCAACGTTATAAAAACAACATTCAATTACTTTTTCGAGGTCAGACAATTAAGTAATGTGACCGATTTTATTTCTCGGCCTGTGGTAACACTGCGAACCTGTAACTCCGCCACCGTAATAGTAGATCCCTACTCTCTCAATTGAAACTTTGACGACCCTTGTACGATCGTTTCTTCGCCAGTTGTTTAGTGTTTTGTAACAACGCGCGAGTAGTGCATGTCACGAAAATGGAACAGAGAAATTTAGAGCAACGATGCGCGATAAAATTTTGTGGGAAACTCGGCGAAACCGCGACAGAAACTTATGAAGAAGTGCTTAAAGTATATGGTAGTGATGACCTGAGTCGTAGTCAGGTGCTTTGGTGACATGCCCATTTTAAAAAAGGCCGTGAGAGCGTTAAAGACGAGGCGTGGAGAATGAGCAAGTACAAAGTGAAAACCATGTTTATTTGCTTCTTCGACAGCAAACGGGTGTTTACAAAGAGTTTGTACAACTTGGAAAAATCGTAAATCAAGTATTCTACCGCAATGTGCTCGAAAAATTACAAAAAAGGGTGCTCGAGTGCGTCCAGAGATCTCGAAGATTTGGGTTCTGCATCACGACAATGCTCCCTGTCACAGTGCGTTCAGTGTCTCTCAGTCTTTGGCGTCTAAAAGCATCGCAACGTTACCATGACCGCCCTTTTCACCGGACATGTCACCCTGCGACTTTTTCCTATTCCATTTGAAAAAATTCGTCAAAGGTTGACATGTTGACTCCGTTGAAGACATCCAAGAATCTATGATGAGGGTACTTGGAGAGGTCCCGCAAGAAATTTTCTAGAATTGTTACGAAAACTGGAAAACTCGCTAGAATAAGTGTATGGATACGGGAGGGGACTACGCTGAAGGGGATCACAGCGATGCACCTTCATTTTTAAATATACTAGATTTTTTTAATTTTGTCGCTTTACTTATATGTTTGACCTCGTATAACAAAGGAATCATGTTAAAATATCCCACTAAGAAATTTTCCATATTATGAAAATACTACATTTTATTTATTTCTAAAACTTTAAAGCTATTTTTTTTAAGTGTAATAGATTACTTCTAAAATATATGTGTATGAATCCATTTGAAATGAGATCAATAGTATTACATATACATTCTTTATGAAAGTATATATAGTCATTTATTAATAAATGTAAACTTTTATTATTTAAAAATTTAATATGTATTTTTTATTTTTTACAAATAATAAATTTAGATCAAATATTTTTATTTGCTTTTTTTTTAATGAATATTTTTCAAAACTGCACTATTTTGATAAATATTTATTTTAAAAACATTCAATACACACTAGTGTACTTATTGTATGAGACAGATAGAATTAAGAATTTATTTAAAACCCTATTTTGGACTCAGGGTCTGTAATAGTCGCTTGCCCATTTTGAATACAAAGATTATATGTTGGTAGGACGATTTACAATAATATTTATTTACAGACTTGTTTTCACATAAAAATAACAGTTAATTGAAAAAAGGTTAAATAAAAAAATTGGAGCAGGTATCGCTTGCTAGGAACAGCCGGAAGGTTACTCTTCACGCGCGGATCTCAAACTTTGAGGAGAGTCACGAATTTGCGTCCACTGCGAATGCTTTGCCTCAAAAGGCGCCCCATGTCTCACTACTACATCTGATATCACTCTCAGCGAAGTATATGTGCTCGATAGCGTCGAGGAGAATTGATAGATGAACGCTCCCAGCTAAGAGATGTTTCTATCGACCAAAATAAAACCACTCCCATCTACATCTCACGAAGAGATTGAATTTTTCCAAGCATAGTGATTAACGATTCCGCTATTCCATGCAACAATACGATCAAATATCTCGGAGTGTCATGAGTCAAGAAATTAACCTGGAACAAATGATAGGAGTCTTCGTTCAGATTAAACTATTTTTCCACAATGAAGCCCTCTTATCTAGAACCAAAATGCGGTTTTCACGGCCACCATAAAAAGAATCGTGTGAGGCCTACGATAGCTCGATTGCCAGAGCGAAGGACTAGTAACTTGGTGATCCGAGTTCAAATACCGGTCTTGAACGATTGACACAAGCACCACTGTAAAAATTTACATGTGCTTTATTTACAAATACATCGTAGACCTCCGTCGCTGATTAGCACCGATATTTGGAAGCATAAATAGAGCGACGTTAAATATCATAAAAAAAAAGAATCGTAACCTACGCTATTGGGATACCCCTATCCTCAAAGAGGCTTAACCAACTCCAAGATATCTTCATGAGGCTATTCCGCTCTACACTCAAAATTCCTTGGTACATCCAGAATATCTAAGTACTTAAGAAACCAACTTTCTTACCCTCAGCGAATATGCAACCAGGTTCGCAAAAAACCTGAGAGTTTGAATTCAACAACATTCTAACTCGAGAATTAGCTTCCTCAGCAATGCATAGACAAAATCAACAGGTTGCTTCAGAACGTTATGCCACCTAAGCAGCGACTTGTAGCCCTTCGCGTTTTGTTTTTATACGTAAGCATCTGTCTCCTTCCGCGGTGACAGATCATGATCGTTCCATTAATTCTTTTTTCACCAGTCCCTTCCCCTTCGCCAGGTACAGGAAAACGCCGGGTAGACAGAGGATTCTCTTTAAATTTCAGTTCCCACTGATATACAGGGGCATTGCATTCTTTTGATGTCGAGACAGTCGGCATACCGAACGCCTACGCAAGGAGACGGGGCTTGGACAGCCGAACTGGTCCTTCGACGCTGGATCGTATTTCGTAACAGAGAAATTCCCCTAGGGACGTAGACACCATATGTGCAGTTCGCACTTTTCGACTGTCAGGAAATTCCGTGGTCTTTCACATCAACGAAGTTACCGATGTCAGATTATCCCGCTACAGAATTGAATTTAATTGAAAAATATATATTTATCCCAGGACTGTCTGATTATGACAGTACAAAAAATAATTAGGATAATGAATGAAATAACATTACAATAAATATTATAATATTGAATATAAAGTAAATAAAATTCAAAAAAATACAACCAGTGTATAAAATTTTGTAAATGAAATATACTTGCAAGCAGTTCAAGTTGAGGAAACCGGATGTTAGATCTCTTCCCTTCCCTAGTTTGCTACGCTTATCTTCTTTATTATTTTTTTATTTTTAATAATACTTTTACTTTTATTTTATGTTGTAGTTTCACACTTTTTTGTATATTGTTTTTTTTAATTATTATTTTAAATATCTTTTTGTAGGTAAAGTTATGGTAGTACTGACATCTGTGTGAGTATTTTTAATCATAATAATAGATTATTCTCATGAAATCTAGATATTCAGCTGTTTTTATTAAACAATAAATGGCTTGAATGTTTAAATTAGAACTTTAATTAAGTCAAAATACATTTTAAGAAACTTCATTAAACATTTTTTCTTTAAACTTGGTCCGCAGAGCAGAAAATAAACCTCGTAGCGAAAAGATTTTTATACAAAACGCAGTAAATTCTGTTTAACTTTAATAACTTCTCTATATATTAATATCAGTAAACCCGATCAAAAATGAGATCATACTCCCTTGAATTTTCTTCTGTATTACTCGTTAATATGATGGATGCCAATTCTAAGTTGTTTATTAATAAAAAGAACAGAGCAGAAGGATCGATCGTATGTGCATCATCGATGGGAACAATCTCTAATTTTGTAAATTCAATTGTATTCAAGACAACAAGCGTACAAGAATTGGGATCATAATTATTATTTCTATTATACATTATCTTTTCCCAGGTTCAAGTGGAAATTCCTATAGTAGAATTGTCAAAATGTTTATAAATCGCTTAAATTCTCTATCAAGCCTGATGTTTGTAAGTTAGAACATTCGTGAATTTTTTGAGAAAGTGAATGTTCAAATGCCTTTCGTTTCTTTTGAACACTTTGTAATTGGTTTCAGAATTTGCAAAGATAATTATGTAAATAGTTATATTTTTCCTCAATTAACGTTATCAGTTAGAACTGATACGCCTCCAGCATTCAATTCTGTTTGAGCACTTTGAGACTCAGCAGCTTTTCATAGATTTGATTCAATAGCTTCATGCTAGGAATTGTCGCAGAGTCTAATTGAATGTTTCAAACCTATTCAGTAATACATTAAGTAAATCAAAGAACACTGATATAAAGGAAGTATCGGCATGATTATTAGAAATCACAAATAAGCAGCAGTGGAATTCTCATTCTATCTGTCGTTTTATAAAATTTTATAAGATTCCGATGGCAACAAAACTTCAAGTATTAATCTTAAAGAACTAATTTGGTACTATGTCATTTAATTATTTTTCAATTCTGATAGTAAAAGATTAATTGTGATTCTCAGCAATGAATGTGTTAAGATTTTGGACAAAATGATTGTAAAATTAGATGATTCTGGATAAGATCAAACTTCGAAGAAAATTTTCACCTCTTTCGAATTACGCTATAAAAAATAGGATTTCCATTCGGTAAAATATGTTTGACCCTGGAGTGATCTTCAAGGTCATAGACAAGGTCAAATACAAGAGCACGAAATGAAAGCCAGTGAAAAAAGATAAAATTATTGAATTTAACCATGCTGCTCTACAATTCATTCCTATCGAGTTATTCAAAGATTTTCATAATTTTATGGCACAGTGTATGTATTTAATAGAGTAATGATAAAATCTTATACTAACATGTAATAAGAATTATAGAGATTTCAGAACAATGAAATTAAATTATAATACTAAACTAACGTATAAGTTCAATAATATTTATGTAAAAATACTTTATGTATAAATGGATATTCCTCTGGATAATGTTACCTATTGTCGCTTTCGTATAAAAAGGTGTTATCTCAATGTCCGCTTTCAAAAGGTATTTTTTCGCAAACCATGTTATTTGGCTTCAATTGCAGTTGGTACCAGTAACTAAATATTCATAATATTTAATTTAAACTACGAAAATATACGAATTATACGAAATATATATTTTTTAATGGTGCTTATGTCGACTGTATTTAGATAAATTAATAAATATTTCTATTGTCTTACAATCTTCTTTCAGCTAATCTATTTTTACTAGCATCCCCCGTCTCGGCTTCGCCCGAGATAATAATTTAACCGATTTCATAAATAATTTAATAATATCTAAGTAAAAAGTACTCTATATATAAAAATCTATGTTTCTATAGATAATTGATCGTAATTTACCTATCGTCTCATCTGTATAAAAAGCTGTTTCAATGTAGAATCCACTTCAAAAAGTTTATATTTTGCCGACCATTTTATACTATATATATATATATATATATATATATATATATATATATATATATATATATATATATGCATATTAAATACGGCTTCAATGGAGAAAATTGTACTTTCGAGTTCGAGCGGTAGAAAAAGATGTGCAAGTGTCTCGAGACATCGTTTACAGAGAGCATCACGCTCGGACTATAGGAACTGTCTCGGGACGACTGCTATAGAGAGTTTTGTATTGGGGAGGTAGAATACAATGTCTAGTTATCCCTAGACGACTCTTACTGGGAATGTGCGTGTTCGAATGATAGAATACTAATCTCTTCATAGAAGTCATAATGACATACCTGGACATCGTTTCCCACCAACTATACATGACACTCCCCATAGAAGTCGTTCCACAACACCTGGAAATCGCATTCTATCATCTGAACATGAAACTCCCCCTAGAAGTTGTGCCGACATACCTAAACATCGTTTCCTACCAACTAAACACAATACTCCCCGTAAAAGTCGTTCGGAAAGAGTACCGTCTCAACATGAATCTTCCCATAGAAGTTGATTTCCTCATATCTGGACTTCGTTTTCTATCAACTAAATACAATATTTCCCGTAGAAATCGCCCAGAGACACCTGAACATCGCATTCTATCATCCGAACACACAATTGCATATAAAATCGTCTTGAGGCAACGGGATATCGTAATCAACCGCCCGTACACGCCAATACAATATTTCTCAGTATAAACCGTATTCAAAATGTGTAGTTATAATATGTACAATATAGTATATATATATACACATACATATTTTATATTTCCATTTTTTCAATTAAATACCGTGAATATTTTCGTACTGATGTTAACTGAAATTCAAGCAAAATGTTGGTATGCGCATTGTATATTTTTTAAGCAGACGATGGATATTGCCTTTTTATGCAGAAGTGACGATATACTTTATTTATATATACATAGTTTCGAGGTTGTTGATAAAGAAACCTATTTTGCCATCTTTTGTTCGAACTAAAAAAACAGTCTTTGTCACAATTCTCAAGTTAATAGAATGTATAAAAATAAAAATATAATTTGTCATCACAAACTATTTTCAGTATGATTTGGCATACAGAACCATTTTCTAAGAGAAGGAGAAAGAAAGATAGAGAGATAGAGACACAGAAAGAGAGAGAGAGAGAGAGAGAGATTTTCCCACGTAAGAGAAAATAAAATATGTGTGATAGTAATGTCAGATTAACCTCAAGAACAAAAAAGGTAATACCGACTAACGTCACACCTCCTTTAGGATACGAATTCCAAAGTTGGATATGAACATTCGTTAGAACTGGCTTGGTATTAATACTTTAAGCGGACTAATTTGAATTTGATGTTCGTGATTCAAAACACCACCTAGTGGCCGTTGGTGAAACTGATTGTTAAAACCATTAACTTAAGTTATTGAAGAAAGTAAAATGATTTTACTTTCTAGATATCCAATTTCAGAACAATCGGTTCAGTAGTTTTTTCGATTATCGTATACAAACAAAAACACGCTTTGTCTTTATAAATTAGTATATATATATGATGATATATTATATGATATGATACGATTTCGGATTAGTCTACGGGGGTGATTTTAAACAAGGACAGTCTGACTGTCCTTGTGAGATGACAGCTTTTTATTTGAAAAAAATATACATATTGTGTGTGTGCGTGCGTGCGCTCGCGCGCGTGTGTGTGTGTGTGTGTGTGTGTGCGCGCGCGCACACATATACCTATAAATAGTTTTGCTATTTTTGGTAAAGTAACTTCTTATTTTACCATTATTTTTTTGTTGTTTTTGAAAAGTAATATAGCCTATGTCCTTCCGAAGATTATGTAGAATATATATTTCAAATTTCAGAGTAATTGCTTCCGTAGTGTTTTTGTTTAACGCGTATAAACAGAAACACGCATTAATACAGATTAATTACAAAAACAAGCATTAATACAGTTTACGAAATTTTCATATTAATTTTTCTTAAATTAACTTTTTTAAATAAAAATTGGTAAGACCCAACAGAACCCTTTAAATGTACGGATCGTAGCGGAGTCACCATCACATGAAAATAATTTGATTTCTGTTTACTAATTTAATAGCACAGAAAAATTCTGACTATTATAAACTTGAACTTTTTCAAAAGTTATTTGGTTATTTTGAATCTTTCAGAACATCCAGTATAATTGAGTTGATATTAGACATAATTTAACTCGCCGCATACTAGCAGTTGATGTCATTGACTGCTAAGACCGTCAACTGCGCAAGCACGGTAATACTTTACAAAGCGCATGATATATACGGTGTTGACAACGAACTCGGTTGATTACCCCCACCAAATTATAATACGTCGCTTATAATATATGCACACAAAATTTATTAATCAAAGTAACATTATTTTGTATGCAAAACATATCCTATGCCCTTCCGAAAATAATATAGAATATATGCTTCGAATTTCAAAGCAATCGGTTCAGTTGTTTCTTTTTTAACGTATACAAACAAAAACACGCTTTGTCTTTAAAAATTAGTACGATTTGCGTTCCGGTTTAGGAAAAGCACCAAATGACACGCTTCTTTAAGCGCTTATTTTATTGTATTAATAACAAGAAGTTGAGTATGAAAAACGAGAAAAAGTAATATTTCTGTGAAAAGGACTAACATTCAAGGTTCTGTTACATAATTGTGTTAAATCGGGAAGAGTGACAGCAAAAGGCATTGAGCTTATGGAAGCTAACGAAGAGACAAGTAAAGTATCGAAAAAAGGCGAGAGTGGTGATGGCATGGAAACTAGAAATCGTAAAAGGGACAGGAAATCAACCACAGAAGAACCGAAAAAAAGATAGCCTAAGATAAATAAGAATACATAGAAACGGGAAGAGGGCGGAACTTAACACGAAAATTATGAACTAAAAATTAATATGGATGAAGATAGAACAAAAATAACAGAAGTACACAGAGACAGCGTGAGATCGCAAAATATTACTTGGGATGAAACAAAACATAAACAATAAATAAGGTGTATGAGGGAACATAGAGAGAAATGAAAATATATGAAAAAAATAAGAATATTGCGAAAGGAATTATTGAAGGAATTTAAGTCCTTCATTGAAAAATTACAGAATAGAATACTGATTCTAGAAAAAGTAGTGGGAGAAAATATGACAAAAATTAAGCTACAGTAATAAATAATTAAGAATTTAAGAGAGAAATTGAGAAAAGACAAAAACAAACGACAATCAGAATTAGGCTCTTAACAGCACAAGCAAACAGCGGACCAAGGTAAAAAAATGTCGAGGGAGATTATAATAACAATACGGAATTGAGGGTATCAATGCAAAACAGAAATATAAATTAAGAGAAGGTGTATATAAAAGAAACAAGAACGAGTGTATAGCAAAATGTATAATGAAAGAAAAGATTACAGAATGGAACGGAACTCTGGTGATGAGAAAAGTCAGAACTATCGGTAAATATTTAAAGAAAGAAATTCGTGAGATACTCGAATGAACACTAAATACAAGGATTGTTATAGATAAAATAAGGCCATTAGGAGGATGGATACTTTTAAAAATAAGAACTCTTGAAAATAAAATGTAGATAATGAAAAGCAGAGTGAACTTATACCGCTTTGGAATAAAAATATTAAACGATTTCACTGATAGAGAAAAAATAGTACAAGAGTGGTTAGAAAGTGTTGAATGTACAGAAAGACAAAAAATAAAAACGTTTACGTAGGATTTTCAAAAACAAGAATAAATGATGTATGGCGAAAATGCAGTGACGAAAAAGATAAATTAAAAATAACAAAGGCCAAAAAAAGAAGGAAACAGTGGAATTAGTAAATTATTCCTCCAAAAATTCAGGGGTTTCGCGGAACAAAAGTTTGACAATGGAAGCGGCGAAGGCGGAAAAGAAAAGGATGAATAGAAGACTATGTTTAAGAATATGTTATGTGTAGATAGGCTAAAAGCGATAACTTAAAATATTACGGGAGATAATAAAATTATAGAAGCATGGTCATTGTTAGAAAAAAATCACACAATTATGCTACAAGAAACGTGGTTAGAAAGTTAAAGGGAAAAAGATTTTATTAGAAGTTTAGACGATAAATACGCGTAGGAAAATCAATCACCCATACGAGAAAAGAAAAAAGTGTGGGCCAGTGGCATTGATAGTAAGAATCAGGAAAAATCCAAAATAGAATTGAAAGATAGATAGATAGCATTACGGAATACGAATAAATAGCAGAGGAGTAAATAAAAATATTAAAACCAGAATAATTGTTGGATATAATGTGAGTATCTGTAATTTTCTATACAAGTTAAAATCGATGATTGAGCAATGCTTTGAAAAAGCGAATAACATACTAATAGTAGGAGATCTAAATGCAAGAATAGGAGAGCAACAAAGATAGACAAATAAGGAAAAAGATATAGAGAGATACTCAAAGGACAAACTAGTAAAGTCAGAAGGGAAAAAACTTCTAAATTTTTACGAGGAGAACGGGTTGATAATAAATAATGGATGTATAGAAGGAGATTGGTTAGGAAAAGCAATATTCATAAGAAATAGTGAGGACTTCGTACTTAATTCGATAATCGAAAATTATGTAGTAAATGGGAATAGAATAGAAGAAATCGGAATTATACTTAATAAAGAAACTTAAAAGAGAAATCTATTTTGAGTTGAAAGTCACTGCGTCATGAATTCAGAGTTTTGAAAATTGAGTCACCTCGGTTAGAAAAATGAACAAAAAGACAAAGAAAAACCTATTGAGTTAATAAAACGTCTACCGGAGCGGCTAATAAAGGTATTAATAGAGATTCTAAAAGAATTGTGAAAAACGAGTAAGATTATGCAAGGGTGGGAAGTTAAGAGATTACACCCGATACACGAAGAAAGGAGGTGATGGACGTAACCAACTATAGAGGAATATTATTATTATCTACAGGATATAAAATAGCTTGTTGTAATTAAGTAATGGCAAGAAAGATCAAAACATAGGCAGAAAAAGAATGAAGAAGAGAATGAGAAAAGAATGAAAAGACGAACGAGAGACCATACTTTTATACTGAATAGCATACTAGGAAATAAAATAAAAGAAAAAGATAGAAAACTATACGTACAGTTTATAAATTTTAAATCAGTGTTGGATGTGCTAGACAGGGAAGTTCTCTTCGTGAAACTAGTAAATATCAGCATAAAAGGTAAAATGTTGAAAATCATTAAGAGAATTGAAATAGAAACAAAAAATGAAATTATAACAAAGGAAAGATTAACAGAAAGATTCTATACTTCTAAAGGAGTTCGGCAGGGATGTTCATTCAGCATATGTTTTTTTTTTATGGTACTTCATGATATAGATGATATATAGGTCGAGAAAAACATAGAAGGTAGAAAACATAGAATTGTACAGTATTAGTGGACAATAAAGAAGGGATCCAGGAAATACTAAATGTGCTTGAAAAATACAGCAAGAAGAATAATATCATAACAGGTGGGCTCAAAAATTCGTCTGTTGACATATAGATGGCATTACTATAATTAAATCCACATGATTTTTAGTTAGAATCAACCTTCAGAAGATACATTATAAATTTAACAGCTATTAAACAGTTGAGAAATCGCATTGTGAGTAAAGCAACTTTTGTCATTGTAAAAAAAAGTGATAAAAAAGAAGTTCGTGTGTTAATCAAACATTGTTTTTTCGTGAAAAAAGTCTGGTGATTCCATGGTTTAGCTTGATAAATATTATTCTAACTCTGCACCAGAAAAATCAACCACTGAGAAGTGGCTTACTAAATTTAAATGAGTCGAAATGAGCATCGAGGACAATGCACGAAGTGAACGTCCGAAACATGCTGTTTCCGACGAAAATATGAAAAAAGTACAGAAAATAAATTTAAATATTCGTAAAGTAAAGTTGATAGCGATAGCTGCAAAAAAAAATATCAAAAGAACGTGATAGACCCATCGTGTATGAATATTTGGACATGCGAAAGCTGTATGCAAAATGGGTGCCGCGCGTGCTAACAATCAATCAAAAGCAACAAAGTGTTCATGCTTCAGAACAATTTTTAGTGATATTCAACCATAATGAAAACTGACTTTTCCGTCGATATATTATATTGGAGGAAACGTGGCTCCATCACTACACTCCAGAGTTCAAACGACAATGTGGAGTCAACCTCAATGAGTTGACTCACCGCGGTGAACCGAATTCAAAGCGTAAAAAGACGCAACAGTCGGCAAGGTTATGTCGTTAGTGTTTTGGAATGCGCATTGTATAATTTTCGTCGATTAGCTTGGGAAGGGAAATACCATCAATAGCGATTATTATGTTGGAGTTGTTGAAGTGTTTGAAGGAAAAAATGACAAAAACATACTCATTTGAAGAAAAAAATCTTGTTTCAACAAGACAATGAACCGTGTTACAAATCAATGAAAACTATGTCAAAATTATATTCATTGTGTTATGAATTGCTTTCCCATTGACAATATTCTCCAAATCTGGCCTCTAGTGACTTTTTTGTAGGTAACCTCCAGAAAATGTTCGCTGGAAAAAATTCAGGACTAATAAAGAGGTAATGGCTAAAACTGAGACTAAATAGAAATCTTACTATACAATTGGTATCGTAAAAACGGTATCTACCGCTGTATTAACTGTATTGTACCGCTTTCGAAGGCAACTCTATTGAATAAAAAAAATCCAATTTTATGAATAAAAAGTATTTTATTATGTTAACCTATGAATTTTTCAAGCCACCTGTTATTAAATATAAATAAAATAAAAATTGTAGTTTTTAAATCAGGGAGAGACTAGATAAAGGAGAAAAATTAAAATACAAAATATAGCTGGAAAATTCCAAAACGCCACAAATGTTTTTTGGAGGGCAATTATTAAATAAACCAAAATCGATACGCTTAACAAAAAAATTTATTTATGGCACGCACAAGTACGTTTCCAGCGTTTGTCAAATGATGGCGTCACCTGTGGATCTCGAACAGAAATGTCAGACCTCATGTGTTATATTTGTAGGTTGTGTATCTGTCACCATATATTTCGCAGAATTATATTTGAGCATTTCTTTCTTTTTTTTCTTCTTTTTTTCCTTTCGTTTTTAACCAAATAAGCGTCATTTGCGGAAATCCACCTTACAGTCCAAACTTGGCACCATCTGACTACTACTTGTTTCGATCAATGCAGGACCTTACGAGAATATGCTTCAACTCAGTAGAGGAATCAAAAATTGGTTTGATACGTTCTTGGGCTCGAAAAACGAGAAATTTTTTGGTTCGAAATTTATAAGTTGCTGGAAAGATGGGAAAAAGGTATATGTAACCATGTTTTCATAGTAAAATTTTACATTTTGAAAAAAACGCTGGAAACTTACTTGTACACCAAATAATAATAATACACCAGCCTAAAAGTTATTCTACCAATATTTAGAATTATAACATACAGTATAACAAGTAAATAAATAGTTTAAGTATAAATAGCTATCTTTATCTTATTATTTTATATCTTATTATTTGTTATCTTTTTAGTTTATATCTTATTAATAGCTCTTTACTTGAACACTATGTTATTATGCATGTGTAACCGCCATTTTGATTTTGATTATGCTTCATATGATTCCAAATATTCTCAGATATCAATCTAGAATCCTACGTAAGAAGGGAGAAAGAGTCATTAGCTTCTTACAGTTGTCTTACTAGGGGGGGGGGGCGCATTCTAAAAGACTAACTTTGCTTATATAACTTATGGACGGCTCTTTGCTATATCATAAAATTATTTCATATTATTACATGATTAGATAAAATCTATATTTTTGTAAGAAATCCAGATATAGGTTTTTAGGAATTTTTATAAGCAGACATTGGTATGGAAAAAATAAATTGACAATGTCGATGAAATCAAACTTGTGGATAATAATAAAAAAATACATGTCATTAGAAACCTGAATAAATTTTCATTATTTTTTTGACAAAATAAAAGTTGAGAGCTCGACTCAAACAAATCAATTGAAGTCGATAACGATATCTCTTGATAGTCCCTTATAATTTGAGCAGCTTATAATAAATGACACGTGTTGATCCCAACAAATACAAAGAAACTTTGAACCATGGATAATTCGAATTACTAATTACGATACGCTGTAAAAAAAATTTTTCTTTCATGCCGTTAAAGCTGTAGTTCACACGTGACAAATCGCCGTGCGATGATCCTTAACTTCAATTCATACGACACACAATTTCCTTGCTTCTGGATCATTCGTAAAACTTTGAAATGTTTTCCCAAGTTCTTCTGACGTCTTACATAGATTCTGATCAAGTAATTTCTTTTATTTTTCGTCTTAAACTTTTTTCTTTTAGTCTGAACGTTCTTTATTTTTAAGTTCAAAATCATTATGTATGTACCCAGTAGATTATTCTTACCATAAGTCTTACTACAAGCAAGAATTCGACGAGTTTCAGTTTCAGATTTATTTTTTAATTAAAACATTTAGTTAGTGCAAAAGAAGAAATTTGCAAAATTAATAAAAAATTTCATTATTTATACTAAAGTAAATTAATATATTCTAAAATTGAAGATTAGATGCAGTACTTCTGTGCATGTGTACTACGATTCGAAATTCCATGCACAGAATACAACTAAGGTCACCTTTGAAGAAACAACGAAAGCTAATTCAAAATCCCAATAATGCTTTTCATGTATTTAAAAAAGGTTAAGAATGAAACTTAGTAACTTATTTTAAAATATTTTCATAAATAATCATTGCTTACAAAAATTTGAGTTGATAAACTTAAAATTTGTACTTATGGATAAAGTTGTTTATATCCGTTAAACCACGTCTATTACTTTTTCTGTCCTTTAGGTCTGAATTGTGTTAAAATCAATAATTTATTATCTATAAGTAACCGATAAAAAAAATTTAATTTAGATTTAAGATATTGCCAAATTCGAAATTATATTTAAAAATATAAAAATACATTTTATTGATTTTATTTCAGTTAGTACCTGTTTAGAGAAAAATCTTTTAAATATATTTACAGTACAGATATTCAGTGTGTATGTATGCATGTATGTATTTTGTAATATTGCAAGCGGTATATGTTATTAGTTTTGTTTGCTGTACGTTCATAGTATAGAACCTGAGTTCTGCCTCCATAAAATTATAATGATATTATATAATATGTAATAGAATACTTCAAACGCAAGTAACAAGAAGATAACGTCCGGTCAAGGAATGCGGCTTTTGATCTAAACAGTGCCGGCAGATGCCCTGCAGAGGTAAACAAGCAGCTTTTGGAAGTTTGCGAAAATTAACAAAGATAAGCGACTTTGGCATCTGGGCACAGGTTGGTTGAGTACCTGATGAACATTCGATCGGAAATAATCAGCGGAAAGCTCCTAATTACTATAACTATTTATTTATGATCCCTTAATGCACCTCCAATTTCAGATTACACGTGCCACACGGAATATACGTTATATCTATATATCAGAGAAAAATATAGTTAACAATATCGTTTTAATTCCCTTCAATAATTATAATCTATCCATAAAGGATAATTTGATGATTAAACAATATTCAAGTTTACCAGTTTTAACGAATAACGTACACAATATTTAATTAAAACATTTGTGTACACAAACGAGTTGAGAAAACAAATTGAAGCTTGTCATATACACTACTGACATGTAAAAAACATACGGTTTTGCTGATTTGAGCATTCCTTATAGTTCAGTAGTGCTTCAAAGACTTTTTACGATGTACAGCAATCTCTTCAACATTCATACAAATTATTTTGCAAGTAAAAATAACTAAATACAAGATATGATTCGAATATTCAAGTATATTCGAATTTTATAGACATTCTCTCTATTTTATTATATAAATTTTACTTTAAAAAAAGTAAATTGAAACTTAAGGGACGTTTGTTTCCTTCAGTTCTTTTCAATTCAAGTCTCGTCGCATTCTACACATATCTTCACTGTGGGAACTGCAAATATGAAGAATTGAATTAACAGATGATGATTGAAAGAGCGAGAGAGGGGGTAAGGGAGAAGGTCTTCGGTAGTTTCCTTCGATTTCGACTTATCAGATGTGATACCAAACATAGGTTATACTTTAAGATATATTTACTTACATTAATGTTCTTACTATACCATTTGATGAAATTCATGACAGTCTCTTCGATAATTTTTTTCGAGGTTATGAATAATCGATTCAGCGCACTGAAAAACAGAAAGTTACACCAAATTATCGAATAGATCTTGAATTTTCTATGGAGTCCGTTCTCTGCGAACGTCTCATAGGTCCGCTATCATTCTTCTAGAAATATCGATTTTACAACAAAAAAAAAACAAAACAAAACAAAAAAACAAAAAAAAAAACAAAAAAAAGGAAAAGACAAAAAAACTTGTAAAATGTAGTTATTTATCGAAATGGCTGATTTATATTGTAAAATTTATTTTATTTTTTTAAAAATAACCATTTTAAACCAAATATGAGTCTTATGCCGGAAATGACCAATTGCAGGACCTTATAGTTATGAAAAATCGATTCAGTGCATCGAAAAATATATAATCAATACAAAATTATCGAGGGGACCTTGAATTTGCTACGAAAGCCCCTCTGTGCACCCGGACTATAAAGATAGAATGTAGGAGCGGCAAAAAAACTTGTACCCGATTGTTATACGCCGTCAAATGTACCGAAAACGCAAAAGAGGTTGCGTAGACTAGGAAAGAATGGAAGACAGCCTTCGGTTTTTGGAAGGTTCTTAGTGAGCACCAAACGACTGTACAACAACTATTGTAAAAGTATAAAACTACCGAGCTCATACTTACTATTTCTATGACTGCGAGTATAATAGCGTATTCGCAAAATGATAATAATAGGGCACTAGAATGTTAAGGCAACAAAAATCGATATGGATAAAAGCATAAAAAAGGTGTCACAATACCGAAACTAATTTACTACCCTAACATACAGATAGCACAACTGTTTTGAATCACGGTGGTAATAATTTTTTATTCACTACCAGTATTTGTTTTAACACTTCACATACTGATGGGAATTACAGTTTTTTTAATAACTGTACTTCAGTAAGTGATGCTGAGGTATTTTTATTGAATAATTACAGTTTTTTTAATTACACTTCCAAAAGTAATATATTACTTATATTATATATTAGCTTGTGGGATCATCGCCAGCAATTGCAACGCGATTCTCACTTCTCGTAATTTGATTGTCCCAAAAATAACATCGGTATAATCCCAAATTACTTGCAAAAGTATATACCTGTAATTTCGACTCACTGCTGATTACCGGCCTTCCAAAATTTATTGCGCTCCCTTCATTTTAAAATTTTTAATCAACTAAAGTACTATCACAGCCCAATGTTGCAGAAAGTATTCTAAGCATGTGCCAAAATAATTTTATTAACCAAGTTAAAAAATTGGAAAAAAGTACATGAAATACTATCTGATCAAATTTGACCCGGATAATCATGCTGGAATGTACCGGAGCATTATCGTGGTGAAAAAACCATGAATTTTCTGCCCACAAATTCGATCGTTTACGACGAATTGCGTCACGTAGACGTCTCAAAACGGCCAAGCAGTACTCCTTACTGACCGTTGAATCTCCTGGAAAGAATTCACGGTGAACCACTCCATGGTAATAAAAAAAAAAAAAAAAACGATGAGCACCACCTTGATTTTCGGTGTATGGAAAACAACACACGGTTGTTTTCTGATGGTACAACGCACTCTTTAGGAAGTCTAACTTTCGAGTTTGAATCGTAATATGTGCGCGGGAAGACCTGAAATTGTTGGCAGTAAGTTCTAATAGTGCAAAAGATTAAGAGAACAAAAAAAAAATTGATTGAGAACAAAAGATTTCCAGGGGGTTAAATCTTTGCCGCTATGTAGCGACGGGGAAACAGCAGGGTCTGAAAAATGTGCGTGCTAATGATTTTCGGTGATTTGGCCAGAATTTTCACCGCTCTCACTGCTGTATAGCAACGGAGGAGAGAGTGCTGTCTTTAAATTGCTGAAAGGTGAGTGACGACGTGCGTTTTCTGCCCTTACATTTGTTGAACACAGTGAGAATTACCAAATATTACTTAATATTAACAAATATATCAAAATATATTTAGTTTTTTTTCTAACACCTGCTCCTTTTGTCAACATTTCCATCACAGGTGCAAAAAGCACCAGACTAAAATTATCTTTATTCTATCGTAACTGGTGACAAGACATGGTGTTTTCAATATGATCCCGAAACCAAACATCCAAAGTGCAACAGGAATGCCCTCGATGAACCAAAACCGACAAAACCACGTTTGGAAAAATCGAAAATCAAAAGAATGTTCATCGCTTTCTACAATTTCAAGGACATTATTCGTCAGGATTTCGTTCCATCTAGTAAAACGGTTAATGCTGTGTATTATGTTGATGTTATCAAGCATTTGCATGCTCGCATTCGTCGTTTTTGGTCAGAATATCGTAAAAGTGGAAACTGGCGTTTGATTCATGACAATGCTCCGTCTTGTCAATTAACATTGGTGATTGATTTTTAATAAAAAATGGCATTTTGACGGTCAATCACTATCCGTATTCACCTGATATGGCACCTAGTAATTTCTATTTATTCGGTAAATTGCATTTGGCGATGAAAGGAAAACGTTTCAGGGATGTCGGAGATATCCAACAAGCAACGACTGCCATTTGGAAAATGATGCAGGTCAACGACATGAAAGTCATTTGACATGCTGTTCGAACGCGCTAAACTTTGTATTAACTAAGAAGGGAACTATTTTGAAACAAATAAATGAATTTTGCAAAAATAATTTATTGTTATCTTTTTTTTTTAAGTCTGGAAACTTTAGAAATAGACCTTTTAGTAATCAAATCGACTCCTTTATGAAAGCTTCAGTTCCAACAGATAGGTAATTTTTTCCGATTACACTCCTACTTTAATGACTATTGGCAGAGAGACAAGAGATTGACTCTTCCAAATATCCTCCAGAAAAAAATTCCTCTTACCTATAAGGTCGTGGCAGATACAGTTTTTGAAAGTTCGTACTAAAAGTATCATTCCAATATATACAAAAAAGTTTTTTTCAAACATAGGTAAAAAATACATAAGAGATTATATCATCAATGTTCACCATATTTAACTGGATTAGATTTAGTAGTTTATATACAAGATTGCGCGTTTTATCAGATACTTTGAAGTCATAATGGAAAAACAGAGGTGGTGGAAGAGAAATGCTATCTCTTGCACTCGCCGGAAAGAGTGCAGATGTGGGGAATCCGCTTTACATATACATTCTTCAGTTAGGCGAAGTAGAAAAAGTAGAATATGTCTTTACTTCCTCGCCTATAAAAGAAAGAAAAGCTTACCTGTTTCTATTATTCTCTCGATCTGGTTTTGACTTTAGCTCTAATCAAATCGTATATAAGTCTATGCTTTGTAGAAACAAGTTCAGAAAATAATCTTTAGAGAAGGTAAAAAAGATGTGTATGTGTGCGTTCGCGCGCGTGCTCGCACAAACATTACTCTTTTCCTGGGAAGCAACGAGGTCATAACGTATGCAATTTTACCTACTGTATTTTGTGGCCACAAAACAGTCTGTAAAATTGATGAATATACAGATGAAGAAAAAAATTTTCCAGAAACCAAAATACATTTTCTCAAATGATTTTGAGGCGCTAGATCCAAATTTGATTGCAGGATCTTTTTATTACATTACGTTTTTGAGATTTTTTAACCCAAGCTTTTGCTCATTTTAGAGGTTATGTAACCATTCAGGTTTTCTTATGCCTTAAAGTATTTTAAAAAATTAATAAAACGTAAGTTTTTCTCTTTCAAATTCTGCTGAGTTTGCTTAAATATCTTTTTTCCTTGGCTACGATGGTTTGCAGTTATCCTCATCATAAATTTTGCTTCTTATTCTTTATCTCTTTTATAACATTCAAACTCTATGTAATCCATCGTGAAATAAACCTTAAAACAAATTGCAAATCTCTAAGCCAATTAGACCTTATCCTACATCACATTAATTAAGTAGGTAAAAAATATGATTCAGTTTGAACAAAGTTATGTAATGAATGAAAACTAAAAGAAAAAATATTTTTGTTCCTTGATACACTAATTATTACGAAAGATGAGGTCGATTACAATCTTGCGATTTAATAAAAAGTTTAGTTAATTAAAGTCGGGCAAGACAGGATTCAATGGAGTTTGAGGAATAGGCAGAAGAAACAAAATTTACAATGATGAAAACATTAAAGGTGATATCTTAGCGAATTAGATATTTGAACTAACTCGACAGCATTTAAAAGAGGAAGGCTTGTACTTTAAGCGCAAAGATATTAAGGATAGAGCGTGTTGTGCGTGGTAGTTGTACTTTTTTATATTGATGTAATTGTAACCACTTGGACCGTGTTGATGTTCTTACTGCAGTCTGAAAACATTGGGGGTAAATATATTATCTCTACGCTTCTACCAGACAGTATACTGGATTAGGAATGCATGGGCTCGATAGGGATCGAAAATTCCTCCCGTCTTTCGGTCCTCGGCGAGGACCAAGGCATGCTCCGTCGCATGGTTCGAGCAACTATACATTTTTCTGACACTCCCGCGCTTGATCCCTAATATTTAAAACTTTAAGCAACTTTCTACATATTTTTAGGCATAATAAAATCTGAACGGATACATAACGTAAAAAATGGGTAAAAACGGAATTATTCTGAATTTTTAGGTTAGAATACCTTGATAACGGATTTGGATTAAGTAATTCGGTAGTCCGAGGTCAAATCACATTGCTGAGTGACACAAGCACCACTATAAAAATTTATATATGCTTTGTTTACAAATTCATCGAAGACCTTCGTCGCTGATTAGCACCAGTATTTGGAGGCAAAATAGGACGACATTAAATAATATAAAAAAATATAAAGGAATTAAAAAATATTAAAAAATTATACCGGTTTTTAAAACAGTTAGTATGAAGTTCCCCCTTAGACATATTGTACAGCCAATTTAACTTTCTTCCACTGTGTTGTGAACTGTAGAATGTAGTAAATCTGTGAACTGATCTTTCCAACTATAAAATAATAAATGTCAATTTATTCATAAAGATAATATTTTAATATATTGATGAAAAGAAATACCTCCGTTGGTAAAGAAAATGTAAATGATTGTTGAAATGGCCAAGAACCAGAAGATAAAACTTGTATACTGAAATCTATATCTAAAGGTTCAGCTGAATTTGTAAGATGTCTTCGAAAATGTTCATTCAAATCTTTTGAAACTCCAATATCCTGCAAATTGATACTTTCATTCTCAAAATTCATAAAACCAATTATTTTCATATTAAATAAAAATTACTTGGAACATTCTCTGCAGTTTAGAAGTATACTCAAAACCACAAGCTTGTTTTAATTTTGAAATCATGGAAGCTTCGGCGTCATCGCTAGCAGACATATGTTGCACCAATCTTTTTGCAAGCATTTTGCTATAGAATTTTTGGTACACGTCTTTGTCTTCAATATATTTAAATACTACCATCTATATAATATAAAAGTTTAAATGTTAAACATATTGATATTTGTTTTTTCCAAATATTGGATTATTTAAAACATACAACTTGGTTTAGTGTATCTTCAAGTTCTGCTTCTTCTGGATTTTTACTACTTTTTTTTAACAATACGTCACAGTACTTTGCTAATAATTCTGGAGATTTACTACTGCTGTTTGCTGCCTTAGTTACAGAATTTGTATTAATAAATCGTCCACATGCTTTGTCCAAAGCTGCCACAAAACCACTATCATTGTTAAATGCAATCAAGACTAAAGCATTATACTTTTTATGAACTTCCAAAATAGTATTAACATAAATTTTAGGATCCTAAAATACAGCAAAAAGTTATTATACTATTAAACATTATTTTTTGTATATTTAGTTATTAAAAATTAGTATATTCAAAGTATATATTGAAATTCTTCTTTGAAAAATTAAACAGTATTTAGTTTCATTCCATAAAATACTTCCAATTCACTATATGGCCTCAAATTTGAGTTAGACATACTTAATTTAATAAATAACACGTGTAAAATAGACTAGCACGCCAGGATATTCGACAAATTAAATATAATAATGAAAAACTATCAGTTATTGTTTTTTATGGACCATGAATCTTTGTTTAAGTCAATACAATAAGGACTAAAATTAGAAGAAAAAAAAATTTTAATGAAAATTTTTTTTACTTTAATTGTAACTAAATTATTAATTATTTGATAGACATAACAGATTTTATTTAACTAGATTTCCAGTGATAAATTTAAATTTGATGGGTGATAAAAGTTTTATATTTAAATATTTGAACACTATAATTTCTGATTAGTATTTTTTGAAATACAAGAATGACTACTCTAAATTTTGTTGCACTCAATTTCCTATTCACACAGAAATCAATATTTAATTATAAGGCAAAAAGTGAAATAAATTTAACATTTTATGGTAAAATAAGATCCTTAATTTATTTTATTAAATCACCAATCTTAAATGAAAAAAAAAATATTAAATTTTAGAGAAAATCAAATATGTTTGCTTATATGCTGGCATGTAGTAAGCTATTAATCTTCTTTGGTATTTATTTGATATATCTATTACATCTTTTTTGGTATCTATAATTTAAATATTAGTTATTTGTTAAGTAGTTATGTGTAAAATAAATAAAAAACAAAATTATTAACATTCTATTTTTCTATTTTTATAAATAAAAATATTATATAAAGAATTTTTTAATCTAACTATGAATAAAATAATTTTTTTACATTAATATTTGTGGAGAAAAATAATAATACAAACATTAGCTGCAGAATCACCACATTTATCAATAGCTGCAAGTCCTTGATTTGCGATGTGACTTTCTAAAAGATTTCTTAATTCACCAAGACCATTTGGTATTCTTGCTACTAATTGATACATTCTTCCCAAGTCTATGTTTTTATCAGAATCCAATAAATTTTGAAACTCTGCATGGAAAATATCAAGATGTTTTTCTATCAGTACTTTCTCACAGGTTTTAGCTAATCTTTCATGTGTTGTTTGATGTAGATATACTTGGACTCGTTTTTGTTCTTCTTGTAATCTTTGCTCCACCTTATAATTAAAATAAAATAGATATACAATACAATTTTAGACTTCTTATAAAAACGAAAAGCTTTTTACTTTTTTCATGTATTCTGTAACGGGATTATGCCGAAGGAATTCTGAACTTTCACGTGTATAAAATCTTTCTGTATCTTCAAGAAATAAATTTTCAAAAGATTCTTTATATACAGTAAGAGTTTGTCCCTTAGCACCAGGATCTTCTTCATTTAGACCTAGTTCAACATAACAATTGATTACTCCACTAACTAAACGCGTATTTATTGTTTCCCCATTTCTTTCTCTTTCAATTAATTTTAAGACAGCATTGGTAACCTAAAATAAAATTTTTCTATATTTAAAAATGAAATATAATATTAAATGATATAAAACATAAAATATTACTTGTCTATTTAAATGTTTAAATAAATTATCTCTCCATGTAACTAAAGCTAATTGATAAATTTCATAAATTGCTTTGCGACCTTCTTCACACTCTCGACGAACCCAATGACGATTTAGATATGCACATACACCATTTAATACTTTGCTACTAAATTGATACTCTTCCCATTGTCTTGTATAAAACTGAAGTACATCTTCATCCATAAGATCAATTCCTTGCTATAAGAATATTCTGAATTAGCATATAATACTTATAATTATTCCTCCAATACTTTATGAATTTCACAAACCTTTAACAATGTAATGAGATAATTTCTTAGAAAATCACGCAATCGCTTGTATAGTTCTAAGCCTACTAATTGTGCACCACCTGTTATTTGACCTTTTTTACTTTTTGAAGACTGTCTTGAATTGATTTGTTGATGTACACTTGTGCAATAATTATAAACATGTCTACAAATATAAATACCAAAAAATATAAAAAATTAAGAAATTAATATTTAAAACATAAAAAATTTATAACATACGTATACAATTCAATGTATCTAGGTTTCGACATGCATTGTCTATTGTATACTTGCTCGATTCCTTCTCTGAGATCTCCCCAAATTTGATCTAAATCAATTTGTTTTAGACCAGGTGGTCCTTGATTACTGCTCTGACTACTTCGGTAACCTGACATTTTTGATTTTAATTTTAGTCTGCTTATATGCAACTTACTTTGTTTACAAAGTGAAACTGAAAGAAAAAAACTATGCATAACAAATTAGTTAATAATAAGCATGTAAATAAAACCTATATGAATATAATCTACTGATTATTTATCCAATCAAACCAAATGATGAGTAGATAATTAAAAGTTGAATGATAAGATCAGCTGCTTTACTGAATACATATTTGAATAATATAGTAAAAAATAGTTTACACTTTTATATGAATTTAAAGTAGGAAAATATGAATAAACAATTTTAACAACAATAAAGTACACAAGATATTTAAGAACAAAATTAAAAGAAAAATGAAAGCTATTATTTTAATATTTAAAAATACAATCATTTAGAACTTAAGTTAGTATTTTGAAATTTTTGTGCATACAAAGTAGATAATTTATAAATGAGATTTCACATGTACATCTTAAGATGAGATGCAGCAAAATTTTTACCCTTATCTTAAAATATATCTTGGACTCACCTGCCTACTTTCACCGCCGCATAAGCAATTATTTTACGGAGAAATTACTCCGCACACGCAAGGATGAAAATAGTTTTTTTTTTTTAATTGTCTAAATCTTTTTTCTGATCTTTGTAGAGTTACAAATTTAAAATTTGAGAACTGTTATCCTTAGAGGTCAGAACAGTTTGCGCTTCGATTCACTATTAGAACCTATTCGTCACCGTTCTTTATCTTTTTCTCTTTTGCACGCCTGTTTCGTGTCGCGTAACCCTGGTCCACTGTACTCCGCTGGAGACTCACGACTCTCCACAGACGGACGGATGGCCCCCCAGAGACCGAGCAGACGTGAACAGCAACGACTCTTACGAGGAGTTTACTAGGTTAAGGAGATTAATTTTTGCCTTGGTTTCACGACTTCAGTCGCGGCGACGGCGGCTGCGACGATCAGTTGCTGCCTCGCAAAAACTTGACAGGTTAAGTAACACGCTTACCAACGAAGCCGAGCTCATGTTTCATTGTACGAGCTACGCGACTTGCTCTGCAGCATATAGAAATCTCCAGTAGAATAGCCACAAATAGTCAGAAAGTAAATATCATTGCAGAGACCAGTGAGCAAAACTTATTTATTTAACTAATTAATAATTAAATTCAATTTCAAACCGTTAGATTCAGTTTTTAATTATACCTGGTTTTACAAAGCCTACGATTCGACATCTATAGCATTCTTCATGTTTCGCGCTACCACAGTCCACACGCACAATTTGAGGAAAAGACAAAGAGCGCGCGCAAATTATTATTTTTTACTCTAAATACAAAATACAAATTTTGACATTACGGCGACCTTTGCAAACTCATAATTTATACTTTCCAAGGTATACTTTTGTTAAATATCTATAATTTGTTCTAAAAAGAGTTGAAATAAATAATTTCCAGCATTAGAAAAAGGTTTAAAAAAAATTATAATGACGCAGTCTATTAAATAATAATATTAAGTAATTATGTTGTTAAACTTTTTTCTAAGGTAGGCTGAAACTTTTTTATATAATCTTCAGTCAATAATATAACCTTTAATAAAAAAATTATTCTATTCTGATATATGTAATAAATAATTTAATTAAAAATTAATTTTATAAGCTTTTTCAATCACTGAAAAGGTGACTTCTTATTCACTGAATGTAAACGTAATATACATATAAGTTGTTCTATTATATATATATATATATATATATATATATATATATATATATATATATATATATATAGCAGGATGCTTGATATATACGGTAGTCAATAAAAAATGTAGTAAAAATAATATTGAAAGAGATAATAAATCACGTCTAATCACAGAGTATTTTTTTTATTTAGCAAAATATAAAAGTAGGATAAAAGAAACAACAAAAATATCTACTGATCTTTATTGTCCAGTTCACATTTACCTAAGTAATCTTGAGAAAAATAATTTATTAAACTGAAATAGATATTAATACATTGAATTATTTAAAAAGAAATTATTATTTTATTTCAATGCTAAAGCAGTAATTATATTTAATATGAAAATTATTAATTAAAATGTTATTCTAATTTTTTAATTTTCTATTTATTTTTCTAATATTTTTTTTCTAATATTTCTAATATTCTTTTTGTTTAAATTTAGTGTTTTTTAAATAAAAAAAAATTAAAGTGATCTACATGAGGATCATATTGACAGCAATGGCAAGCAGAATTTGTAGGTGAATCTGGAAATCCAGCAAGGTTATGTTAAAGTTATTTTTCTTTTTTATTTCGTAGTGCGTATGCACAAAAACTTTTTCAGATAAGTTGTTTGTATTAATATTTCATACTGGGACAATTAACTTCTAATAATTTACATAAAGATTTAATTTAATATTTTATAATTCTTAATTATTCACTTAGTAAATATTTCTTGTAAAACAACGGTAGATGCAGCGTTGTAGTCTGCTTACATACGGTGACATCATCATCTCGTAGATCAGATTATCTCCTATTTCAGCGTGTTTTTGGAGGATTTAAAATATTATGATTTTCAATTATCTTTTTCTAATGTATAAGTAGTTAATTTTTTAGTTTTAAAAAATTACTACCAATATATTGAATATAATCTATAAGATACCGGTGTAAGGAAAAATTACTTAAGAATCTAAAATCTAATTAAACGAACTTTATATAAACAATAAACATAAATATGCTGACATAAAATTTTTTATAATAAATTTATATTCTACAATGTTTTAATTTGTTAACATTCTTTTCAAGAAATAATTTCCAAGTCCGTATATAAACAAACATACCGAATTATACCGAATTACCGGTACGAACGAAGATAGACATGAATAGAAACACAAAGCCCATATGAAATGTGTCATTACCTCGAATTTAAATTACTATTTTTATATACAGATGGCACAACCGTTTCAAAGCTCGAAGTAATATATAAAATAGACTAGATCTGCAAAACAAAGCGTTGAAAAGAAAAAATTAATCAGCATCATAAATTATCTTATGTTTTGCTTTAAAATGACTTTATGCAAAAGTATTAAGTAAGTCAAGCATGGCGTATTACACTTCCTAATTATTTAAAAGCTCTTCCCTATAATGTATTAAATTTATATAAATTGAAATTTGTCCTAATTAGATTTTATAGTCAATTACATGATAAATATGAGATTCTTAAAAAAACGAGCAATCTCTTTAAAATGACTCTATTGAAAAGTATAAAATAAGCCAATTATGGTGTATTGAACTTCCCAATCATTTAAAAATTCTTCTCTATAATGTATTATATTTATAAAATTAGGTGCGAAATTTTGCCTCCGCCGTTTTTCGATAGATGGCTACAGCGGTAATTATTGGTAGAAATAGGCAGGTCACAAAATTAATTCAGTAAGGTGGACATCTGGCAGCATAACTATATAATTACATTAGTGAATTTTTATTTGCATAAAAAATTTATTCTCGATCGAAGATGTCAGTTTTCGAGCCAAATTTTCGCCATTTGAAGGAAATGTTGATTTTCTTCTCTTATTTGAGGAAAATTGTGCCTGAGGCTTAGAGAATTCTCTCAAGTGCTTACGATGAGACTTCTCTTAGTGAAAGAACGTGTTGTAAGTGGTCTGAATGCTTTCAGAGCGGTTATTTTGATATCGAGCAGCGGCATGACGTCATAAAAGAAACATTTTTCAAAGGTTTTGTACGTGACGCATTACTTGCTGAAGATTCGTACCAAGCAGAAAAATAATTACCAGAATGATTTGGAGTCACTTGACAAGCAATTTTGAAACACCTCAAAGCCATGAGAATAATTCAGAAGCAAGGAAATTGTCTTCTGTACAAATTGAACCTGAGAGATGTTGAACAGCGTTCTTTTTTCTTGTAACTAACTGTTTCAAAGGTAAAATCCGAAAGGATTTTTACATCGCATTGTAACCAGTAACAAAAAATGGGCTCACTAAAATAAACCCAAGCACAAATAATTATGGGAAATGCCCGAACATGCCTCCACATATCAACGCCCAGACTGAATATTCACTGTGTCAAGGTCATGCTCTGCATTTGGTGGGGTCAGCTCGGTATAATGTATTATTATTTGTTGAAACCAAGTTAAATCATCATAGGGGATATATATCAAATGTAATCGATACATTTGAGTCGAGCAATCAAGGAGAAACGGTCATAACACCAAGAGAGACATGATAAAGATATTATGAAATATGACAATGCTCGGCCACATGTCGGAAAACCCGTCAAGGCATACTTGAAAATCCTAAAATGGGAAGTCTTACTCCACCCCATACTCTCCAGATATTGCTCCTTCCGACTACCATTTGTTCCGATCGATGGCGCATGGCCTAGCTGACGAACATTCCCACTCTTATGAAGAAGTCAAAGAATGTATTGATTCATAGATCGTCTTAAAACACGTATCGTTTTTTCAAGACGTATCAAGCAACTGCCCAAAAGATGGTAAAACTTAGTGGCTAGCGACAGGTAGTACTTTGAATCATAAACAAGTAATCACTTTTTAAGAATAAAATTTCAAATTTTGAAAAATCTCGACGAAAGAAAAGTTGCGTACCTAAGAAATGAAAATTTTTTCCAATCAGACTTCGCACGTAAATATTGCATTTTAAATTCATAAATATTTTTATCGGTCTTAGAGTCTTTATAATATAATATATTAGCCAAAATAATGACATTCAAACTGTCCTTGTTTATGATCATCCCCGTAGACTCTGAAATAAAACTTATTACTACAATAAATTATATTAAAAATTAAAAAAGAAATAAAATTAATAATAAAATAAAAATAAAATACTAAACAAAATAAAATAAAAAAAATGAAAGCAATATTCTATGTTAGTAAAGGACAACCTGACTGCACCCACCACCTTAAATTTAAAATTACCTTAGCGTCTGATGTTTCGAACCACTACGGTTCATCCTCAGAAATTAAACTGTTAACAGTTAACAGTAAAATAAAAAAAATAAAATAAAAAACAATATATTATTGATTTGCTTATATATTAAAAACAATATTAAATGAGTGATTAAATGTTATTCTTTAGTGATGTGAAATTCTTCTTTGTATTGTTAGTGTAGCAGTTGGCCCTATGGAGGGCGCTCGTTCCCAGCACTCGAAAATCGTCGAGCCTTTAGTATAGGGCATCGGCAATCTCTTCTTATTATCTCTGTTAATAGCATAATAGGTGGAGTTCTGATTTTTGTGCCAGTCACGAGTATTGTAACAAGCTTGTGTTATGAATATATGAACATATATTAAGTATATGAACATATTATAAGTATATGAACATTTTTTAAATAAAATATAATATATTTACGTACGAAAATGTTGATATTTAATTTATCAAGTTAATAAATTGAGCCATTATACGTCAGCCTACCATTTACCATGCTCAATGATATATAATTTTCGTAATGAAAACAGTACGTAAATCGTTACGCAAGTTCTTACATACAAATTAAACCAAAGCTTTGGTTTAACTAATTAATAAATATTTTTTTTATTGGTCTTACAGTCCAATCAATTCAATCCAAAAATAAAATAAAAAAAAAAATAAAAAATAAAAAAAAAAATAAAAATTAAAAATAAAAATTAATTTGTATATGGGCAGTCGACAAAAGTACAATTCAATTGTTTTGATTTAACTAATTTTAATTTGAACTTACGGAAGTACTTACATAAAAAATTTGATTTTTTAAAATTCACATACATGTTCATAATTATATGAAAGAGTGATATTGTGGTATGAAGGAATAAAAAAAATATTCAGGTAGAAGTAGATTCAAAAACAAAAACTTCATTTTTTCTATTACTAACATAAAACTACCTGAATGTCCGTATTGTTGAGATGGATGTTTATCCTTCTAGAAGATTACAATATTATTTGTGAGAGGCACAGAAACAGAGGCGGCATCTATAGTTAACTGTATTTCTTCATTTAAGTTCCTTTTTTTGATATATATATATATATATATATATATATATATATATATATATATATATATATATATAGAATAACGACGTGCTCGCTTTTCTGCGTCGCCAACAAAGCGGAGGTGCGCTATCGGAGCAAGCGCGCGACTACGTCGTCGAGACATGCAGAAGTCACTTGCGGATCGCGCGAACTCTGCGCAGATATGCTTAGTGCCGACTGGCTAATGACCAGGCGGCACACGAGGCGCAGCCCTGTCCATTGAAAATGCGCGCGGTGTCCGCCCGGTGGAACAACGCGCGCGCGTGCACCTTCTGAACACTAGCTCAGGCTGAGACGCGTGGTGAGCTCCTGCTCAGCCGCGCCCGTGGAGGCAGCGGGATTCATTTATGTCCCGCACGATTCCTGCGTGTTGGAACAGCAGAGTTCTGTGGATTTGATTTAGAAAGAAATGTGGGAAAATGGGAGAAATTAAATAATGCGACGGTAATAAGTAACAACACAATCCAATTTAATTATTAAATAAAATGAAAGTATACGGCCGAAGTGACCGAGGAAGGCACAGCGCGAAGGGAGATCCTGGCACAATACTCTTTCTCTCTCTCTCTCTCTCTCTCTCTCTCTCTCTCTCTCTCTCTCTTCCTCACACTCACATGAACTCGATGTGTGAGCAGACTCCTCGTCCTATGACACCGAGCCTGCCCGTTTCGCACGCAAGGAAATTAGCGCCGGTTGCTTGTACCGGTTGCTTACCGTTGGCTGACGGAGAGGCATCCGTCTTCGATAGTGGGTCGACGGACGATCCGAGCCGGCGAGACACGACACCCACACGCGATCGAGAAAGCAGCGTATGGCGTACATTCTCTCGAGTAAGTCCGGTAACGGCACACATCAAGAAAACACAATTAGGCTTCGGAAAAATGCAACTGCTCATTCGACCACCGGGATATAGATGGCTGTTTTCTCGACGTAAGCTTAGCCGCAATCGTGGTAGCCTAATTGTCCAATTATGTTTTCTTGATGTGTGATCCGAAACTTTTTAAGGTATAGCACAGAAATAGGGCGGTCTGTCATAGAAAATTTTACTGCTTAAACTAGAAATAATAGGGAAAACATGATGCAAAATTGTATCACTATTGTAAAATAAAAATCAAATCAATGAACTTTGCTCAGTAACAGAGAACAAAAGTTGAAAAAAGCACTACGTTATGCTTAGATATTGCCATTTTTGCAAATCATAATTGGCCAGGAGAGAAAGAGAAGGAGAAAATGAGTGAGAGAGACAGATAATAAATGTTCTTTTACAATATGAATTTAGTTACAATAAAGACTGATCATAAGTATAAGAGTATATAAGTATAAGATAATCGATATTACATTATAAATATTTTTGCTATAACATTGTATTGAGATCGACATTAAATTACAGTCAAGCAAAATCTAGACACACAGTTCGGTTTCATAGCATTATAAAATATTATTATACTAACATTGTAATTTTTAGTTCACATGTTTAAATTTAAAGACAAGGTTGAAATAAAATTGAATTTGAATATGTTTATAACTATTTTCCTAAATCGAATAGATAGTGAAATAAAGCATTTTGAAAAGAAGCAGGGATTGTTGATGCCGATATTCGATGGAACGAAGTTTCAGCATTACAATGATGAAATGGATGGACTCATAGGTGAGTGTTTTCTTAAAAATGTTGGAATTCAGATGCTGAATGGAGAAGTACAGAAAAGTCTTTCTTTTTTCCTGTAACAAATATTTATCCATTCCTTATGAAAATAATAAATGAATTTTTCGACTGAGAACTTTAGATGGTAAACATCTAAAATGGCGACCTCATTTTCAGTCGTACAAATTTTTCGATGTAAAATTTTTGCTCGAATGACTTCATGTAAAAATAAGTGAAATGAGAGATTCACTAATAAATACGAAGAAATAAACTGTGATTTAAAAGCTATGAGGCTGTTTGAACAAAAAAGATGTGAAGCTATTTGAATAAAAGATTCATGAGCTATAATTAGGAATGGTAGTTTCATTGATGCCATATGAGAACGATTGAATTAATGTAAAATCATAGCCCACGACTGCAGTTTCGTTTTTAGGTTTGTACTTATTTTGAAAAGTAAGTTCACAACAAATATTATCTCTTTAAATGCTGAACCTGGTTTAAACATTTTAATAATTCATATGCCAAATTTATTTCATTTGTGGATAGCGAATATTGAAATTCTTTGACCATAAATTCAGTAGACATAGAATATTGTTGCTGTGTTACATAGAAAATATATCTAACAACGATTTGTGAACCTTTTCAAGCTGTGCCAATCTATTTGTCGATATGGAATTATCAGTAAATGATTTACCAACAACAGTATTATTTTTTTTAAATAGAATTTTGTTTGCACAGTAGAGATCATGTTAGTAGCTTTTGCGAAGAGCTCAACTTGCGCAGAGAGGGAAAGAGAGAGACAGTTTAAGGAAATTTCATAAGCTTTGTAGGCCGAATCTATAATAATGGTTTCCATAGAAATAAACTTTCTTAAAATCATTTGAGTAATGTTCTTGTTTAATTGATTTAATAGATGTTCTAAAAAAGATCTTGCAGAACCTGAGATAGATTGTCTGATATATTAAACAAATTTCCGGATCGTGCAAATTTTTTCAGAGGGAGATGTGATTTCGGAATTAATATGACACGGATTGGATACTTCATTATATTTTATAAAACTGAAAGTGTAAAGTTTAAGTTGAACGTCCATCGCGTTTAAACATTTTTCAAAATTGTGGATATTAAGCATGGCATAATTTAAGCCAATTGTCACATAGATAAAAATACGAATGACTTTTAGGCATGTTTTTAAGAATTTTTTCTCGCGATACAGATACAGCCGGATTATCCAGTTAATTTGCACATAATAATGTATCATTTGAACAAATTTTCTGAAATTTTCATTGAAAAATATTGAAAATTAAGCGAATGATAGTGAATCTCAGGAGGCTTCTAAAGAAAAAGTTGTTTTGCGGTGTACACGATTACGCACCACAGAATTATCGGAATCGCAAAAACCAATGTGCATTCTTCAAAGGAGATGTTTCCTTAGGTACCGCTGTCGAGTTTTTTTTTTAATTTTAGAATTTTTGGTAGCCCTAAGAAGCCAAAAATCCGGTTTTTACTATAAAAAATCGGGTTATTTGTTACTGTAAAATTAAGAATTGATAAAAATAACTCGACGTCGTTAGCTGATGAATTATGTAACGATGTACTGTGCAATATTTCAAACCGATCGGTTGAGTAGATTCTGTGTGAGGATATACACCGACTTCAAAAATGGCAGTTTTCAGGAAACGGCTTAAATATTTTGTAAACCAAAGAATTCACAATAAAACTTTATAATTCTTTCAGGTTCATATAGAATTGTCAATACCAGTTCCATATAGCAAAATGCTTTCATCTACATGGTCTAAAGCATCTTTTTATATTTGTCTACGTAAAACTCTTCCTTCTTTACTGTCGTGTGACTCTTGTTTCTCTGCTCTATTTATTCGCAACTCGTCAACTTGCTTACTGATTTGCATCTTTTTCATAATGGCTAATAGAGCAGAAGAACCTTCATTGAAAGTACATTAGCTACATTAGCTGTAATTTCAACAATTGTAGAGGTGCCACTCGCTGGCTTTGGATAGATTTTTCAGATTAGCTGATTGAGACTCTAATTATTATTTTGCGTGAAACCTCCAAGACATCGCTGCAAGAGTTTGTCTTTACTCAAGTCCTCATAAATGGGCCTAATAGCTCTAAGAACTTCAGTAGAAAGTTTTGTATAGCTGTGTTTATATAGCTGGATTTATAAATCAAAACAATCGCTCTCCAAGTAAGTGCGCTGCACAATTGTCAAGCAGAATTACGAATATGTAAAAATCCTACTTGGAGCAACGAATGTTCAAATACTCACAACTTTGTCAATTTTGCTCCAATTAACTTAAAATTTCGGCACAATGATCTTGAAATATAAAGCATTCATTAAAAAAAATGGCCAAAAAAAGTTTAAACACCCTCCTTCCCTTAAGTGCTTTATGACATTCTTAAATCATTCATCGATATTCATAAAAAACACACTTAAATCTTTCATCGATTGATGCCAGTGGAGGATGAGCAGTAGTTATGGCAAGAAAAGATTGACATAAGTAGAAGTAAAAATTTTTCAATTTTAAACGAGGTATTTTCTGTATATTATATTTTAAGAGTCCAAGACGCAAGATGATATCCTACATTTAAACTTTTTTTTCACAATAATAACAAGTATAATATGAAGTTCTTTAATTTTTGTTCTTCATTATAGAATCGATCCATTCTATGTAACTATAGACTCGGGTAAATACATCAGGTTTTCCTTTTGCGCATGGAGTTCCCCAAGAGACAATACCAATCAGAACACCATTCGCAGTTAAAGGTCCGCCAGAATCTCCCTGTAATAATTAAAATTATATTGATATAACATTTTTTAAAATTACAGTAAGTATATCTGAATAAAAGATTTTTTAATTAATAGATAAAAAAGATGTATGTTATTATGTAAATTACAAATTATATCTAACAGAAGTAGTATGCATTTCATAATATAGAACGAGTAAAATTCATGAAAAATTATTTTATATAATTGGATGTACATGTAAGTTTCCAGTACTTTTTTTTTCTAAATGGAAGGCTTTATTATGAAGGCATGGTCACATATCCTTTATTCAAAGTATCATCCATCGAAAGCTAGAATTTTTCCCCACATTTCTAGCTATTTATAAATTCCGGAATAAACAAATTTATCTTCTTTCAAGCCCAAGAATGTATCGAGCCAATTTTTGATTCCCTCTAGTGAACTCTAGCTTCTGTAAGAGCATTCTGTATTGATTGAAACAAGTAAGATTTAGATGATGCATAGTCTGGACTGAAACGCGAGTGAAGCAGAATTTACCATCCACTATTCTCTAGATAATTTTTGACCGCAGCCGTAACATGTGGCCCAACGTTATTGTGATGAAAAACGATGGACTTATGCCTGGTTATATATTCTGGCCGTTTTTCCTGTAATACTCGCGGTTATATAATAATAATAATCACTGTTCCAAGGTCATGCTTAGCATTTAGTGGGATCAACTTGGCGTAGTGTATTATGAGTTGTTAATACAGACTGAAATAATCGCAGGTGGTCGTTATCGAACGTAATTAATGTGTGAGCCGAGAATTGAAAGATAAACGGCCGCAATACAATGATAGACATGAAAAAGTGATTTTACAGCACGACAATGATCGACCTCATGTTGCGAAAGTGGTCAAAACATACTTGGAATCGTTGCATTTAGAAGTTCTACCCCACCCGCCGTGTTCTCTAGACGTTGCTTCCTTAAACTATCACTTGTTGCGATCAATGGCACACGGCATGGCTAACCAGCACTTCCGGTCATATGAAGAAGTAAAACATTGGATCGATTCGAGGATCGCTTCAAAAGATGATCAGTTTTTTCAACGCGGGATTCGTATGCTGCGCAAAAGATGGAAGAAAGTAGTGATCAGCGATGGACAATATTGTGAATTATAAATGTATAACGAGTTTTTTATAATAAAGCCTGGAAATTTCGGAAAAAACGGCGGAAGCAAATTTGTATACCTAATATTTTTTTGCAATTATATAATTATTTTTTTGGATATTTATACCATTTGTGACAAACCTTTGGATATATTAATGCGTGTTATATATTCAACATATTTAAATAAAGTAAATAAAATAATTGGCATTGTACATACATACATATATACATACATACGGTTTTTTTGGTATAAAACAAGATGATAATTAATAAAATTTTAATCCTTAATTAACAGAATATAACGAATAATGAGAAAAAGGAAACGATTTAGACAACCCCTCAGTCGGATAAAAAGTATTTAAATAGTGACTAGTATAAAAAGAAGAAAAAAGTATCAAAGGTTTTGAATTATAATGCCATATGTGTCATAAAAAGTATACTATTTACGAAGTAATAAATACAAGGCTTTAAATCAGAAAAATTCCAATACCAACTTTAATTTTATATAATAGTAATAATAAAAAAATACATTTGTATGAAATAAATTATATTATATACATACAATATCTAATTAATATTTATAAAAGAATTACTTACATGGCATGCTCCTTCACCTTTCTTGGTCAATGTACAGATATTTCGCTTTGTAACACGAAAACTCGTACTTAAGCATTCATTTTGATCAATTACCATGAGCGTAATATATTGTAACTCATTAGGTGGTTTTCCTGGATACTGTAATTATAACATTTATTCATGAAAAATATTTGATGAATTTTAGAACTTTAAATTTGGAAATGGAACTACTATATCATTTTAAATACTCTTAATGGGTAAAAAAGTTATCATAATTTTTTAAATATTATGTCAGGGTGAAAATGTTGTTTTTCTTTCTCTTCCTAACATATAAAATAAAAGTCTAATGAAAACTAATTAATATAATATTCTATACTAGGTGTACCGTTTGATGTGAGCATTTTTTATGAAAAAAACACTAATTTTAATGGGAAAGTAAAAAAATTGTAATCTTCTGTAACAAACCAACCAGATACCAATTTTCGATTTCCTCGTAGGAGTCCAAGTACTACTCAGTCAGTGCGTATCCCTCCGATGAAAACAAATGGTTGTCGGAAGGAGCTAAGTCTGATGAATACGGTGGTTGTAGTAGCAGATTCAAGTCAAGTGGTTGCATTGTATGCTGAACCGGTTTTACTTTGTGTGCAAGTACATTGTTATGAAGAAAAATTACATTGCTATGTCTTCTGACCTATTCTGGTCATGAATTGATCAATGCTTGATGCATATAGATCATTTATTGTCGGTAGCGATTAGTTTTAAGTGTTTCACTGGGTTTGAAATCTCGTAATACACCACGGTACTTTCTTCTCACCAAACATATAACATTGTCTTCAGTCGATCCTTGTTGTCGCGAATTAACCTATAATTTCCGTTTAGGATTCTGCAAATAAATCGATTTTTCATGACCAGTAACAATTCCATATAAAATTAATTTTCTGTCATGTTTTTGAAGAAAAATTTAACAAGTGTTTCTGCGGTTTTCCATCTGCCTTTCATTTAATTCATGTGGCGTCCATTTTCCACAACTTTAGACCTTTTGCATAGCTGTTAGATGGACAGAAATTGTTTGCTGTGCAATATTTAACATTTCTGCCATTTGCTTTCCACTCAAATTGTCATCTTCATTCAATATCATATGCAATTCGGCGTCTTCAAATTTTTTTAGTGGTCTTCCACGTTCTTGATTTCTTACATCAAAATTATAATTTCTAAATCGTTGAAACTATTGTTTGCGTATTGCTTTTGATAGAACATATTCACCATATACCTCGACAAGCACTCTTCTCGCTCCTGATGATGCAGTAACGCTGCAGACTCCTCTATAAAAACATGATAGCTTCCAATCATAAAACTTGTTGATGGTACGTCCAAGTCGTATTATAGAAACAAATAAAAGAATCTGTTTTGATCATCAATATAATTCGCAGTTATTTCGAACTAAGTCGCCCGCCACTATTTGATATCATATGATTGATACCAAAGCAGAAAATTTGAATGACAAGAGATCCATAAATTTACGAAACAAATTACGAAGCAATATATAAGTTTATTTTAATTATACGTAACATTGTAAAGTAAAAAATATTACTATTTCTTTTGTTGTATACATTCAGTTAGGCATTCCGGTCTGGCGATTATGATTTTTGAAAGTCGTTTTGAATCTTATGGCCTAGGGAAAACAACGATCTTTGTATTGGTGGGATTCAGCACCCATTCCAACTGGTTAAAAATTATAATAATAGCATGAGGTCCTGTACAACAAAAAAACATACTTTTTAATGAAAATTTACGTATTTTATTGCTTCATTAACAACAGATTCTTTAAAGTATTTATCTTCCTATAAATACTAGATTAATAGATAAATGACAATAAGATGTCCCTTTATAAGCACTTCAGATGCACCTGATATATGAAGGAGGCTACTGCTTCGGTGGTTCTCAATCTACCTTATCTCAAACATATGGTAAATCATAATGTAACTGAGTGAGACTTTCGACTGAGTACAGTACTCATTGGATTGCCTCTCTTGCCTCTACAATTGTGATTTAGAAGGCTTCGTCAATGTTCAATAATACACTTCATGCTTCTCTTTTAACTCAAATTGTTTATAAATGCATAAGACAGCTCTAAAATGTTTGTAAGATATGTGGAAACATCTACCTCCCTAAATTATAAACACTATTTTTTTCACTAATTCCAAAGATAAACAACTGACTAAGTGTGAGGCTGGTCCTTACAAGGTTGTTCTGAAGTACACGGATAATTTTGTTAGCGTGCTGAAGCATGACCGAATAGATATTTGTTGTTCCTGGCGATTTAGAAGGCTAGAAGAAATATATAGTCTTTTCTATATAACAATATGGTTGGCAATTGTACAGCCTATACATAATTACGTGAATAGCATCGTCCACTCTTCCAAAGTCGAACTTGATGAATATAAAATAGCTCTCTCTTTTATCCTTTCTTACATCAGATAGAGCATCTCCTCATCCGACATAATATAATTGATAGTATGTATATGTGCAGGATAATTTTATATTTTGTTTTTTATATTATTTATATTATTTTATTTTCTGTGTATTATTATTATTTTATATTTTAATTATTTTAAATCTTATCTAGTACGAGGCGTGGTTATTAAATAGCGAGTTGGGTGATATAAAATACTTTATTTTCATATTACATATACGAAGTTTGTGCAAATAATAAGGTGATTTTTTGATTTTCTTAAAAAATTTATTTATTAATTAATACTTACGTTATCCGTTTCAAAATAACCTCCTTCAGCTATAATTCACTTGTGCAAACGCTTATTCCAATCATCGAAAATTTTTTATTTAATCAGAAACTTTTATCATTTTTTGGTATAACCACGAATTTTTTCCGCGATACAGTTTTTATCTCCTTAATCGTTGGAAATTGATGTCTTATCATGGATCTTTTCAGTTTTGAGAAAAGAAAAAATCACCGGGTGCCAAATCTGGTGAATATGAACGCTGAGGCATGACTGTGATGTTGGGTTTGACCAAAAAATCTCTTAGAAGCAAAGATGAATGAGCAGGTGTATTATCGTGATGCGAAAGTCACAAACTACTTTTCCAAAGTTCCGGACGTTTTTTCCGTACCGCTTCTCACAAACGGCGCATTACTTCAAGGTAGTAGTCCTTATTGGCTGTACGACCTTGTGGTAAGTAATTTTTAATGCACTACGCCACGATCATCATCATTATTATTGACTTTATCATGCGATGGTTCTTGTGATCAAAATTAAGAAGTTTTGGAACGAATTTCGCTGACACTCGTCTCATATCCAACACATCTGAAAAAATAGCATGGCATGAGCCAGCCGATATGCTAACAGCTTCATCAACTTCTCTGATAGCGATGACTTTTAATACAAAATCTTTCACTGCTTGAATGCTTTCACCTGTTGTTGACGTGCTAGAATATCCAGGACGAGCTAAATTTTCGACATACTCCCGGCCTTCTTGAAAGAGCTTGTACCACTTATACCCATTCTTTTTTCTCAAAGTAGACTCACCGTATGCAACTGTCAACATTTCAAAAGTTTTAGAGCACTGAATTCCATTTTTGACACAAAATTTAATGCAAACTCTTTGCTCCATTTTTTTGGTAAAAGAAAATTACCGAGCACACGAAACACTTATAACTTTGTATGCCTGTCACAAACAAACAAATAATTCTATAGAGCTAAAGCCATGAATATATATATATATACCTATACCAAAACAAAATAAAAGAAATAGTTAATTGAACGGACGCAGCCTTCGATATTTGCAAAGTTACCTTATTATTTGAACACACCTCGTATTAACTTATTATCATCTTCATTACATACCCTTCCTCTAACCCTACATCGCTCCATGCCAATCCTCCATTTATATATATTACTTGACTAGAAATGAAGAAGCAACTCTTTCTACAATTCGGGTACTCTATTGTTATTTAATTATTATTATTATTAATTTTTCATTATTTCGTATTCTATCATGGAGTAAGTATATGTTCTTACTAAAGCACACTTTAGTAAGCACATGAGCATAGTAATATGGGTTAATAGTTTGAACTTCAGAGACCTCGTAAAGGCATACAATACCGTGAATATTGAAACATGAGCATCATTGTTTTGAATTTTGATTTTCTCATTTTCAGTTTTTTGAGTCTTAACTCATCCACTTGATGGATTAGTGACGTTTTTCAAGCTCATAGGTAAAAAACCAAGATTTGTCATATGTTTTTACCATTTATAATAAAATTGAGTTATTTTCAATCGTATTCAAAGTGTCCTTCTAAAGATTGTTTCGAGTTTCTTATTGTTGAAATGTGGCGATTTTCTGTAATAGTTTTGGAAATAATTTTCGCATGTTAAAATTTTGAAGTAAAATTTGTCAAACAATTCTTTGTCCATCCGTATAGTTTCATAAATCGCACGAATTCTGTATCGATGGTCAAATTGAACAAGGTTGCTGAATTGTCGATACTTTTATGCGTTTCTAAAGTGGAAGGGCGATCCGATCGTCAATCATCTTCAATATCTTCTTGGTAATCTTGTAAATGAAAAAACCATTCAAATATACGTGAACGCGATAAACATTGATTTTTATACACTTTTTTTAAATAAATTATAAACTTCAGTTACAGTTTTTCTAAGTTGAATGTGAAATTTCACACCAATTTCTTACGTTATTGTTACACCAATCATTTTTGTCATAGAACAAAAAAAAACAGCTCTTTAGAAACCGGTAAAGTCTCTAACATAGTCCTTTATTTTACAATGTTATACTATTATGAAAACAATAATACTAATATTAAAGTAATTTGTAAATATATTTAAAAAAATACTTACAGTAGTTGTGCCCCAACCAGATAAAACTGCAGAACTATTTGCTTTAGTAAAATCATCGTTTGGAAGGTTTATCTGCTTAACCTTCTCACTAAATTCAATTGGCCTATCCAGCTTTATCAACCCGATATCATTTCGTATAAGCAACGTATTATACTTCGGATGCACGAATACACGACTTGAATTGTATATATCACCTTCTTTATCCAGAAATTTACTACCAGCAACTGCAGTAATTATAGTATCATTAAATCTGAAAAAAATGTCTCTAAATAAGATGAAAACTTTCGCACCTACAGTGAATATCTTTCAATACAGACAATTATATTTACAAAATAAATATCAATATTTCCTTAAAATATTTTCATAGTTACTATGTTTTATAAATTAATGTTATTTAGTATTAAAGAATACTAAATAATTAGGAATTCCAATTTTATATCAGTAATTGTAAATACGGGAAAATCTCTGGTAGAAACACTAACTTGAACGATGTATAATAAATTGTATCTAAAGTGGAACAGATTTTTTGTTTCTATGATATTTAATAGCGCTGTCTACATTACTGTTTTTGCTCTACAGACTTAATCTATGAGTCACATATGACTATCAATATTACGGATTAATAAGTTGTCTTAAATGTTGTAGTATGAGTCCTCAAAAATTGAGTAAACGTTTTTTAAATTTTTGGAGAGCAGTCACACTAATTTAATGTATGTATGGTTCACTTAAAAGCCTTTTAGTCTTACATTTTTAAACGTTTCTATGTGAATATTAATATGTATTCTTAAGATGGCGCAAGTAATATTATTCATCATAGTTTTTGAATTCACTTGCTTAAGTAAGAACATTAGCATAATAACTACATAGAGAATTTATTAATAATACAGCGACTGCCGTAAAATGAGTTATAGATGAGTTTTTAAGAGTTTTGCAAACCTATGTATAATTACATGACTAGTATTTTATCATATACAATCAGAATAAAGAAAAATTTATTTCGAAAAATTGTAACAATAAAATTATTTGAAAAAATTTGTAAATTTATCAAAATTTGCACAAAGATAAAATTATTGTAAGAAAATGCGTAATCTCAATTCACAGAATTTATATCAAACTAATAAACTTATTATAAAAGCATCAAATTTAAAAAATTGCACTAAAAACATGAAATAATTCACAGAAAACGCACTAACTACGAGAAGCGTAATAATAAAGGATTATAAATATAATAGTACAAAGATGGATTGGACTAAATATATAATTGAAATTGATATAAAAAAGATGAATTTTTTTAGTGAAGATATTGATTAATTCTGATTTTTGTTCAAGATATGAAATATTTACTACAATCTAGAATAAGTCTCTTCCCGAGAACAAAGATATCAAGAATCTTTTAATTAAAATTAGTACAAAAATAATTATATCTGGTAGAATGAGTATTGCGATCATGCAATCCATTTTTTCAAGACAACTTGGTAGTCTATTAAATATAGATTTAACATTGACAGGTTTATTCAAAATCAAAAGACAGCGGCCTTAACAACTATCCTATATTCCAGGATAAGTGTTATACAAGATATATAAAAAAACTTTATTTCTTTCAAATGGCTCCAGATCAATATACCAAATACTTAGTTATTTTAATGCCAAAAGGAAATACAAATAAAGTTAGACCAAGGTATCTAAAGCCTTGTGCATGTTGAAAATTCTGGAAAAAATGATTACAGAATGTCACAAATGGTTGTTTCAAAATAAAGTTTATTAGCGAATTAATTTGGTATTTGTCGTTGATGTATAAAGACAAAGTGTGTTTTTGTTTGTACGCGACAAACAAAAAAACTATTGAACTAATTGTTCTGAAATTTGTTTTTTTTTTGTAAATCATTTTATTTTCGTCAATAAATTCTGAACGCATATATTATAAGCAGCATGTTAGAATTTGATGAGAATAATAAATCAAGTTCGGCGTCGACTCCAGATGCCATGCGCATAGTAAGGTAGTATTGTGCGCATGCACAGTGAATGGTCATAGCAGTCAGTTCTACCAGCGACTAGTAGGTGGCGTTTTGAATTATGTCGAATATGAACTGAAAGTATTCAGCTGAAATTATTAATACCAGGCCAGCTGATTTGAATTCCAATCGAATATTGGAATTAATATCCTAAAGAAGTGTGATTTTAGTCGGTATTGTCTCCCTGTTCTTCAGGTTAATTTAACACTACCCATTGGATAAATTCTATACATTTTATTTTTTCTTATATAGGAAAATATCTCTCTCTCGCTCTATTATTATTATTATTATTACTATGCCCTATTCCCTACTCATCCCAAACGAAGGGATGAGCTCCTGGTTTTCGAGGGTCCTGAGGCACCGCCTTTCACAAGGGCGGAGCTAGAGCGAGCAGTGCGCTCTCTGAAGAACAAAAAGGCACCAGGACCGGACGGACTTCCGGCAGAAGTGTTGAAAGCGGTGGTACAGAGCCATCCTGAATTCTTGCTTGGCATGTACAACTCGTGCCTTCGCGCGGGAATATTTTATCCCTACTGGAAGGAGGTGAGACTTGTGCTGATAAGCAAGGATAAAGGATCATCTAGTGCTCCGTCGGCGAACAGACCCTTATGCATGCTAGACACCGCAGGGAAACTCCTGGAAAAGCTGGTGAGACCCCGCATACAGGCGGCGCTTTTTACATCTGGTGACCTTTCCGAGAGACAGTATGGCTTTCGGAGAGGGCGGTCAACCATAAATGCTATTCACGAGATAATGGAGGCGGCCAGGACTACGGAGCGGGGAAATTACTTCTGCCGACCTATGTGTCTTCTGGTGACACTCGATGTCAAAAACGCCTTCAACTCGATTAGGTAGACAGACGTGCTGGGGGCACTGGAGAAGGACTTCAATGTACCTAAGTACGTACTCCAGATCATCGGAGATTATTTGAAAGATAGATCCATTCTGTATGAAACGGCAGAGGGCTCTAAGTGAAAAGAGCTAACGTGTGGCGCGGCCCAAGGCTCTATCCTGAGTCCCGATCTATGGAATATTTTCTATGACGGGATCCTTCGGTTGGACATGCCGGAAGACTGCCCGCTGATCGGGTATGCGGATGATGTGGCAGCTGTTATTATTGCGCGCAATATGACGCTGGCACAGACGCGCCTTGATCAGACCATGCGCAGAATTCGCCATTGGATCTGTGATCACGGGCTGGAACTAGCGGAGCCGAAAACTGAGATTGTGCTCCTTACGAAGTAGTGCGTCTCCAGAGTGCAGCCGCTAATTATTGGGGAGATGTCGGTCCTGACCAAGGCATCTGTCAAGTACCTGGGGGTGATGCTAGATATGAAGTTCACCTTCTGGGAACATATTCGGAGGTCGACGCACAAGGCGACGGTGATGACGGCCTCCCTTTGCAGGGTCATGGTCAACGTAGGAGGACCACGCTCTCGCATCAGGCGGCTGCTACTACGATGTGCTGAGTCCGTCATGCTTTACGGTGCTGAAATCTGGTCGCATGCGCTGTAGCACGAAAAGTATCGTAGGCGCATGGCGGCTGTACATAGTAGATGCGCTGTTTGTGTAGTGTGTTCGTATCGCAGGCTCAAATAAGGAACCTCAGAGAGACCAGACGGGGCCTCCTTGTGGAAACTGCAACTGAGGCGAGGCTCGAAAAATTAAAAGCTTCATCGAACTTTTTGAAATTGAGGCCCCTACAAGAGGAAAGCCAAGGCTCATAATCTACGACGTGCCCAGGGACATATCGGCAGATGAAATGACCTTGGCAATATACGATGACGAACTGGCCTTAACAAGTGAAGAATTCTCTGAATTCTTCAAGCCCCGTTTCAAAACGGGTAAAAGGAGCGACACGACTACAAAATGGGTGTTAGAGGTATCCCCTGAAATCAGGAGTAAACTGCTACAACGCAAGAGGGTCTACGTTGAGTGGCTATCCTGCAGAATACAGAATTACCTCCGCGACACAAGATGCTACAAGTGCTAAGGGTATGGGCACGTAGCAAAACATTGCAAGTCTGAGCAATACTGCTCCCACTGTAGTCCAGAGGGTCATGGCAGCAAGAATTGTACGAAAAAAGAATTAGCACCGAAGTGCGTAAACTGCAAAAAGGCCAAAAGGCCAAGTAACCACGGCTCAATGGACAACAAGTGTCCTGTGTACAAAGCTGCCATTGAAAGATTAGTCAACTTCACGGACTATGACCAGTAATGTACGAAATAATCGAAGTGGACCTGTCCTGCGCTTCATGCAGCTAAATGCCAGAAGAGCACGCAGGGTCACTCCAGAGATAAGGTCAAAATGTGTGGAAAGAGGATTAGACATCCTGCTTCTCCAGGAGCCATACCAGCGCAGTAGCCAAATAGAGGGGTTTGGGATGTGCACGAGGATGGTATATGTCGAAGGGCAAATCCCTTGGGCGGCAATAGCAGTCCTCAACTCCGAGGTGACTGTGCTAAAACAAACGTACTTGGATCTGTAACAAACGTACTTGGCGGTCAGTGGATACTTCCAGCTGAGCTACGAAATAGGGGTAGACCTTACTCACTTGAGTAAGGTGCTGCACGCACTTCGAGGGAGGATGGTGTTAATAGGTGTTGATTCCAATGCCAGATCCCCCCTATGGGGAGCTGATCGCAATGAAGTTGGAGAGGGAAACGTGAACGAAACTCTTGTCACCATGAATCTCGAGACATTCATCACAGGATGGGCGGTCAGAGAGGACTGGACCTCGAGTGATCATAGAACGATCACGTACTAACTAATCGGAGTAAGCGCACCTGCAAGTTCAGGTGTTGCGAATCAAAGTCAGAAACTAAAGCGATACTCCACACAGAAAGTGAACTGGGATACCTTCTGCGCTGTACTCGAGAATGAATGGGACCTGGTCCCTAAAGAAATGCCCGGCTCCAATATGGAGACTATTGAGAGAGTTCGTTCATTGACAGTCACTTTGAGGAAAGCGTGCAATGCTGCCATACCGAGAAGTAGGGGAGTTGTTAGGAGGGTTCCCTTGTGGAATCCTGACTTCGATAGGCAGAAAAGGGCTACAAATCGAGCCCGCCGAGTATTCCAGAAAGAGCGTCATCCCGTCAGATGGGAGCACCTTAAAAAAGAATACAAAGCGACCACAAAAGGAGTATGTCTGTAGACTCAGGCGTACTAAAGAGACTAAATGGCAAGACTTTGTTACTGTAAAAGGTAATCAGAACCCCTGGGGCGTAACTTACCGACTACAAGTGGATAAGTTGTCCATTAAGGAGGTTGCTTGCAACGTCCGTCTGTATAATGACATCTATAAGACGCAGTGCTAAGCACCTTGTTCACTCCAGACAATATACAGAATGAAACGTAGGAGTAAAAAGATATGAGTTCCTTGGCTAACGCTCTCCCGCCGAGGGGAGCCGAGGTCGAATTTCATCTCACCGAGTTGGATCATGTCATGGCCAAGATGAAGCTGGGTAAGGCCTCTGGTCCAGACAGCTTCGACTTGGCCATCATTCGAACAGTCTGTCCCAAATATGAGGAAATTAGGATCAGGTTCCAGAGAGAAAATAATACCTCTATTGAGGTCAGACCTCTATTGAGCCAAATTCACTATAAAACTTTCGAAAAACTAGCTAAAGAACTCCTCCAGACAAAGGAGTCTCCTGAGACAATAGACAATTTGCTTCATATCAGATATAATAGAGGGACCTGAATAGGTAGATAGGGAACTGGCAGTTGGAACTAAAGGAAAATATAAACAAAGGATCATATATACAAAAAATATTTTTACATACTGCAAATATTATACACTAATATAAGTGGACCGGTGCCATACACTGGTTCACAAAACTGTAAACTAGCAAACCGCAATCAAATCACAAAGGCAACATATATATGTATACAAATATATTATTTTTCCTAAATAAGTAGACCAGCACTATACACTGGTCTACAAACCTCAATATACAATTAGCAATAAGAAAAACCAGCCTATACACTGGTTAAAAAACTCTAGTCTGTAAATCCATGGAGCAATAAAAAGTGGTTCGGAACCCACTATAAACTGTAGGTCCACAAAAGTCGCAATGATGTACAGATCTGCACCAATAAGAAAAGATCAGCAATACTGAAAAGTTTTGGATCACAACCAGCCGATAAAGCGAAAGCTAGGTGTGGCCGGGAATGTTTATGTGCAACAAAGCATAACTGAGCGACCATTGTTTTTTTTTGTTTTGTATTCGTATCGCACGGTCTCGGAAGTGGCCTCCCTAGTGGTTGCCGGGGTGATCCCGGTAGACCTTCTGGACCAAGAGCGGAAGTTTGGCCACCAGACGAAGAGGGCACTTCGTCAAGCCGAAGCAAAGCAGCAAGCCAGAGAGCGTTCGCTGTCTTCTGGTAGAAGAGGTGGGAGCAAGATACGCGCGAAAGGTGGATCACTAAACTTATAAGTCAGGTGGCCCCTTGCATCGGTCGGCAGCACGGGGAGGTAAATTACTATCTCACCTAGATGGTGATCGGCCACGGGTACTTCCGCGCGTACTTGCACAAGATGGCGAAGTCGCGGATCGCGGTTGTATACACTGTAGATCCGCAAATGATGATGCCTGTTGGGGGGAGATGCTGGAAGGGTTATCCCCGAAGGCATCGTCACCCTGACGCTTTCCAGCCAGAAGACATGGGGAATGGCTACCTATTTCGCTTAGAATATCTTCAAGCGGAAGAGGCGGACCTTCGCTAGAGTCTTCATTATTTTTGGCCAAGATTTGGTGGCGCCCAAAGGCGAACATCCTGGTCCCCTCCCGGTAATACCGGCGAGCTTCGGCCTTCAGTGCGTGTGTCACAATTTTTTAACTATTTTCCCAGGGGTCCAAGTCCACCTCATTCCTAAGTCGTGTTCAACACCGATTCTTATTATCGTTAAACGTGAATCTCCGTCGCCGCTTGGCGAGATTGTACTCCGCAGAGTAGGGTCCCGCTTCATCTCGACTTCCGACTCTTAGAGCTTTCCGTCTCAGATTCAAACAGACGCTTCTGAAATCGACGATCTCCATTGCCCATCAGTATTTTTGTCGTCTGTTACATATGTTGCCTTTCTTAGGCATGGTGGCATCGCATAGACGTTGGAGAAAATCACTCGTCGTCGCCACTAACGTCTCCACTCTGTCTCGATTGGTCCGCATTCGAGGCACCTTCCGTGAGAGAGGTTCTGCATGTTGCAGCTGCCTTTCGAGTTTGTCCGTGTCTAGGTACTTGGTGTTTCACTCGGCAAGACTTGTACTTCGCTCTTCCATATGTTTCACTGCGTCTGTCAGGTCCAAGACAAAGTACTGATGAGCACTGGCCGTATAGCCCTCAATCACCAGCCACGTCCTACCATAGTCCGCATTCTGTCCGAGGCCAAAGTCACATCTGGTATGGAGTTACCATGTACGAGTCGTCTGTAGGTCAGTATCATTTTCTTCGTTAAGTACTTTAACATGTAAATCATATTCTATATTGACATTGCTAAATACATAATGTCGGCGTTTGTTTTTAATATGTTCATTATTTTAATTTTTAATTTGATATGTATTATTTCCAGGTATATAAGTATCAGCTGCCATAATAAGGCATATATTATTATGTAGATGATCAACATTATTTAACTTTATAGCATTAGATGCAATGCTTGACCAAGAATTTATTTTATCTTATTGAAATCATACTGTCCAATAAACAATCTTTAATGTGTCGAAAACTTGCTCTACGGAAGTTACTTGCTGAAGTGGCTATAAATTTTTTAGTTTGAAATCATTTCATTACTAAATTAATATAAGATGGAAGTTCGTAATATAATAGCGTAAATTTATTTGTAAACTTGGGATTAACGTATTCGCTATTTTGTAGAAAGTCAGCAGTAATGTGATTTTCCATTTCAATATTATTTAATAAGTTATTGATGTAATTTTTTGTGTGACTTTCATAAGTTATGATATCGTTTGCAGAATTATCATCAACAAATGTTGAATTTGATAAGTACTTTATTTTACTTTCTTCATCCTCTTAGAACTGAAATGTTTTTATACACTATAATAAAAATCTCAGTGCATCATTGGACAGATAAGTAATTTCATCACTTTTAGATAAAATTCTGACATGTTGGAAAAATTAATTACAATCCTTCAATTGATTGCAGCGACTACTAGAGAAATTAATTGCGTTGGTATGTAGAACTAAGTAAAACGTTCTACACTACCGACTTTTCAGGGATATAGCTTACTATAATTTTTAAGAAGTGGAGCTGATATATATATATATATATATATATATATATATATATATATATTTATTGGAAAGGTCGGCGCGCTGCGCCGCGCGAGCTGCGTCCGACGGTCTGTGATCACGCTGATGTAAACAAACCCGAGCAGAGCTCGAGTTGGTTTCCTCCAATTCGAGGACACGCAACAGCTGCAGCGTGCAAACAAAAGAGTTTTTTTTTCTTTAGCAGCGAATCAGTGGCCTAGCTAGCGTACAACCGAGCGGACGCACGTCCAAGACCGTTTATCATAGCCGCGGACAACTCGCGTCAACGTCCGAGTTACGGGCAGTTTGGCGAATTCGGAGATCTTCCAGGCTACTCTGCCGGAACTGTAAGAAGTATCCAGATGAACGAATGTCGGAAAACCAAACTGAACAACGGACGAGTGGTAACGCGCGAAGACCATCGGCAGCCCGCAACACCGAGCCGGAGACTCGATTTTCGACGCACCGCGCTGCTGATTGGTCGTGAGTGCCGCGCGCGTTGTCTGACTTATTCGAGAGAATGTACGCTGTAAACCTCTTTCTCGATCGCGTGTATGTATCGTGCCTGGCCAGCCCAGGTCACCCGGCAACAAACTATCGAGGAGGGACACCTCTCCGTCGGCCGTTTGTAAGTACACGCGACCGGCGCTAGTTGTCTTGCGTGCGAAACGGGCAGGCTCGCCGTCAGCAGATGAGGTGTCTACTCGCACATCGAGCGCGTGTGAGTGTGACAAAGAGAGACAGTGTGTGTGTTAGGGAGTTATCTCCATTCGCACTAGGCCTTCTTCCATTACCGCGGCCGTGTACTGTCCCTGGAAATTATATTTAAATTCAAGTGTGTTGTTACTTAATCCCCTTGCATTGTTTACTTTCTCCCCTTTTCGCACGGAACTAGCCGCATACAAAAACAGGAGCAAAAATCTCACTTAGATGCTCGGGAGGATTCCGAATCACTTCCATATATATATATATATATATATATATATATATATATATATATTTCAATAATCATACTTCATATCATATCATATCATACTTCATATCATATCATACTAATTTATAAAGGCAAAGCGTCTTTTTGTTTGTACACGATAACCGAAAAACCTACTGAACCGATTGCTTTGAAATTCGAAGCATATATTCTATATTATCTTCGGAAGAGCACAGGCTATGTTTTGCATACAAAATAATCTTACTTTGATCAATAAATTTTGTGCTCATATATTATAAACGACGTATTATAATTTGGTCGGGTAATAAACCGAGTTCGACGTCAACAACGTATATATCATGTGCTTTGTAAAGTATTACCGTGCTAATGCGATCAACTGTCAGTATGCGGCGACTTAAATTATGTCGAATATCAACTCAATTATACAGGATGTTCTGAAAGATTAAAAATAACCAAATAACTTTTGAAAAAGTTCAAGCTTATAATAGGCAGATTTTTTCCGCGATATTAAATTAGTAAACATAAATCAAATTATTTGCATGTGATTGTGGCTCCGCTACAACTCATACATTTAAAGGGTTCTGTTGGGTCTTACCAATTTTTATTGATTGGATTTTTTAATTTTTATTTTTTATTACCTATTTTTATTATTGGATATAGGCTATGTTTTTTATTGAAGATCATTTTACTTTCATCAATAAATTAAATTAATGGTTTTAACAATCAGTTTCACCAGTGGCCACTAGGTGGCGTTTTGAATCACGAACATCAACTCAAAATAGTCCGCTAAAGTATTAATACCAGGCCAGCTCAGACGAATGTTCATATTCAACTTTGGGATTCGTATCCTAAAGGCGGTATGACGTTAGTCAGTACTACTTTGTTTGTTCTTCAGGTTAATCTGACACTACTCTCACGCTTTATGGATATCTTTTGATTTTTGTCATTTTTATTTTCTCTTACGTGGGGAATCTCTCTCTCTCTCTCTTTCTCTCTCTCTGTCATTAATTTATAAAATGGTTGTGTATGCCAAATCATACTGAATATAGTTTATGACGACAAATTATATTTTTGTTTTTATACGTTACTAGCATCCCCCGTCTCGGCTTCGCCCGAGATAATAATTTAACCGATTCCATAAACAATTCAATAATATCTAAGTAAAAAGTACTCTATATATACACATCTATATTAGTATAAATAATTGACGGTAAGTTATCTATCATTTCATACGATATATATATATATATATATATATATATATATATCGTATGTGTATATATATATATATATATATATATATATATATATATATATATATATGCATATTAAATACGACTTCGATGGAGAAAATTGTACTTTCGAGTTTGAGCGGTAGAAAAAGATGTCCAAGTGTTTCGAGATGACGTTTACAGAGAGTATCATATCCGGACTGTACGAAATGTCTCGGAAGGACTGTTATAGAGAGTTTTGTATTGGTGAGGTAGCATACAATGTCCAAGTATCCTGAGACGACTCTTACTAAGAGTGTTCCCATGATAGAATACAAATATCTTCATAGAAGTCGTCCCGTTATACTTGAACATCGTATTCTACTGCCCGAACACGCTACTCCCTGTATAATTTATTCCGAAGCATCTAGACATCATATTCTACCGTTCCAACACGAAACTCGCCGTAGAAGTTGTCCCGACATACCTGAATATCGTTTTCTACCAACTAAACACGATAGTCCTAGTAGGAGTCGTCCCGAGAAAACTAGAATCACTTCCTGACGACTAAAGACAATACTCCCCTTAGAAGTCGTTCGGAAAAACCTAGATATCGTATTTTACCATCCCAACTTGAATCTTCCCATAGAAGTTGATTTCCTCATACCTGGACGTCATTTATCAACTAAATACAATATTTCCCGTAGAAATCGCCCAGAGACACAAAACTACCTATCGAAATCGTCTTAAGGCAACGGAATATCGTAATCAACGGCCCGTATAGGCCAATACAGTATTTCTCAGTAGAAACCGTATTTAAAATGTGCATATATAATATGTACCATATGATATACCTACAATATATATATTTCATATATTTCCGTTTTTTAATTAAATACTGGTAGGGTTGTTGGTAAAGAACCCTATTTTGCCATCATTTCTTTTGTTCAAACTAGAAAAACAGTCTCTTGTCAAAATTCTGAAGTTAATATTATGTATAAAAATAAAAATATAATTTGTTGTCTCAAACTATATTCAGTATGATTTGGCGTACAGAACCATTTTATAAGAGAAGAAGAAAGCAAGACAGAGTGCGAGAAAGAGAGAGAGAGAGATTTCCCACGTAAGAGCAAATAAAATTTATAAAAATCAAAAGATATCCATAAGGTGTGAGAGTAGTGTTGAATTAACCTAAAGAACAAAATGGTAATACCGACTAACGCCACACCTTCTTTAGGATACGAATCCCAAACTTGGATATGAACATTCGTTTGAGCTGGCTTGGTATTAATAGTTTAAGCGGACTACTTTGAGTTGATGTTCGTGATTCAAGACGCCACCTAGTGGCCGCTGGTGAAATCGATTGTTAAAACCATTAACTTAATTTCTTGTTGAAAGAAAAAGGACATTCAATAAAAAACGCAGCCTATGTCCTTCCCAAGATAATATAGAATCTATATGTCAAATTTCAAAACAATCGTTTCAGTAGTTTTTTTCGGTTATCGTGTACAAACAAAAACACGCTTTGTCTTTATAAATTAGTATGATATGATATAAAGTATCATATGATATGATATGATATGAATTTCAGAATTGTGATCTCGAAACTATATATATATATATATATATATATATATATATAAATAAATAATAATCGTCACTTCTGTACAAAAAGGCAATATCCAGCATCAGCTTCAAAATTATTCTATTCGCATACCAAAATTTTGCTTTAATAATAACAAACTTATGTTTTCAAAACCTTGCCGACAAGAATAAATATAATAGAAATTTGTAAACAGAATTAAAGCATATATATTGTAACGAGCACAGATACATGTCTTCATGGTGTTCGTTTACGAAGTAGAGAAAGACAGACGACAGATTATAGTCTCTCTCTAACTTCAGTAAATATGAAGGAGTGGGGGGAAATTTAAGTTTAGTATTCATCTAATTGCTATAATGAGAATTTGAATATCTTTTGCTTTCGCTCTTTCGTAGTTTATATCACATTCCTTTTTTTCTTAAGAATAAATATTTATATTGGAATTAGTGATCATGACATCTATTTGGTTGTTGGGAATTTTATTACTATTACCTAAGTTTTTTTAATTGCAAAGGAGAGCTAGTGGTGAAATATTCTCTAACAGCAACCGAAGATTAACGGGCCCGCAAAGTTTTTATACTCTATTCAGAAGTAAGTGACTGTTCATTATTTCAATTTAATCAAACACCGAAATAAACTAACTACGGGAATAAAAATCCGATAACAATTGCGTTTGAATATATTTTAACCTTTTGTAACGGTTTTACCTGTATTTACGTTTGCTTGTGTATGTGAGCGTTGGTTGGAGCGGGGCCACACATACACAAGCTAAACTATATTAAATAGCTTGTGTGCATTGGCGCTAGTACGCTCATTGTTAATGCACACAACCAGACTGAATCGAAGAGTTATATATCCAGTATTATCATATACGTTCGTATTATATGTCGACTGGGAAATAATTTGTATTTTAGTCATTCGCTGTAATTTTTATATTACTTATAATATTAAAAAATTTCGATTTAGTCGAACAAATTAGAGATAGCGGGTGCAGATATAGTTATAAAATAAGATTAGTTAATTTTTAACTGATAGATTTTATAATTAAATATAATTATTTTTTCAATAATAAATAATTATTTATTGATTTTTTTATTATAAATATTTGTTTATTTAATAAGAATTATTAACAAAATAATTTCCTATTTCCTTGTACAAAATATAATAAAATTACAAATATTTTGAAGTGATTTTCGGACCCTGGCGCCTTTGCGGTACCCTTGGTATAAAAATTGTATTTTTATAAATAGGTTATTAATAAAATATTTAAATGAACCAGGTTGAAATTTTTATAAAATCAATTTCCAAGGGTAAAACTGAGGGCGCCTGCAGTAAGAATAAATTTTTACTGAGAAAATAATAAAATATTAATAAATATAGAGATAATAATAATAAATAATATTTATAATAATTTTATAATTATTTATAAATTAAACTTAGCACACCCGGTGGATTTTGAGGTATAAATATAAATGTTAAAACATTTGTATATATGTATATATACAAATATATACAAATATTTTAAAATTTATATTTGTACCTCAAAATCCATCTGGTGCGCATCGTAAACAGGAGGGGGCGGGGTATATATATATATATATATCTTATATATTAATATCTTTAAAATTACTTTCTACAAAAGTATGAAATAATGCAAGTATGGTGTATTGGACATTATCATCATTTAAAAGCTCTTCTGTATAATGCATTGTGTTTATATACATGATATTTTTTTCTAATTAGATTTCACAATTACACGTAAATATTCTTCATAGTGATCTTAGAAGCGATAGATTACTTCAATTAGAAGATAGAGAAATAGAAAAAATAAAGATAAATAATGTAAATTTATCTACTGACAATAAATTACTTCGGAAAAACAATATATCGAAATATATGTTAAAAATTGATATACATTTAAAAATTAATAGTGTTAATTAAATTTATGAATGTTAATTAAATAGTTTTATTATCGATAGTATTATTTTCAAAACATTACGTTTTTTTCTCTTTCAAAACACTTTTGGCATATATACAAAGCATTGACTATATCGAAATTGCAAGCGACTCGATATCAGAAGAAATTATGGAGAGTAGAGAGAAGGACTGGAAACTCCGCTAAAACCATGTCAAATTTCACGGTAGGACCTCGGGACAGAATTAGCCGCAAGGCGGCGACACCCTGTGAGGTTGCTCGATCAAATCAATGTCTTTGAAAAAAGAGAATGGGGATATGCAGTGAGCGTGGAGGGAGGGGAAAGTTAAATCTCTGCTCCTCAATTTTTGCTTCTTTTCTTCACCTTTCTCTCTTTGTCTTTGGTTTTTTCTCTCTGTTGCACGCTAAACTCTAATAAATACAATTCTAATTCTAATTCTAAACCATCGAGGGATTTCCAAGACAGGGATGTCTACCGAAGAAATCTGAACTACCATGTTCGACTAATTTTTGTTAAGCTTTTCACATTTAAAGCCAGCGGAGTCGTTCTCTCTACCTTAGATAGTCCTTTTTCCTTCCATTCCATAGGAAATGTTGTATGATTGCAACCATCGCTTGTGACGGGGAAAAATGCTGACTGCAAGAAAATGTGGGCGTGGTTAAGTGATGTGAGAGTAGATCGCGGCAACGAGTCGCTTGCCATGTGTTGAAAGAGCTTTACGGTAAATTTATTCAAAGCGCTATTATCAAAGAAATCTTTAATTATAGTTGCGACACGCCACTATGGAATTCTCATTATTATTATGCTATTACGCACTTTCAATTTTAAATAGCATATTGAGAGAGTTAAGATTTACCCTGAAGTCGCTCTATGCACTAAACAACATTTTTTGAAATCTAAGCAATAAGTGTGTCAGAAAGCCGAGTTCAATTCCAGTTGCATATAAAGTACAAACAAGATATAGTTTTATCACAAGAGAGCATGGTGTGTCATGATCGAACCTGTAATCTGTGGAAGGATGCGGGACTCGGATCAACGAAATGAGAACAAAAGGTTTTTCTCAAAAAACGTAAAAAGACTTTCATAAAGATTCTTAAGTATACAGAAAGGCGTGTAAAGACTCAATGGAATGCAACCAATGGAATAACCGGCCAGCGCGGCGGCCACGACACAGTTTGGCTAAGCGACAATACGTGCCGGTCAACGCGTAGCTAACACATGTGCGTACCGCATGTGTCATAATTTGAAACAAAAAAGAAATAATTTTTCATTCGGTTATCTATTGTTTAAATATAATTCAAAGTATGATTTGAACGGTCGATATCCCATGAAAGCAGCAGTATAAAGAAATTTTTCATTAGTGATATAACGTTATAATAAATCTCTTGTCATTATATCACAGAATCTACTTTATAAAAAGAATGATTAAAATAATAGAAACATTTATAAAAAATAAATAAGTAACGTTTTAAGTTGTCAAATCTTACCCGGTCAAGCAATGTGCAGCCGTTAATATCCAATACTGATCAATTATAGAACCTCCGCAAAAGTGTCGATTATTTAGCCTTAAAGAAACTTGATATGGAAATTGACCATCTCGTGCTACAGTACCACCAATAATCTTTGGTTCACTACATGCTATTTATAAAACAAAATAAAAAACTATTGTTCCATTTAACATGTAAATCTATAATGATAATTATTTTAATATTATTAAGGTAGTTTGATAGTAAACATAAAAATTTACAATTTTTTTTTAATTATTTTGAATTTCAGTATTGCGCGTATGCGAAGTAAAAATTTCAGAAAGCTCAGCCATTTGAAAAGCTAGGTATTGAATCTGTTCAAATAACATAGAATACATTTTCAATTCCATTTTTTGAGATAATTTAATTTATTTCTAAAAAAAAATGTCACAAATGTACTATATTTTACTGACTAGTTTCATGATTATAAAGTTATATTCTCTAAGGATTCACTGTCATCTTGTTTGTTACAATAAAAAATAAAAATAGTACACTACGACAAAAGTCTGGAAAGCTAAGTTACCGAATCATGTGTTATAGAAGATCCGAGACGAAACTATCATTTGGTCTTGCTATCTTCACGGATAAAGTAATCTATCATTTTGTCTTTGTTGCGACGTTTAGAACATTCAGTTTAAGCAGGTAATAGTTATGTATCTCAAAATTCAAACCAAGACTTATCGTGAACTCAAATTCGATTTTTCGTCATTTTTATTTTCAGACATTTACTAAAAAAAAAGAATTGAGTCGATTTCTACAAGGACTTTTATTTTAGGACAATAGAATACGTCCCGGGGCGCCTTATAGAGAGTTACGTATTCGGGAGGTAGAATACGATGTCTCGATACACCTGAATTTCATATTTTACTATCGGAACACAAAACTCCCCCTAGAAGTAGTTCCGAGACACGTGGACTTCTTACTCAACGGTCCGAACATAAAACTACTCATAAACTTTTTTTCGAGGCATCTGGACATAGTATTTTACTGTCCAAGTACGATACTCTCCGTAAAAGTCGTCTCAAGATTCCTGGACATCGTATTCTACTCTCTAAATACGAAATTTCTGGTAGAAGTCATTGAGAGACACCAGACACCATATTTTACCTTGTGAGTACGAAACTCACTGTAGAAATCGTCCAGAAACACTCGAACATTGTATTTTATCATCCGAACATGAAACTCCCCGTAGAAGTCATGCTGAGACACCTGACCATTGTATTCTACTGATGGAACACGAAACTACAATATTTTCCCGTAGAAGTCGTATGTAGGATATATATATATATATATATATATATATATATATATATATCCATATTTTGTATCTTTTCTTATTTTTAATTAAATATCACGAATATTTAGTTAATCGTGCACACTGAAATTAAAGGGGAAAAGTGGTTTACAAAATAGCATCTTTTTTAAGCGGACGCTCGGATTCGCTTTTTTTTTATACAGAAGCGATGATTAAAAAAAAAAACAATCAATGTCATTCCAAAGATAATAGAGAATATATACATCGAATTCATGAGGATTCGGTTAAGTAATTTTTTTGTTTATCGTGAACAAACAACAACAGGGTTTATGTTTATAAATTAGTATGATATAATATGATGTGGTATGATATATCTCACGGCTTTTACGGGCAAATATTCTACTTTCGTCTTCGGACGGTAGTAAAAGATCTCCAGGTATCTCGACACGACTTTTACGGGGAGTTTAATGTTCAAATGGTAGAATACGAAATTCCCTTTAGAAGTCATCCCTACATACCTAGCCATCGTATTCTACCGTCCGAACACGAAACTTCCCGTAAAATTTATTCCGAAATACCTAGACATCATATTTTACAGTCTGAGAACGATACACCCCCTAGAAGTAGTTTCGAGACAACTGGACTTCTTGTTCTACCATCTGAACATGAAACTTACCATAAAAGTCATTGGAGACACTTGAACATCAAATTCTACTGCCCGAACACGAAACTATCATAGTTCCCCGTAGAAGCCGTATGCAAGATATATATGTATATATATATATATATATATATATATATATATATATATATATATATTTATACGTCATATATTTTCGTACTTTAAATACAATATCACGAATATGTAGTTATTGGTACCAACTGAAAGTGAAGCAAATAAATTGGTTTGCGACATAGCACCTTTTTAAAGTGGATGCTTCAAATATCGGTTTTTTATACAGAAATAACGATATATATACATAGTTTAGGAATTGTTAGTAAAATAACTTCCTATTTTGTCATCATATTTTTTTTTGTTCTATTTGAAAAAAAAAAACATAGCCTATGTAACTCTGAAGATAATATAAAATATATATTTAAAATTTCAGAGCAATTAGTTCAGCAGTTTTTTTATTTAAAGTGTACAAACAAAAACACACTTTGTCTTTATAAATTAGTGCATGGAATGATGATATGATATAATATGATATGATACGTTATGTTATGATATGATATATAGTACTATACTAATATAATGACAGTCAGAATGTCCTTGTTTCTAATCAGCCCCGTAAAATCTGAAATGAAAATTACTGCTAAAAATATCCCTGGTAGAAATCTAACAAATTTTAATAGGCTGGAAAGTAATTACTAGATAGTAAAAATAGAATCAATCATTGTGACTAGAAATAAGGTAAATCTTAGAATGCAAAGTGTGAATGTGAAAGAAAAAGATAGAAACTAAGTTTAAAAACTAGTTAAAAACTAGATAGGAACTGGGTTGTTTTGAACCTTGTTTCTGGTTAGTAAATGAGAAATTTATTTAACAATTAATATTTATATAATATAATAACATTATGTTGTTGATTTAATAAAAGAAAAATCATAAGATACGGAAACTAATTATTTTAAAAAATTACAAAGTAATAATAAATTTGCTTTTCGTTCGATTTTGTCATTTTCAAAATTATACGTAATAAATTAGTTTTGGAAATATTTTCCTTTTATTATTTATGGAGAGTGTTCATACGGCATGTCTGATAATTTGACATTCCCGCAAGTGGTAAAATATTATCTTGGTTAGTATATAAGCCCAATTATGACTTCACATAAGTATAACATATATTGTATACGGAATGTGTAATTTATTGTCAATGCGTTGTATATGTATTTAGATGTATAAGGTATATAGAACCAACGTACTTATAAGTTACTTCAAAATTTTTAAAATTAACTTGATAAACATTTATAATTAATTAATTAAAATAATGATTAAAGTCAATGAATTTATATAAGAAAGCATAATAACGATAACAATTTTTTAGCTAGATTATATGTTATACCTCGCTTATCCTTGTTTTAAGATAAATTTTAGTCATAACCAAAAATACATTGATACGAAACTAACTATTATAGGCCTTAAATACCGCAAAAATAGCTTGAAAAAATGTAACTATAAATCGGCCGGAATGACCGTTAAAAATGTTACATGTTTTTCTATTTACTACCGAACAAAAATACCCTGTTACTAGATATCTTCATTTGAAAATTCCTTGTTTATACCTTAAAAATAGAATGCATTTCTACCAGGGAAAATAAAATATAAGAAACATTAAAGTTAAATTTTAATTTAAAATGATTGACGCAGTCAGATCTTCCTTTATTAAGATGAAATATAAATTATTTTATTTATATTTTTTAATTTTTAATTTAATTTAATTTTTATGTTATTATTGAGTAGTAATTTCAATTTCAAATTTTACGGGCGTAATTAGAAACACGGACATTCTTACTGTCATTATATTAGTATAATATATTATTGTATAAAAACTGTAAGACCGATAAAAATATTTATTAATTTATTTTTACAACAGTCGACATAAGTACAATTTATAATTATAAAAATAAGCTAGCTAAAGTTTCCGCTTCATCTAATTGATTTTATTATAACTAAAATTATTTATTTTCATTTATTTATTACAGTAACAATATTTTTATTCAAAGTTATTAAAAAATTACAATTTTACTCTATCTGATTAATTTAAATTCAATTTCATATTGTTGATTTTTAGTAAGCAAAATTTACGAACAAATTCTTTTTTGCTTTTTAATTACTTTTTGAAAGTCTTTTTTCGTAAGATAAAACTGCTGATTTAACCGATAGAAATCAGTATAAATATTCACTTATTTACAAATTAGATTCATAATATTTCATTTTCGAAGAATGCGGTTATTGATTTATTTTAACATGGACGAATGTGCCATATTAAAAAAAAGATGGCAATTGCACATAATAAGTAATATTTCAGTTGTTTAAATTTACAGTGCAATTAGAAGAAAGAAAGATGCATTATATCTAAGTATAATGAAACAGCCTTAGATCTTAAAACTTTATAGAGTTTATATTTGGGAAATAATAAATAGTACATTGATCTCAGGCGTACACAAGATCTTATAAGCAATTCAATGACCTTGGGTAACATATTGGTTTGACACTATTTTTTTGCTGTCATGAATCGATATTTCAGGTTATCAGGTCTAAAAAATGTCCCTTTATGAGATAATGCCAAGATATGCCAAAAAACGACCATTTTGTCAATAAACAATTCTATTATAAAGATTTTTTTTATCTCTTACAGGTTTTTCGTAAAATCTATATTTTGAGAAGAAATGACAGCGTAATTTCGTCGGTCCACACTCTGCGCGATCGTGTACTTCAAAACTTATTTTTATTGTATTAATTATAATAATAAAATCTAATATACATAAATTTTACCTAATAAAAACTTTACCGTACATAAATTTCTTCAATATGAAATAAGAAATAATTTTCTGTGCTCCTCTTATTTTTATTTGAAAATGAACAGAGTGTGGTCGAATTTCAATATTAACAAATAAAATGTTTGCATATTATACCGTAAATTTACATAGTCCTAACTATTTGTTGATAAAACATTATTCTAATGTTATGGTATAGACTATGTTATTACTTGGACTTAAAAGTAAGACCTAGTATAGACTTAAAACTTCGTAGTACAACCGACAATTTATTTATTTATTATTTATTATTACAAATAATTTTGGTTTATAGATGTCGTTACATAAACTTAAAAGTATCATAAAGTAGTTGTATAAAATTTTTTAAACAGTAAGTTTTAATTCTTATAATTCATAAAATTAGCCAAATATATAAAGTTCTTTTAGATTAAATCAAAATTTTACCCCGTTCTTTTCAAAGTAAAAGAAAAAAGTACATAGTAATTATTCCTTTTTTCATAATGAATAAATTTACATTTGGTAAAGTTTTATTATCATCAATTTTGTGCAGCAAAAATAAGCTTTGATGTATGCGTTCACACTAGGTTTATATCGTACCAAGCTACACTAGTAATTATGTTTTTTAAAATCTGGATTTTATGAAAAAAAATACAAGAAAAAAAATGTTTAGAAAGTAATTTTGTTTATGGAAGTAATTAGGCTGCATAACAAATTCATTTCATTTTATTAGTAAATTAATATTTTGGACCAATTTTTTCTACTGAATAACCAAATTCATTCTACGCATCGAAAAATATAAAGTCAATCCACTAATTAAGTTATTGAGGAAATCTTGAATTGGTTCAAGTTCTCTCGCTGTGCACTCGGACTAAGTTAATACGCCACCCATATCTGATCAGATCTAGCTGATATATCTTTTACTTGCAAATATCTATTATGAAATCAGTATTTTTTGTTATAGTGTATGTATGAAATTGAAAATTCTACTTTATGTCTATTGATATAAAACAAATTAATAATTTTTTTATTGATGTTAAACTCCTTTTTATAAACTACTATAATTATAATTACAGTCAGGCTGTTCTTATTTGCAATCAGCTCCGTAGAATGTAAAATATAAAATCTGAAATATTAAAATCAACCTTCATTTTGTTAATAAAGAATTCTGATTTATTATACAGTCTCTAAAAAAACCAGAACGACTCAAAACACCGGACATTGTAGATGTGAACAGTTTTAGTTAAGAAAGCATTCGGATTGTCCTTTACTAAGAAAAATAATTTTACTTTTAGAATTCAAATTTCACATTTCAGATTCCACAGGCTAATTACAAATATAAGGGGACAGTCTGAATGTTATTATAATTGTCTTGATTTATAAATAATATTCTGACACGCATACAATTATTTATGGATATCGATGTATAAACTACTGGAATATTTAATTTTCTAAAAGTATAATAATATATTTAATATAATTAACTTTATAATAAATTAAAGTGAACTTTGTTACTATATATCTATCACCAACTCTATTTTATTAAAATTACATCATGTTAAATATGTGTTTTAAAATATAGTATTTTCTTCAAAAGTTAATTACTATTACCTTTAGTTAAAACAGTAGCAACATATTGTGATCTGAATATTGCAGTTACAGAAATTATAATTTTTGTTAGAAAGTATTTATTCATTTTTATTATTATTTAAAACTGTTGTACTTGTAATAAATGTCAAAACAATATTTTTTACCCCTTTGCTCGGCAATATATATATATATATATATATATATATATATATATATATATATATATGTGTGTGTACTAAGATAAGAATGAAAATTTTTGAATTCCTGTCCTGTGCAAATCATATGTATAGATATAACTGTAATACCGCGGAAGTTAAAAGTTACCAACAACTTGATATTTGAATATAGGTCAGTATATCGAATACTGTGTAAAAAGATCTGATATTTCTTGTATATAGTAATGATAGATTTAAACTAAACCGGACGGATGATAACATAACTAAATAACGATTTTGTATAATTATCTCTTTTGTTAAAAGAAAGTATCTATTTTTTATCGACAAATAAACATATTATCTATAAACTATAACCCAAATTGTTAGCTCAAAAAGTTTAAATAATTATCTCAATTCAAAATAATGTTTCTTAATCATAAATAATATGAAATATAACATTAAAATCAATATTAACAATGTCATTAAAAAGAACGTCATTTCTGCGATTACAAACTAGAACCGTGAAGATATTTTTTTATATTAAAGATAACGTTTTTAATATTATTTTCAACATCATTTTTTATATAATTTTTTTATTACAGGTTCAATAGAAAATTTTGGAGATTGTAGTATTGATTAAAAAAAGAAGACAAAAATATTCAGGTAATGTCATTTATAACAATCAAAAACTACTATTAGTCTATTTGCGAATAGCGCGAAAACCAGAACGCCGCCTGCCGCTATTAACAGTATAATTTAAATGAAATAATATTATTAATACGGATACGTAGTGTACGGGTTTTTGGTACCACTCACAATTAAACTAATAATCATGTCGCAATTAAATTGAAATTAATATTTTTTTTTACTTTTAATTAATTTAGAAGTTTTTTTATGTAAAAACTAACGTAAGCTCTTGCCTCAAACTTAGTCGGAGTGATACAATTTTGTTTTAATTTTTTAAGAGTGGTGCATACATTTGAAGGAAGTCCAAACCGATCGCAGCGATTACTAGAGAAATTAATTGCGGTGGTTTCTAGAACTAAACAGAATGTTCTGCACTATTGACTTTTCAGGGACGTTGTTTATATTATAATTTTTGAGAAGTGGAGCCCGTATAATTATATATACGTATAATATAATTATATATATATCATATATAATTAAAAATAGCGACAATAAGTCAACATACGCATAGGGATAATCAGATAAGCAACAAGATGTTTACGGTATCGTTTGTTATAAAAGTATAGAATGAATAGAATATAGAAAGATTTCCCTTGTATAGAAACGTAGCATTGTGTGAATATATATATATATATATATATATATATATATATATATATATATCATAACATATCATATCATCATATCATATCATACCATATCATATCATACTAATTTATAAAGACAATGCGTGTTTTTGTTTTTACACGATAATCGAAAAAACTACTGAACCGATTGTTCTGAAATTTAACATATAGATTCTATATTATTTTGGAAAGGACATAGGCCACGTTTTTTATTAAAAATCATTTTATTTTCATCAATAAATTAAGTTAATGGTTTTAATAATCAGTTTCATCAGCGGCCACTAGGTGGCGTCTTGAATTACGAGCATCAATTCAAAATAGTCCGCTTAAAGTATTAATACCAGGCCAGCTCAAACGAATATTCATATCCAACTTTGGGATTCGTATCCTTAAGAAGGTGTAACGTTAGTCGATATAACCCTTTTTCTTCTTCAGGTTAATCTAACATTACTCTCTCACCTTTTCGATATCTTATTTTTGTAAATTTTATTTTCTTTTAGGTGGGGAACACTGTCTGTCTGTCTCTCTCTTTCTCTCTCTCTCTCTCTCTCTCTCTCTCTCTCTGTCTCTCCGTCTTTCTTTCCCCTTCTCTTATAAAATGGTTCTGAATGCCAAATCATACTAAATATAGTTTGTAACGACAAATTATATTTTTGTTTTTATACATTATATTCAGTTCACAATTCTGACAAGAGACTATTTTTTTTGAGTTTGAATAAAAGAAATGATAGCAAAATAGGGTTCTTTACCAACAACCTCGAAACTATGTATATTAATATATAAAATATATCGTCACTTCTGCATAAGAAGGCAATATCCATGGCCGGCTTAAAAAATATGCTTCATCATTTTGATCGAATTTAGTTGGCACCATTAATAAAATATTCACGGTATTTAATTTAAAGAACGGGTATATATGAAATATATATATATATATATATATATATATATATATATATATATATTGTATGTATATTATATTGTACATATTATACATACACATTTTAAATACGATTTCTATGGACAGTTGTGTGTTCGGATGTTAGAATACGATGTCCAGGTGTCTCTGGGTAATTTCTACGGGAAATATTGTATTTAGTTGATAGAAAAAGACATCCAGGTATGAGAAAGCCAACTGGGAAGATTCGTGTTGGGACGGTAAAATACGATATCTAAGTCTTTTTCAACGAGTTGTACAGGGAGTATTGTGTTTAATCGTTAGGAAGCGATGTCTAGCTTTCTCGGGACGACTTCTACTGGGACTATCGTGTTTAGTTGGTAGGAAACTATATTCAGGTATGTCGAGTCAACTTCTACGGGAAGTTTTGTGTTCGGATGATAGAATGCGATTTCCAGATAATTTGGAACAATTTCTACGGGGAGTGTCGTGTATAGTTGGTGGGCAACAATGTCCATGTTGTCAATACGACTTCTATAAAGAGATTCATATTCTATAATTCGTACACGCATACTCTCAGTAAGAGTCCTCCCGAGACATATTCTATCGTCCGAAGATACTACTCTCCGTACTCTCGAGACACTTGGACATCGTTTTCTACCGCTCAAACTCGAAAGTACAATCTTTCCCATAGAAGTCGTATGTTTTATGTGTGTGTGTGTGTGTGTGTCCTTTGGTTTTTTCGCTTATTTGGAAGTTTTTACAATGAGCTCGGTCAGATCGCCCGAGAACGCTTAGTTTAGGATGGAAAAGAATGGTTTCGCATTTTTAAGGCATTGATTTTCAGTTTCCAGGTGTTGTAATATTCATTAATGTTTTCAAATAGTTCTTGAAGCTCTGATTCTAATTTTTTTATTTTTGGTCCTGTAACGTTTATTATCAAATCGTCTGCGAAGGCGATAGAGCGTTTATAAGTCAAAGAATTTAGATCAAAGGGATTAATTAACACACTATTATATATATATTGAAAAGTATTGGTGAGTTAACTGTACCTTGCTGAAGGTCATTGGCTATATAGTATATTTTTGACGCTGAGTATGTAACTTCTGTCATGATAAAGCATTTATTTGAAATCATGTTCTAGACCATTTTTATTAGATATTTTGGGAAATTCTTTTTTAGCATTTTATAAATAACTCCCTCGGTCCATACTGTATCGAAAGCTGTAACGTTTCTCTTTTCCCTTCGGGATAGCTTACGCGATAGCGCCAGGATCGTTTTGAAAGAAAAGGAAATTTAGACAAGATCGGAAAAAATCACGTGTTTCAGATGTAAAAATAAGAACAAAATATGTTATACTAAAAGAGCATACGAAGGATAAAATATTTCAAAGTAAATAGGAATAATCTTTTCTGGCTTCGAGCCCTCCGATCTGTAACAGTCAAGACAGAATTTTATGTTAAGACCTTATAATATACCTTATTACACTATTTGTCGCACGCTGCTTATTTTAAATGGTATTTACAATTTAAACGCATTTAATCTACTAACGTCGTGCACCATATTGAACCGAACGTAGCCTGCTGGTCTATTACACACAGGATCAGGGCTTTGTTCGGGGATAGGAGTGAGATCGCTGGGCTTTAACGGAGCGCCGCGCCACCAGATCGCGACTCTACTATTCAGGATTTTCGGACGGTCGGGATTTACTAGAGCTCTGGAGTCAGGATAGCTCTAGGAAGCTTCTTTCGGCCGTATCACCGTGAGAACTGCTTTTAGGGAGAAAAATTCACCCTTTTATACACGAAAAATTACTCGATCGGGTATTTACGCCATCGTTCGACTAATTTCGTATCGAGCCGCTGAAAAATAATAATAATAATTTTACAACATTAAAATAATAATAATCGGAATAAATTATAATAATTATACAGCTAATTTGCGACTTTACCCTTGAGAGTGCTCGTATTGTTATAATCATTTCGGTGTAATTTAGTTCTCCCGGGTATTTGCTTATTAAAATAATAAGAATAATTATTATTATAACAAATTATAATAATAATAATTGTTAGAATAATAATTGAGTTGACATTTGTGTCCTTGGCGATGCTCGTATTTAAATTATATTTCACCATTATAATACCTAGGATGATAATTATTATAATAATAAATTAATTTAATTAAGGCAAATTAATGCTAATAGTAATTATTATTAGAAAATAATAATAATTATAATACTAATAATTATCCTAATAATAAAAAAATAATAGTTATTTTAATATCAGATAATAATTAATTTAGTATTCGCCGACTCTGAATATTTAATTATAGAACTTATAATAAATAAATATTATAATTGCGCATGAAATGTCAATTTGATGATTAGATAAGCTATAATTGTTTCAAATTTTAAGGCTACAGTTAGTTTCTAGATAGTTATGAAAATTTTGAAATCATTTTTTTTTAAATTGTACCGAGGTGTATCTATTTCTGTTTCAAGTGCTAACTTGTCACGTAAGGTTTTATTTATTTTTATAACTAGAGCATTGCGGTCGCTATCGTAATCGATTGTCTTGAGCGTATTGTGATGGTGTAAGTTGAGAATTTGTAAACGAGTATCAGCGATGCATATATCGAGGAAAAGGTTTACGTTGGGATAAGAGGGTATTTTAGGACTATATAGGGTGGTTTTGAAATGAAAATTGTTTTGATCTAACTAGTTATTGAGAAAATTTCCACATACGTTATTTGTATTATTTTTCCAGCTTTTATGTTTGGCGCTTAGATCTCCAGCCGGTATGTAGTAATTTTCTATTTTATTCAGTTGGAGCAGCTTGAAGAGTATATCGAACTCAGCTGCGAATTCTTTTTGATTGTCGGGATTTGCATATGCCGATATTATCAATAGGTTTTCATGATGATTTATTTTTAATTTCAAGATAGTTGTTTCGAGAGATTTCAATTTCGCTATTTTTTCGTTCAACATTACTTCGAATTTGATGGGATTTATTACAAGAATTGCCGTTCCGCCTCCCTAAGTTGCGTTTGGGCGATCTTGGTGCGAGATAGAATAATTTTTTAAATAAACTTTAAGAGTTTTATTCAATTTTGTTTCCGATATTAGGACTATATCGGGGACCTTTTTATTATCAGTGTTAGCAGGTTATATCTTTTTTCATTCGAAATAAGTGAATTTACGTTAATTGCAATTACTTTTAGAAATTATGTGGAACATGGTATGGTTTTTGCTGATTGTATTGAATTGAATCATTTAAATTAGCCATCTTCGCTGTTATTGATAGTATTAAATATGGAGTCTAGTCTATCCTTTCGTCTTGAATTTTTAATGTTTCTCTTATTGCGTTTAGTTGGACTTGTTGCTCGTTTATAGCTGTTAAAATTGTTTCTTTAAATTATTTCTTTATTTAAATTATTTCTTTAAATTATTCTATGATGTTGGTCATATTTAATAGAGGTGAGCTGTTGGCAGGCGCTAACTTTAATTAGTTTTCGGGGTTTAAATTTGTGGTTTGGCTATGAAATCATGGAGCAAGGAGTTTGCCCGTGCTTTGTTTTAGAACATCTGTGAATTTTCATTCGGGAATGATTTTACGACTCATTTGAGCTATGGGATCATTTTTTGCTATTTTCGATTTATTTAATTTGTCATTAAACCTTTTTTGTAATTCTATAACTTTTGGACAACCTTAATAAGAATCAGGGTGTCCATAGCTTTTACAATTTATGTAGTAGATTTGGTTTTTCTTAAAGGCGCTTTTATTCGAGATGTTGCAATGACCCGGCTCGTGAGACTATGCATTTTACGCAGCAAAAGTTGAGATTAGTGAGGTATGGCCTATAAGTTGACATTTTGTTTTGTGAGGTATGGCCTATAAGTTGACATTTTGTGGCATTGCGTTAAATAATTTTTTCTTATTTTTTCCCACGAAATCGAATAATAGTTTACATATTTAATTTTTATCAATTGGTTAATGTTGTTTTGTGCGGATATCTGAACGATAAATATTGGGAGAATTATATTATTTTTTATAGATTTTTTAGTAGAAAAGCGGGAAACTTTTATAAATTCGACATCGGTTATTTTTAGGGCCCGTAACTTTTTGCAATTTTTATAAATTTTATTTTTTCTTACGTGGGAAATCTCTCTTTCTCTCTCTCTCCCCCTCTCTCCCTCTATCTCTCTCTCTCTCTGTCTATCTTTCTTCTTCTCTTATAAAATGGTTCTGTATGCCAAATCATACCGAATATAGTTTGTGACGACAAATTATATTTTTATTTTTATACGTTATATTAACTTCAGAAGTATTACGTTATTACGTTATATTAACTTCTGTGACATGAGCCTATCTTCTTTTCATTTGAACAAAAGAAATGATGGCAAAATATAGAGTTCTTTACCAATAACCTCGAAACTACCTATATATATATATATATATATATATATATATATTTTTTTTAACGGGGCCCTTATAGGTATAGGTACGGTCCTGGTACCTTATTATACTTCTTGAGTCCGTTACAATTATTATAGGACTTACCTATTATTAATTATTTACTATTACCAAGGTTTCACCTACCTTGGCTATAAAAAATTCTTCAATTGTTTAAACAATGAATTATTGTTAGGAATATACTGCTAGACCTCTAAGAGTCCTATAAATATTTTTCGATTCTTGATAAAAATTGAATAATAATAGAAAAATATTAATCGAACAGCTATCAGTTAGAATTACAGTAATTGTTTAATATTAAGCAATAAATAATATTAAAATTATTAATATTAAATACAACAATTACTGTAATTCACCGCGGAGGCGGCAGGGTCCTGAATCGCTAATATCAGAATTTATTGGTTAGAAATAGAAAAAACATTGATAATATATTATAATAATTTAGGTATATTTATTAAATTATAAATGCAATTATAAATTATTCTTTAACTATCTAAGTACACCCGCAACCCTATTAGTTTATCGAGTGTGATTTAGTCGAGAACAATTATATTTTAAATTTTATTGAAATTCAAATTTCGCGCGCTATGTGTTAACATAGTACGGTCATCAAGCGCTAGGAGTCGCTACTATAACCTTTTATATTATATTTGCGTAAACCTCTCTCGACTACTTACACGCGCGGGCGGAATATATCGTCGCACTCACACGCGTATAAGCTAATCACACTCGCGACTGTGCTTGTGTGCGTGTGTAATTCCCGCTCGAATTCGTTACAAACACAGACAAGCTGATCTAACGGTTATTTTACTTATATTCTTTATCGGCGTATATAAACTTATATATTAAGTACAATCGCGCGCATCAAAACAACTTAAATAAAATCAAATTCGACTATATATTTCAACGACAAATAATTCCCGCACGAATATGTGTCTGCGCAAGAACACAAAAATTCGAATTAAATTTTTCTGTACCTGATGATGTTATAATTTAATTGATCAACAGCTCACATTACGGGCCCGTTACCTTCGTTCGTTGACGATAGCTCTCTTCTTATTTTCAGCTTGTTGAAACCTGGTCGAAATTACTCGATCTCAGAGTAATAATCACCAATATATGTCGACCAACAACAACAAAAACAATAACGAAAACAAAATGCTTAATCACCAACAATAACAAAAGAAAACAGTCTCCAAAAAACAATAGCAACGATATAACGGTGAGAAATTGATATAACAAAAAAAATTCAACAATTCAGAATAACAAAATATAAGAGAACAGAGAATACACCCTTTTACTTTGATTCTTCAAAATCACCTGCCTGACTTATGTCCCTCACTCCCTTACCTCCAACTAGAATTCGACAGCGGCTATAACCAGCCATCTGTCTCTCTCTCTAGTTCAAAACGAGCACCTATACTTTTTGCCCGTTACAATATATATATATATATATATATATATATATATATATATATATATATATATATATATGATATCATATCCTCATATCATATCATATCATACGAATTTATAAAGACAAAGCGTGTTTTTGTTTGTACGCGATAATCGAAAAAACTATTGAATGGATTGTTCTGAAATGTGACATATAGATTCTATATTATCTTGGGAAGGACATAGGCTATGTTTTTTATTGAAAATCATTTTACTTTCATCAATAAATTAATTTAATGGTTTTAACAATCAGTTTCACCAGCGGCCAGTATGTGGCGTCTTAAATCACGAACATCAACTCAAAGTAGTCCGCTTAAAGTATTAATACCAGGCCAGCTGAAACGAATGTTCATATCCAACTTTGGGATTCGTATCCTAAAGAAGATGTGATGTTAGTCGGTATTACCTTTTTTATTCTTCAGGATAATCTGACACTACACTCACACCTTATGGAAAACTTTTGATTTTTGTAAATTTTATTTTCTCATACGTGAGAAAATCTGCCTCTCTCTCTCTCTCTCTCTCTCTCTCTCTCTCTCTCTCCGTCTCTGTCTTCCTTTCCCTTCTCTTATAAAATGATTCTGTATGTCAAATCCTACTGAATATAATTTGTCATGACAATTAGATTTTTGTTTTTATACATTATATTAACTTTAGAATTGTGACAAGAGACTGTTTTTTTTAGTTTGAAGAAAAGAAATGATTGCAACATAGGGTTCTTTTACCAACAACCTCGAAACTATATATATATAATATATCGTCACTTCTGCTGAAAAAGGAAATATCCATTGTCTGCTTAAAAGATATGCTGTTCGCCCTACAATTTTGCTTGAATTTCAGTTGGCATCATCTCGAAAATATTCACGGTAATTAATTGAAAAAATGAAAATATACGAAGTATGTAATATATATTGTATGTATATTATATTGTATATGTTATATATATATATTTTAAATACGGTTACTACTGAGTAATATTGTATTGGCGTGTACGGGCTGTTGATTACGATATTCCGTTGCCTCAAGACGATTTATACATGCAGTTGTGTGTTTGGATGATAGAATGCGATGTCCAGGTATCTCTGGGCGATTTCTACGGTGAATATTATATTTAGTTGATGGAAAACGAGATCCAGGTATGAGGAAATCAACTTCTATGGAAGATTCGTGTTGGGATGGTAAAATACGATATCTAGGTCTTTCCGAACGACTTCTACGGGGAGTATTGTGTTTAGTCATTAGGAAGCCATGCTAGCTTTCTCGGGCCGACTTCTACTGGGGCTATCGTGTTTAGTTGGTAAGAAACGATGTTTAGGTATGTCGGGACAGCTTCTAATGGGAGTTTCATGTTCGGATGATAGAATGCAATTTCCAGGTGTTTTGTCACGACTTCTACGGGGAATTTCGTGTTCAGACGTTAGAAGATGATGTCCAGGTATGACGGGACGATATCGACGGGGAGTATCGTGTTTAGTTGATAGTAAACGAAGTTCAGGTATATTGGGTCAACTTCTAAGGAGAGTTTCGTTTTTGCATGGTAGAATGCGATTTCGAGACGATTTGGAAAGACTTCTTCGGGGAGTGTCATGTATAGTTGGTGGGAAACGATATCCAGGTATGTCATTACGACTTCTATGAAGAGATCAGTATTCTATCATTCGAACACGCACACTCCCAGTAAGAGTTATCTTGGGATAACTGGAAATTGTATTCTACCTCCCCAACACAAAACTCTCTATAGCAGTCGTCCCGAGATATTTCCTATAGTCCGAACATGATGCTCTCTGTAAACGTCGTCTCGAGACACTTGCACATCTTTTTCTACCGCTCGAACTTGAAAGTATAATTTTTTCCATTGAAGCCGTATTTAATATACATGTATATATATGTTGTATAAAATGGTCGACGAAATATTAACTTTTTGACGCTACATTAAAGCAGCTATTTATACAGAAGCGACGATAGGTAAATTACGATCAATTATTTGTAGAAATGTAGATTTGTATATATAAGAGTACTTTTTACTCAAATATTATTGAATTGTTTATGAAATCCGTTAAATTATTATCTCGGGCGAAGCCGAGACGGGGGATGCTAATATATATATATATATATATATATATATATATATATATATATATATATATATAAAGTATCATTTATATTCTAATTTAATTATTTTAATTAAATACAGCGGGTGAATTCGTTTTCGAATACCCGTTATATATACTGGCGCGCCAGTTAAAGGCTTGTGTGTCCGCAGTATTCGCTGCTGGCGCGTGCCGTTCGACAAGAGCGTACAGTAGTGTGTGTGCGGCGCGTATTAGAGGGGATAGCGGCCGCCGGTCTAATACATTGAACGCGCTCTCTCTTGCCGCGCGCAGTGTATCCCCTCTACGGCATACTCTGTACTTAAGCTTAGTAGTAGAGAGAGACTAGATATCGCGTTCTCTCTCTACTTGTTCGAGTTTCGGCAGTTGCGACGACTACCTTCTCCAGTAGTCGTCACGACCTTTGCCCGGTTTTCGGTATTTATTTCGTGTAACGCAAGTTTTAATTTTACATTTGTAGAAATAATATATTTAATATATTATTTCTAGTGATGTTTAATATTATTTCTAAGTCCGTGTATGTATGTAAAGTACATCCACCAGATCAGATCTAACACCATCTCAAGCATTTTAATTTTAATATGTGTGCGCGGTATATTTCGTGTAGTGGATTTTCTGTTTCGAACGAATTTGCGCGGCCATGTTTTTGGCTGTCGCATCTCCCTCCTTTTTCGTGAGCGCGGCGCGTGCGTATAGTGTATAAATAAAATTAGTGTGATTTTTTAGTAAAAACTTGTGTATATTAAAAAATATGTGTTAAAAAAAATGTGTATATCTTGGATTTTATACATACATATATTGTTTTCGGAGCATGTGACGCACCGCACATGTCTTGTCTTTGCGTCCATCCGCATGTGGGACCGCCGGTTCTCGATCCGCTGGCGATACCGCACGACTCCCAGACAGAAGAACAACGTGGCATTTTCGTCGTAAATAAACGCACGCCAGGGGCGCGCTTTGTCCGTCGGGGCCAAACCGTGCGGTTTGTATTCCGGTGCCGGAATCGATGGCATCCTCAGCGGAGCGGCATCATCTGCAGGAAGTAGCGGTGGTGCAGGTCGTGATGGCCCCGGTATTTGGACATTCGTAGGTAACGCGGGCTACTCGCCGTCGGCAGAAGGCACGTCCGCCCCGTGGATGGCCGCAGGCTTCGATTTGATCTCCTGAATTACCGACAGCCGGCAGCTCTCCACCTGTAGACGGGGCGGCCGAGCGGGAGGCACCACTATGCGAGGACGCACGGGTATCCTCAACATGTTGTTTAATTCCTGTTCGGCGACGAGCAGGTCGCGCTGCGTCCGGGTAAGTTGCCTTTTGAACATAATTTCACGATGTATTCGCTCGGAATAGTTCACGAAAACTGGATATAAATTTTAGATTTAAATTTTAATTTAACCTTTCGGGAGTTAAATTCTTATTTTATTTAAGAGGGCATCAACCCTTGTCCACTCTTAATATATAAATATTTATCGGTCGACTCTTACAATGTCATTATTGCGATATGAATACAAGCGATCAAATTTTCCGGTGAAATAAATGAATCCATTAATATAAAATATTTATTTTTTTTGTTTTTTAATAAAAAATAAATTCATTTATTTTTACATTTATTTATTTTCATATAAAACAATTGAATTGTACTTCTGTCGACTGCCCATATACAAATTAATAAATATTTTTTTTATTGGTCTTACAGTCCAATCAATTCCATCCAAAAATAAAATAAAATAAAAATAAAAATAAAATAAAAATAAAAAATAAGAAATAAAAAATAAAAAATAATAAAAATAAAATAAAAAATAAAAATTAAAAATAAAAATTAAATTAAAAATTAAATTAAAATTATGATGACAGTCAGACTGTCCTTGTTTACATTCACCCCCGTAGACTAATCTGAAAATAAAATATTAGCTGAAAAAGCTGAGGAGCCGTAGCGAGCTCGAAACGTTGGACAAGTCTTCAATTAGGTAAGGGTGTTGGGGACAGTCAGACTGCACTTTACTAACAATGAATTTTTTCAGCTAATATTTTATTTTCAGATTAGTCTACGGGGGTGAATGTAAACAAGGACAGTCTGACTGTCATTATAATTTTAATTTAATTTTTAATTTAATTTTTATTTTTAATTTTTATTTTTTATTTTATTTTTATTATTTTTTATTTTTTATTTCTTATTTTTTATTTTTTATTATTATTTTTATTTTTTATTTTTATTTTATTTTTATTTTTATTTTATTTTTATAGAGGCCAAACCGGTCGAATTTTTTCGCAACGGGATTCGTATGTTGCCAGAAAGATGGGAAAAAGTTGTAGCTAGCGATGGCCAATACTTTCAATAATTCATTTGTAACCATTTTTTCACAGTAAAGGCTCAAAATTTGAAAAAAAACGGGAAAGACTTATTCACATACCTGATAATAAAAATATAATGTGCGTAATATCGTTGTGCGATATAATATATTAATTTAACAAAAGATTTATATATTTTTTCTTTTCTTACAGTGTTAATCCATTGAATCTTCGGAGTCGGTTGCGCATATACCCCTTCATCGTTTAACCTAGCGGTGACTCTCCTAGCGGCTCCTAGCCTAAAACGATCGTGGTCCGTTTGTTTGCACTTCCAGCAACACTTAGTTCGGTCGTACACTGTAGCAATTTTATTGTTAAAATTATGTACTCGGATGTCCGGCTTTCTTGATTTATATTCTGGCGTGGAAGTGTGAATTTTCATAATTTTCTGATTCTCACACTGATTTTTGGTTTCCAGATATTCTTCTACGCGTTGAACGATATCTGACGTTGTTGTGACATCATGACGACGAATATGTAATCTATATTCGGCAAGCATATTGTAGTACATCGTTTCGGTTTTTTGTTCTTCTGTAAAACCTCCTTGACTTCTCATTAGTGTAATTAATGAGTTATCGAACGCACTGATGTCTTCATTAGATTCCTGTACACGGTTATGAATTTGTCGATCTAGATTTCGACGTTCGCTAGGTGATAAATAAAACTTTCTTAATCCTTTTTCTAATTCCGAAAACGTTTTAAAATTTGAGGCATAATTCCTATGCCACAATTGTGCATCACATCGCAATAATTCCGGGAATCCATTCAAGATTTGCTGTTCGGATAAATTATATGCTCTTTTTAACTCATGAATCCTTTCGAGGAATGAGTGTAGGTTTTTACCATCAAAGTGACAATTCCAATTGCTCATTTGGTCCATCACTTTGGCGTTTTCTTGTGCAGCCGACGGTTGCTGTACGTACACAGTAGCAGGCGGAGTGCTAAAAGGTGTGTTCGCAGCTGGGTGTGCCACGACTGGACTGGACGTTGATGCAGCTGCTTGTTGATTTAATAGTTGCATACGTAATTGACGAAATTCTTCCTCAATTTCTTCAAGATCTTGAGTTCGATTTACATCTTCGTCGAAGTCTTTTTCATCTTCTGGTTTGTCGAAAAAGAGCTCCGGGCGAGCCCGTACATATGAAATTAAATTTTGTCGCAAATACGCTTTCGTACCTTCTATAGGTAAATTATTTTTAGCAAGTTCTCGTTCGATCTGCTCTTGCGTCAGTTTATAGATCCACCTTACACGCGGTTTTGCCATTTTAGCAAGATTTTAATTTTATACAACAAAAAAATATACTGTATAATATTTTTACTTTATCTGGAACGGAGAAAATAATTTCTTTTTATTTTATTTATAAGAAAACTATTACTTCAGTTTTCTATTTTCAAAACGATTAATTTTAAATAAATTTCGATTTGTATTACTTCGTGCTTCGGCTCAACCCGCCTTAGCACCTAGTCGCTCAGCCCGCCACTAGGCTCTTTTCACACAAATCGAAAAAATAAGGTTTTTTATAAACGATTTAAAAAAATTCCGCTTAAAGAAATTATTCTATAATTTCAGAAACAATAAACTTTATTCAAATGTAAATTTTTCGGATTTACAATACTAGTCCCTGTTCGGGCGCCGTGTAACGTTCCTGTCCCCCTCGGGATAGCCTATGCGGTATTTTCCCAGGGTAGTTTGAGAGGGGAGGAAGTTTTTGTTTAATTCTGGAAAAGTCGCGTGGCGTATTATAGCCATAAAGTTTATGGCTAAAGATTAATTCGGCGTTGGTATCTGTTAAGAATTCTGATCCTATAATTCCATTGTAAGGAATAGGAAAGTCGTCTGATACTACGAGAAGTTCGATTCTTTGCCCGGCGATTTTTAATGGTACGGTACCTAGGGTTGTTTCTTTACTATCTCCTACTCCTGCTAGTATGTAAATTTTTTATTCGTTTATGTGTGCCCCTTTTGGTATTGATTCTATTTTGATAATGCTTACTTCGGATCCACTGTCTATCATAAAAGAAAGAAGATATTGTGGCCCGAACTGAACCTCTACGTATGGGACGTAGTTGCTTATTGTGGCTCCGAGGGTATTAGTTCGCCTAGCAGATTAGATAATTGGTTTGTGTTCATTGAGCGCCTTTGTCTGTCGCAAGTCCCCCTGTTCGCGCTCTCGTTCTGGAGACTTCGTCCATTTCCCTGATTATATTGCCGCTTTCGACATTCCGATATTGTGTGCCCTGGGTACTTGCAGTAAGCGCACGTGGGTCTGTTAGAACTGGTTGCGGTTTGTTGAGCGGGATCGCGTACCCTACATGTAGCTTCAGAGTGCCCTAACCTTCCACATTTTTGGCATTTCGGAATCGGTTTTTGTTTATTCATTTGATTAGTTCGACAGAAGTTAGCTGTATGGCCAGGCTTATTGCATAGCTGGCATGTTATAGACGAGGGTCTATTGCTACTTCTGCAGTCGCGGACATTATGACCGATTGTGTTACATGCTTGACACTTGATTGTTGCGAAGCACTGAGAGGTGGTATGATTTGACCGTCCACAAGTTCGGCATAATAGCGTTTGGCTTGGTCTTTTTTGACATTCTGCGAACGTATGACCTATTATATTGCAGTAGCTGCAAGGGGTATTTCTCGGAAGAGTTAGATTGTTTATCTGTCTGGGGTAAATATTTTGTTTATTAGGTTTATGGCGTATTTCTTGCCTCCTAAATAAATTCACTCGAGCTTCGAGTCTTCCTTCTACTGCTATCGCGTATTTTACTACGTCTTCAATAGGTTCATTCTCTTTCAGTCTAGTTTCGATTTCGGGTTTTAATCCTAGTCGAAAACATTCTATGATTGCTTTTTCGATGCTGCGCTTGAAGGCAGGTGTATTTGGTGCCTTGGTTATGTGGCGATTTACTTCATAAATTTGAGAACCGATGTCTCTCATTCTATTCGCGTATCTTATAACTGATTCATGTTCACCCTGGTATTGACTACTCAGTTCGCCGAGAAGTTGGTGCACGTTTTTCGATAGGGCGTAAAAGTCCTTTAAATGTTCTTTAAATTCTTCGACTGTGGCGAATGCGTACCCAGATATTATTTCTCTTGCTTCACCCAAGAGTTTTCTCTTAAGTAATTTCGTGAAGCTTTCTTCGAGATTATTGCTTATCAGTTCCCTAGCTTCTGTACAGTATTCTAAGAAATGGCTAAGGGGAATATTTTTCCCGTCAAATTCAGGAACAAATTTTAGTGCTTCTTTCAAAGATATGGTTGTTGATTGATCGTTTGCCATTTTAGTACTTGGTAGGTGTTCAGCTATTAAACAATCACTTGTCAGGTGCGATAAGTATGGTCTAATCGTCTTTTGTTCGGCGAGGTCTATAGAGTCACCGGAGAACGATAAGTTTTCAGGGGTAGATGAACCTGTGTGTATGAGACTGACGTCTTCTATATTTTGTTCGATATTCGATTGTTCTCGAGGCGTTGATGTGCCGGATGGCGTAAATTTAACCTCTTTTAAGTCTTTCGGAGGAGTTCTGAATTCGTTCTCCCTTGGTTGATTCTCAGGTTCGTTTTTTATTGGGATTTCTAACTCCTTCCCTGATCGAGTTTTACTACGTGTATTCATTCGATTTTTAATGTATATGTGTAAAAATGTGTCTCCCTTTTTATTTATACGGTTGTGAGGCAATTGCGTATGACTACCGTTTGTTTTGATATTTTATTAATTAGATTTTCTCTCTCTATTTCTCCAATTGATTTGTTTAAATTATTTTTAATTGTTTCCTCAACCTTTACCTGTTTATTCTAATATATATTTGTTCGTAAATTGCGTGTTACGAGATATATATTGATTAGTAGTATCGTTTCGTGGCTATCGTTTGTAGCTTAGAGGCTTTGGTGCTTGGTCGTATTAATTTAAATTTCTGACCGAGAGGCAGTTGCGCATGGCTATCGTTTGTAGCTCAGAGGCTTTGGTGCTTGGCCGTATTAATTTATTTTGTGTTTTTTTTTTTTTTTTTAAATCCTTTCGAATGGTGAGGTTGGGTTATTAATTTGTTAATGTTAATTCATTTGTTTAATTTATAGCATCCCGATTTGTTATGTTATGTTCTTTCGTCCCCCCCTTTTTTATTATTAAATTAATTTTTGATTATTTAATCTCACTTCTATTCATGAGGTTTATTCCGTTAAGGAAAGTTGTTCAAACGCCTTTTCTAGGCTTTCTATAGTTTCAGTATCCTCCTTTTTAGGTGATTTATGTAGGCTTATTATAGCCTTTATAATTGTAGCAATAATGCCTTGTAAGTTTTTCTCATCTCCTTGTTTTTCTTTTAGCAAAGTTATAATTTGTTGTTCTCTTTTTTCTGATTTTGTTAATTCGTCCTGCTCTTCGGCGAGCAGGGAATATATTTGTAATATCGTATGTTTCAATTGTTTGTTTTCGGCTTGTTCCTTATTCAAAGCCTCTTCCAATTGGTCTATTCTTTTATCTAAATAGTTCCCAAATTTCCAACGGTCGTGATCGTTGCCGATTAATGCATCAATATCTTGTTCTAGGCGTTGTAACCTAGTATCTGTATAGATGCTAATTCCTTCGGGGTCTAGTATTGGTATCATATATATTGCTTATATATATTTTATTATTATTATTGCTGTATGTTTTTATATATGTAATATATATATATATATATATATATATATATATATATACTTTTTATTTAGTTTTACCGTGTTATTGGTAATGGTTATTGTTATTTTTGTTATTTTATTTATTGAATATTATTGTTATCGTTATTATTTTGTAGTGGATCGTTGATGAAGTTTTGACGTGTAGAAAGTTGCGTGAGAAGAAAAATAACAGGCGCGCTACCTCTAGTGTAATCAAAAATCGGGGAACGCGTGTTTGCGCAGATGTCCGTTAGGCGCGCTTGGACGTCTTTGTGTAGTTCGTGCAGAACTTTTATTGTGTGGCAGCGAGTGTACACGTCTAGCTTGCTGCTTTCTTGCTAGGCAAGTGAACGATCATGGAGTCAGATAAGTTTCCTTTCATATATTTTTTGTTATTTAATTATTTATTGTTGTAAGTATATATACATATACATGTACTCGTATACTCTTTCCTTAATTTTTCTTTTCTTGTTTATCCTTTTATAAGTATACACTAGTGTGTATATATGCATATATATATACATATACATATGTATATACCTATGTATACATATGTGTATTTTGCAAAGGTATATATATATATATTTATTTATGTATATATATATATATATATATATATATATATAACCGCTTTTTTTCTTTTTGTATTTTTATTGTATTATTTTTTTCAGGTTCTCATTAATGACATTATGGTGAGCATAAGGATCCGTCGGGTATGTTTTCAAAATAACCGTTTCAATGCTTCAAGTTATTATTTCTTTATTTTTTTTTTTTTATTTCAAATGTTACAAATTCTTTTATTTATATGTAATTTGTTTAATTTTCCAGGCTTCTTGTTTCCTGAACCGTAGCACTTCTTTGGGTCTCGAATATTGGCATGAGATACATCCCAGGCAGTCCTCTGTGGGGAGCTTACGCTCCTCGAAGCATTTAGCACAAGTGCTTTTGTGCTGAATTTCTACAATAGCATCGATGGAGAGCAGCGGGTACTGGTGTTGTACCTCCAGGTCACCTAGTGTGCCCTTAATGCCATAAAGGGTTCTGAGAACGTTACAATCGAGTGGTTCAAAGTTGTGATTGTGTGTGGAAAGTTTAGGGATAGTGTAGTGCTTGGACCAGCACGCTGAACACTTTTCCTTTATTTTTCCTCCCAAGCAGTGGACACAAAGTGTGTGTTTGAACAGCTTGGTGCGATCTTCTGGGCTGAGTGTTTGACAGGCATCAGCAAATGCACCTTTGATTTGGGCAGTTCCTCTCGACGGAGGGCCTTTTACCTGGTTTCTTTCTGTTTTCGCAGCTGTCTGCGTTTTTTCTGGAAGGCTTTATTAGTCTTCTTCACTGTCTGGTACCCTATATTATCCACTAAACAAAGAGAACTGAGGTAATATTTTTCCTTTTTTTTTCTTGTTCAAATCTTCTCTCTCTCTTTCTTTTTTTTTGAAGCATTTGTTTTTGTTATTATTTGTTTATATATATTTTTATTTATTTATTTATTTTATCTATAAATATATATAATATATATTAATTTTTGATTCATATATTCTATAGTAGCTTATATTTTCTCTACTTTATTTTTATATGTAACCGAATAAGTGCATGTATATATATATATATATATATATATATATATATATATATATATGTAAATATATGTGCTGAATGTATATATACATTAATTAAATATGTTTTATTATATAGATGAGTATCGGTATGTATGTATATATATTTCTCTGCATGCACATACACATATATATATTTTATATATTGTATTGCCCGTATATATATATATATATATATATATATATATATATACATACAGAAAAACACATATATAGATATATATTCTTCACTATATATGTGTATATATGTTTTTTTTCTACCTTTTATATATATATATTATTGTTTGTATATGTATTTTACTTTGCAAGTGTTTTTAGAAATATAAGTTTATTATTTGTTTATGTTATTATTATTTGTTATATTTTATTAGTTGTTATAGGTTCCACATGAATTGTTTGATGCCAAGTGCAAATAATCCCAGCTGAGCCCCCAAAATTTTAAAGACTAATGTGACGTCTGGGCATTTTTACCCTTCCGTACACGGTACTCTTTATTTTTAGTACATACGTGTATTAATTCAATACACATATGCACCTATTGTTCTAGGCAGTTTTAAGCCTGGAGTTGCCTCCACTAGTTCGGGAATGCCTAGTCGATTGCTTAATGGCAACTAACAATAAGATGATGGATTTTTATGGAGGTTATGAAACCCTATGCTAGTTTTACATAGGTCGGAATCCAAGGCTCTATTTGGATGCAATTTCCTCTTCTTTCGAAGGGGAAACTGAATCCGCCTCGGCCTACCGACCTATTTCCCTATTTACTAAGGATATATGGCTGATAAACTAGGGGGATGTTCAGTCCTACCACATAGGAGGACCAGACACTTCCCCGGAAAAAGGAGATTGAAAGAAAAGGGAGAGAGAGAAATATTAGATTTTTTATTTTTTAAATAATAATGAATTTTAATTCTTACTTGTATACGGCGACAGAGAGGGGACTTACGGGAGACTTCTTGATTAAACGCTGCTGACTGAAAACTGCTGACTGAATGAATTTTGTAGAAAAATCGGGGCTTTATATACCCGATTTTTCCATGATCATCCGCAATCCCTCTCTCTGCTCCTCGTTTTTATAGCTTTTTTATTACATTGTTTACTTTGTTTATTTCTAGCCTTAATACTAGTATAAACAATTAAATTTTATCATAAACATTCGTAATAATTTTTGTCTTAAATATTTGTTGTATTAGAAATGTAATTCAATTGTTTAAAGTGTTAGTTTTACTATAAAATAAACATTGAAAATTGTACACTAGCGCATCGCTAATGTACACATTTCGTTACCTATGAGACCTTCATCGGAGAAACATACGCTTCTGATGTATGATCTTGCGCAAGCCAACGGCGGTATTATGAAATTGTTTTTCCTCGCCCAAATAAGATGATGACATGTTAGATGAAATTCGGTCATTTTAGTTTCGATTCTTATTCTACAAAACTTTATATATATATATATATATATATATATATATATATATATATATTTATTTATATATATATATACATATTTATTTAATAATATATTATTATATTATATATTTTTCTTTATAAATGTATATATATATATATATATATATATATATATATTTACAATGTTTAAATTAATATTATTTTATTAAAATTATTAGCTTGCTGTTACAAAGCGACGGTTGGGATATTATAAATGTTTCCTACAATATTGAAATCGCTTACAACTTCGGTATAGTCAATGCTTTGTGTATATGCCAAAAAAGTTTTGAAAGAAAAATAATAGTAATGTTTTAAAAAAAATACTATTGATGATAAAACCATTCAATTAATTTTAATAAATTTAAGTAACACTACTATCAAGAGAATAAAATAAGAATATTTTAAAATAACTATTAACAGTTACTGTAAATTCTGGCAATATAGCGTGCAACATAGTATCTTGTTGCTTTATACAGTTCATTCTGGTTCATTATGCTTGATTTTCGTGACATCGACATTATCGCCTTATAAATTACATGAGTAATTCTTTACATTAGTAACAACAATAACACATTTCTTAAGCTAACTAAAAACAGCAATAGAAAAAATTATATATTAAGTATCATAAATTAATAAACTTAATAATATATATATATATATATATATATATATATATATATATATATATATACACTAAAAGGCGGGATAAGAAAATTAATTTATAGCAAGGAGGAAAAGCGAAGTAACTACTGCACAACTTTTTTTTTCTAGATTGTGGTTTATCGAACATGTTATAGATGGCTAAATATATCAAAACAGAGCGAGCGAAACATCTCCCATGGAGGTAGACGCAGTTTTTGTCTAAAGGCTAAAAATTATATACCATTTAGGTCAGGTATGAATTTAGGTCCGTACATCGATACTGTGTAAAGTTCTCGAATTTCATTTATATAGCAATAATAGATTTAAACTAAACCGGATGGATGATAATATAACTAAATAATGATTTTGTATAATTATCTCTTTTTTTCAAACAAAGTATCGATTTTTTTAAACAAATAAACATGTTATCTATAACATATAATCTAAATTGTTAGCTCAAAAAGTTTGAATTATTAAATTATTATTTAAATATTATCTCTATTCAAAATAATATTTCGTAATCACAAATAACATCAAATAGAACATTAAAATCAATATTAAAATTGACATTAAGTCATTTCTGCGATTACTAAACAGAATCGTGAAGATATTTTTTTATATTAAAAATAACGTTTTTAAGTTCAGTCACCACCAAGCAACAAGGGACCACCGAAGCACCTCAGGTTAGTAAATCTTGTGCTTTCGCCGTTAAGAGGAACACCCTTTCTCCTCCGACTCCTCTCACTCCCCCACCGACAACAGGGTTGCACCCAATCCCAATCGCGACAATCGAGTCACTGAACTCCATCATCCTCCAACTATCCCAGCTCACGTCGCTCCTATCCAACGCACTAAATCCCCTGCAACATGGATAACACACCTCCAACTAACCGTCGAACTGTCACAGATATTCTAAAGCATTGACATCGACATCCTCGGCCTTTCAGAAACGCATCTTCGGCCTCACCAGAAATTATTTGTCCCCAACTATACCGCGTACAGGCGCAACCGCTCAGCGGTATGGGGGGGGGGGAGTCTAGCCATCCTCATTAAAACATCCGATACAAGGCCATCAAACCTCAGGCCGTCCCAGTGGAAACTTCCGGCATCGAGTTCTTTGGCCGTCACGGCGCGCTCAAAATCTTCTCAGTTAACTCCCCTCCTAAGGAGACCCTGAGCCCCTCTGACCTTTCCCCTCCTTTAGTGTCGGTGGCCACACCATCATCACTGGCGACTTCAACGCCAAACAGAGAGCTTGGAGTTCCAACTAAAACATCCGAAGCGGTGTCTCTTTCCTACGCGTAGCCGTTCGCCACTCCCTCACAACTGAAGCCTCGACTGAACCTACTCATATCCCCACCCAACACAACCACCTCTCCGACATCCTGGACATCTTCGTCACCCAAAACTGCCCACCCTTCTCCGGACCTCATGCGATCCATGCGCTCAGCTCTAACCACCTCCCGGTTCTCCTAGAATTAGCACACTCTCCCTCTCCTCAACCCTCCAGCCAATATCAGACCGACTGGCTGGCCCTAAAATTCCTTTTAGAAACCACAACGCTGCCAGCTATCCGTCTCAGTGTCCCCTCCGACAAAGATTTGGTCGTCGAAGCCATCGCTGCGGCCATCAACACCACAGTCTCCGCCCGCCCCCACCTCATCATCAGAATCTTCCCCATGACATCCTATCCCTCATAGGAGAAAAAAATCGCGCCAGGAAACACTGGCAAAAACACAGACTTCCACTCCTTCGATCAGAACTTTACGACCTCCAACACAAACTTCGTGGGAGACTTCGTGAATAGTCACTCACTAACACGCGCAACATACTGTACAGCTACACTACGAGTTACAAGCAACTGGATTTGGCACCCTTATATGGGGAGGTAGGTTTAGTCGGTAGGCAACATCACCGTGACTGCTGAATCCTACATTACCTGGTTCCTGCCAGTTGTCTATGAAGATTCCCCCTCCCCATGTCAAAAAAGTCGTTTCCATCAGAAGAAATTAGATTTTTACCTAAACATTTTTATTTTGCTTTTTAAATTAATACAATATCAAAATTTTATATTCAAAATGCAAGGAAGAGAATTTTATTAATATTTATTTTTATTTTTAATTAATTTAGAAGTTTTTATATAAAAACTAATGTAAGCTCTTGACTAAACTTAAAAAGGTACCATAAAAGATCATTAATACTTTTAAAGTAAATATTCTTCCTTATATTGGCTAATACGCATGCATGCATCACGTGTGCGTGCGCTGAACAGACCCATTGCGCCCCGTTTCGAAAACGCATACCTCCCAATACGAACATTTTTTAAATTTAATTATAAAACATAACACTTTATTTATGAGTTTAAGACATGATAATTAATCTTAAGAAGATGATGCATAAGATAATAGTAATTACAAATCAATAAAATCTTATATAAATAATTGTTTCATCGATTAAAGTTTGCGAAAAATTTTTATTTTTACTAACTTATTTTTAAGAATTTTGTAATGAGTTAATTATTTTTAAAAACTAGGATTTTTTCTTTAAATTTTTATCTTCTTTAATATTTGCATATTATAAAGAATTTTTGCTCATTTAAATAACTATTTTCATTAGAAATTTGATATAACCCATTTTATCTGATGACCCATTCCGCCCAAGGTTCCCCTATGTATCCAGGGAGCGTTTTCGTCGCCATTGATAAGCGATGTGATTAAATGAGGCTACAACAGATCGAAATGAGAAGCTCCCCGTGTGTTGGCAGAATAAGACGAATGATTTTTTTGCTTGTTTGATAATTGATATATACTTCTATAAATTCTTATATAGGTATTCATTAGTATTTTGTCAAAGACAAAATTGTTTTAAATTTATTATTTATAAATATTTAGTTACAAAATACAAGAGTTAATGTTGATGAAGTTTTTAAGAAGTTATTTTTTAGTTCGGTCGTACATACATTAGCTTCTTTGTCCACATGTACATAAATCTGGAATGTACTGGCTATTTTGATGACAATTATTCTTTCGAGTAGAAATAATATAGTCAAGTAACAACAGGTTTCCATTCCAGTAACTTTGTAAAATCTTCTTCCATAAATTGAAGCTGTTTACTTGCTTCTAGATATGCCTGAAATAGATTTATATTTTTAATGTGTCGTATATAGCCGACAAATATTTATCATAATCTGTAATAGTTAAAATTTAACCAACCTTTTGTTTCTTGAGATTATCCACTAATTGAGTTTGCTTTTGAAAAGCTTGCAAAATCTCTGTATGTTGTCTCTCTGAATTTTTCAAAGCTGATCTCCTGTTTTCTTCAATTTTTCTTATTTGTTCTCTTAATTCCTAAATAATTATATTTATTTTGATAAAAAAAAAAACACTAAAAATTTATATGTATCTTACCTTTTCTTGAACTTGATTAATTTTCAAAAATGATCGTAATTTTTCATTTTCTTCTATACTTCTATTAAATCTGATATCTCCATTGCATATGAGTTTATTTAAAGATTTTAAGTTTTTCTTTAATTCTTCTATTTCCTAATATTAATTTATCAATTTACTAATAAATAAACTAAATATTGATTAGCTATTGCAGTAAATATAAAAAATACTTTTTTGAAAGAAACAATTTCTTGTTGTTGTAGAAATATTTTTGATTGTAGTTCAGAGTTTAAATTTTCAGCTTTTTTAATAGTTTCCTTATACATATCTATTTCACTGTAAAGATGATCATTTTTTTCTTCCTGTTTTTTTATTATTGATTCTAAAATTCTGCATGTTTCATCCTGATAAATAAACATTAGATTACCCTCGTTAAAAAAACTATGTATAGGCACCTTGAGCATTCAAATTAGAATATCGTCTATGCGTACAAATTTGTAACTTTTCATTCCTAATACGTTGAAAGCATACTTATATATATTCTAATATATAAAAAAAATTAAAAAAATAAATAAATAAATAAATAATATATATATATATATATATATATATATATATATAAACAACAACTTGGTACAAAAACTTGCATAGGAGTCTATGCACATAGAACTTGCACCAAAATTTCTACATAACTATAAAGTACCCAAAGAACTTATCATTGTTGGCCTTATTTATTATTTTTATTGAGTAGCTTTCAAAGTAAACTCAAATATTTTAAAGAATTTTCTAATATTAATAAAAACAATTAAAATTTAATTATTAAAAAAAATTAAGAAATAAAATTTCAATTAATATTATTAATCATAACCATTTTCCAAATTTGAAATAGATATAAAGTTGCTATATTTTGCTTTTAAACATGACTGAAGTCAAAGGTTAAATAAATATTTGCATTAATATCATAAATTATACATTCCTTGAGTACTTTCTGACTTTATACATATTTTGGAATAGAACTATTTAAATGCATAGTTTTGAAACGAGTAAATCAGAATATTGAAATAGCTGAATATAGAATAAACAAAAATTCTATTTTATTGTGATTGAATATTACCTTCTTTTTAAATTCATATTGGGCACTATGCAATTCTGTTTGCAGTTTTGTTATCTGTGACTTTAGAAAATTCACTATTGTTTGATTTACAGACCGTATTTTATTTTTCTTTAAGCAGCTTTTTTCCTCGTACTTACCAAATTCATACTCATTTTTAATAATTCTATAACATTGATGATTTATATATAAACCAATATTTAATATTTTAAATAAAATATTTATTTTAACCTTTCATTAAAATATTCATTTTTTATAAATTTTCCTGATAAAGGTTCTTCATATATTTGGTCTGCCATTGATTTTTGCATGTTTTGAAATTTTTCTGAGTTTACTTTATCTGTTTGCATTATGCAAGCATGGATTGGGCTTTGTACAGCATCTTCTTGTTTATTAATAATTGATTCAACTTCTACCATTAAACTCTTCACTTTTTCTTGAAGTTCTTTATTTAATTCTATAAAATCCCGCTCTTCGTTTACTAATATTTGTGAACACATTTGTAAAAAGTTATAGATCAATCAAGTTGGGATAAGGATCTTCATTAATTGAATACATACGACTATACGAGTCGTAGGTAAGACCAACGAAGATAGACGGTTAAAGAAGCACAAAGCCCATAGGCACGCGGGCAACTACTGTCGGAGAACATTGATAATTAGTAATGTTCCCGGAAATCCAGGTGGCGCTCATACAAGTACCCCAGTTCCCCGGCCGTAACCGCCATTTATGAAATTTATATGTAGGATGTGCAATTCTAATAATGAATAAATTCTGCAAAAACAGCTCCTGTATAGTCCAAGTAATATTGAATAAAAAAAATTATTTAATTATTAAAACGTGAATGTATTATATTCACTGTTATTAATATCTACTTTGTAAATAGTAAAACACATGTCCTGATGAAAATGGGTTTTTAACATTAATTCAAATTCTTTGAAAATTTTTTTATTTTCCTTGACGCTTTTCATTCGGAAATTTTATATTAAAGTTTATCCAAAAATAATTGAAATAATGAACTTCAATTTTTTTAATTAATTTTTGTTTTCATAAACTTGCAAGAAAATTTTAACAGTCTATTACAATAAAATTAATTACAGTCACTCAAGTTTATTAATTTAAGTATGATTAAATAATTTTTAATTAAAAATTTTAGAATTATGATACATCTTGGAGATGACATAAATTTTCAATGAATTGGAATTAACCTTATTAATACATTTTCAAAAGGGATAATATATAATCTTTTGTTATATATATATATAATATATATATATATATATATATATATATATATATATATATACATGTAATGCATATAAATCAGCTGTTAATACTATTAATATATAGTGAAGTATCTATTGTAGCATTTGCATAGTATTTTAGAAAAGTATTTTACTTTAATTATTCGTAGCATATTATTTCTTATACGTAATTGATAAATTTATCCAATATAATATAAGAATAAATCATGCCTGTCCGTCAATTCTGTGCTTGTTATAATTGCCGAAATTCAAAAAAGGATCCATTTTTATTGTTTCATCGATTCCCGAAAAATACCGAAAGGTTAGTTTTATTGTATAATGTTAAAAAAATTACGTATTGTTTCGAATATCATTAGAATTCGCTCAAAGTTTATCTGGATAAAAAATTTCTAACGTTTCTCCTATATTTTTTCTACGATTTTTAGTTCAGGCAAATTAGGTAAAACATGTGCGAATTGCCAACATTTTTAAAATATCAATTTTTTTAAAGAAAATTCTAGATCAGGAAACGTGTAATAAAAGCATAAATTGTCGGGATCGGGTTTAATTATTACATAATAGTAAGAAAAGCTTTTTTTTCTATTTTATCAATAGTTTGAAAACTATTAATTATATCAAAAACTGTTAACTGTTTCCTATAAGTTGTGCAGGTCATAATCCTGAACATAGGTAAATACTTTAATTTAATTAATTAAATTAATTTATTTAATTAATTTATATTATGTTAATATTGTTATTAATAATAATGTTAATTAATTTATTTAATAATTTATATAATGTATTTTCACCAAAATATATATATAATCTACCTTTAAGAAAAAATAGCAAATTATTGTCATTTGTACATTGTCAACATATAGGCCCAATCATTTCTACAACATTTTTATTGAATTGTTGGTTTTATTAATGATTTGTATTCATGATGACTACTATAAAGTGTGTAAAAAAGTATCACATTGGGAAAAAAATATTTAAACGTGACTTTAGAAGCGCGATGCTCAATTCGTGTAAAATTTATTATAAACCGATGTCAGTATATCAGTTACCATCTTGTTTATGTAGAATCTGTAGTAGAAAATACATCAACTTATGAAACACAGGAATGTATGTTCGACTCCGGTCGATCGAATGATTTTTTTTCAAATGAAATAAAATTATTATTTGTAATATACATCGATAACTAATAATAATATATGTGATAATGTAATCCCATAAATGTAATATATATAAATATATAAATATATATATATATATATATATATATATATATATATATATATATGAATAAATAGTTATATTGTTTTTGTTCTAATCTCTGTTTTTCAATTTAAACTATTTTGCTTAGTCATGCATTTTCACGTATATTTAGTTATGTAGTACACGAAATGTATAACTTCGTTAAAAAATAATGATAATTAACTGGAGATTTCATAGACCTCTTAATTTGTTAGGTATTTTGACTTAATTGGTAGAGGTTCGAACTGGTATTATTCTGCCTCGAGCGTGGTGTATAAAATACCGCTGAAAATGTAAATAAAGTCTATCTATGTATCTATCTCTTTCAGGCAAGGACGCACTTCCTTAAGAGCTTCCTAATCACACGTAGTACACGTACGTAAAGTGCATGAATGATACGAATGTACACCCATACGGTGGCACCACATAGCGTCAATCACTTTTTTATTTATTTTATTTAAAGTCGCTCTATTTATGCTTCCAAATACCGGTGCTAATCAGCAACGGAGTTTGACGATGTGTTTGTAAACAAAGCACATGTAAATTATTACAGCTGTGCTTATGTGAATCGGTCGAGACCGGGATTTGTACTCGGATCACCATGTTACTAGTCCTTGGCTCTAGTGATCGAGCCATCGTAGGCATCGCGTCAATCACTTCGTCTGTACGAGCAGATATTTCATCTGTAGATCAGCAGATATTTCATATTTCGAAGGTTTGCAGTATGTTTCACTGCAACTAACTAGAGATATTGGAACAACGTTTCTGATCAATCTTCTTCTAGCTTAAGTTCGTTCTTATTACATTTATCAATAGTGAAGCCTGTACACTTAATTTTTAAGTTACTATTACATGTATCAATAATTAATTAGTTCTATTCGTAAACATGAATCTTTTTGTAGGCTTGTACAAGAAACTAAACTTTAATATGGGATAAATCTACGACGAGTCATCGAGCTCATATTGAAGCTCTTCATCGAAGCCTTCAAGACATTCGATCTATGAATAAATTAATGAGTGGAATAATTGTTATTTTTACAGGACATTTTCAAGAATTATTACCTGTCGCTGCAAAAGGAACTAGGACAGATATTATTGAAACATTTCTGAAATCATTATCAATATGGAAAAATGTCCAAATACTCAGTTTAAAAACTAATATTAGAGTTCATCTTGGGGGAGACAATTCGGCTTTTCTTTAAGATTTTTAACTGTCGAAAATGGAACTGTTTTTAATAATTGCGATTATACTGTATTTATACGGTATTTCTGTAGTAAAGTATATATAGATTATAATGTATTATACTGTCAGTACAATTTTATATACTACATATGACTTAATTGATCATATTTACCCCTAGATTACCAGTTCATTAGAAAAATCGCATAATTGGATTTCCATCATATCGGTAAGTACACTAAACTACATGTATGGTTATCAAATTAATAATATTATTCTAGACAAAGCTCGAGGTACAGGAAAGGAGTATACATCCATTTATAACATTACTAATAATTAAGATGCTATTTATTTTTCAGCAGATTTTTTAAATTCATTCAATCCTGCAGGATTTCTACCACATCATCTCCGTATTATATTATGAATTTCTATTACTTTCTCCAAACCCTGCAAGATTATGTAATGGTACGAGATTGCGAGTAAAGAATATGCAGAATTACGTTATTAAAACGACTATTTTAACTGGTTCAGTTGAAGGAGGAGCTTTTCTCATACGTCGAATCCCAATGGTCCCAATGAATCTACCTTTTCTATTAAGAAGACTAAAGCTTTCAATAATATTTTCTTTTACCCTCATGCTCAATAAAGAACAAGAGCACATATTTAAACATATTAGGATATATTTAAAATAAGAATGCTTTTCACACTGATAATTATATAGTGAACTTTCTTGAACTGTTAAATCTGAAATTAGTATATTTTGTTTCCACTAAATTAAATAGTTACGAAAAATATTATACCCCGGGGGCATTATAATTTTCATATTATAATAAGTTAGTTAATCATTAATCTCGAGCGATACCGATACGAGGGTCGTTAGTTATATTAGTAAAGATCAAGAAAAAGTAAATTTGAAGAGAATAATAATGCAAATCTGCAAATTTAGGGATTACGATTGTTATTGGCAAACTGAAGGTTATTCCAGAAGTAATTTTCTGCGTAGGATTCTAATTCGGAATCGGAATGTGTTCAGGAAAAACATTTGAAAGATATACTCTTACTCTTTATAAGCCAAATTTAAGATTTGAGATATCTTTTTTTCATTGAAATATAGTTGATTGAAATCAAGTATTTTAGCAGATCGAAACTGCGAATTTCCCTCGTTGAAAAACATCCCAACCTGAGTGGTGTAAAGATAAAGGAATGTATATTTGTAGATCTTCAGATTCACAATGTAATGAAAACAACTGAATTCCAAAAGTTGACGAGTGTAGGCGAACAAAAGCCTATTTAAATTTCAAAAACATTCTGAATGGTTATTTAGTTAACAAAAAAAGTTTTAATTATCAAGAGCCAAGGTCTACGATGGCTCGATCGCTAAAGCGAAGGATTAGTAACTTGGTGATCCACGTTCAAATCCCGGTCTCGGCCGATTGACACAAGCACCACTGCAATAATTTACATGTGTTTTGTTTACAAATGCATCGCAAACCTCCGTTGCTAATTAACACTGGTATTTGGAAGCATAAATAGAGCGATGTTAAATAACATAAAGAAAACAATTATCAAGAGCTGATAAATGGAATACTAACAGCTTCGAAAATATAGGTTTTAATATAAGCAAAAAATTGCACTATTTACATTATCATTTGGATTGGATCCCTAAAAATGTTGGTGATCTTATCAAAGAGCAGGGTGAATGTTTTCATTAAAATATAGCGAAATGGAAAGGCGTTATCAAGGAATATGACCTTTAGCTATGCTTACTATTATTACTGGTTACAAGATATCCCCAACAAAAGTAAAAGACATTTTATAAAAGTCAAGAAGATTAGATATACTTTATAAGAGTCATTCGTTTCAAAATTTAATGCTCTAGAATAATAAATATTACTTTAAGGGTCTGGCTTTATAGTGTCGCAGCTTACAGAGTTCAAGGGTTAAGAAAATTATGGTATCAGATTCTGGGCTTATTGCCTTGCATGTACAATATATTCCTATCCTGTAAATTAGCTGTTTCTAAACTACTAAAATACTCGATTTTAATTAAGGATATTTCGATGAAAAAATGTATCTCAACTCTTAAATATGGATTTTAAAGAGCATGACTAGACCTTTCAAATCATTTTCCCCATTTCTAGAAAATAAATTTTGCCGCGATGTTATGGGACCTCTAATATACATAAAAATCACGTTTTTTTAGATTAGGATATCTAAGAAACCTGAAGTGATGGACAAATTCTGACTTCAGATTCAAATTCTATACAAAAAATTACTTCGGAAATAACTCTCAGTTCACCAACAACAAAACCATTACTATCATTACTATCATATAATGTTTATTTTTATAGTTGAAAGAACTATTATTTTTTAAGAAACTGGAGATATTTAAAACACTATGATTCAGAATAAATTTACAAAATTAAATCTACTAAGATGATCGAAAGCTCTTTTTTCAAGATCAAAAATAAGTTATTAGATTACATTACTGTTTAATATAAAGTCGTAAAGCTATTCAAAAAATCTAAAAAATATATATAATTCTAAAGATTCGATTTTGAAATGATATGATATGAAAATCTTAGTCTTTGCGTTGTACCGTAAAAGAAATATTAGTTTTCGATTTATCAAAACTGCAAAAAAAATTCAAAGCTGAATGTTTACTCCAATGTTTACTTCAAAAGCTTACAATGCTCATCATAAATCACTGAAAAATTTCTTATTTCGTTCTATTCAATATTTAAAAAATTTTTTGCTGAATACTTTCAATACAATAAAGGCTGAAATTATTAAAAATAATTTGTAAGCAATCATAAAAAAAGTTAATGAAGAACCTTTCAGGTTTTAATATAATTAAAAAATTTTATTTAATTGAAAAAAAATTAATAGAATTAAAATAGTTGAAAGCTTCTATAAAGATTGAGACTTATTTTAATTGTGATCAACTCAGTGACAAGTATATACGCTAAAAATATATAAACAAAATAACCTCAAATGAATGTTAGTAAAGAATAAATTTTGACAAAAAATTGGTTAGTATATAAATTTAAAAGAAAATTATGATTTATCATCATGTCTACTTTAAAATCACGAAAACATAATTTATTTGACCAAAAAATTGAAAAAACAAAGAGAAATAACTGGAGAAATGTAATATTTAGTTCTAATAATTATCCGAAAGATAAATATAAAGGTCAATGGAAAAATGATAAAAAGGAAGGGAATGGTATACAAATAAGCAGGTATGTCAAAGAGAAGTTTAAAAAAGTCAAAATTAATTTTAACGAATAACCCAATTTTTAGAAATAATTTATTATACAATGGGCATTGGTTAAATGGAATGAAACATGGATTTGGTATACTTAGTAAAATTATTAAGTATGATCAACTGCTAAAGATCTATTCAGGATTTTGGTTTGAAGGAAAAAAAGAAGGATTTGGTATTCAATGGTATCAGAACGGTTTTTATAAAGGAAATTTTTTAAAAAATAAGAGGCATGGACTTGGAAAAATGTGGTGGATTAATGGCAAATATTATGAAGGTATGTGGAAAAATGATTTGCTTCATGGAAGTGGACTACTTAAATTTTGTGAGTATTAAAATTTATTTTGTATAATTTTTTGTAAACTGAAATTGTTTAATATTTATAATGTAATTAATTTTAATTTACCAATCTCATATTTAATGCTATGCTAAAATATTTTAAGGTAATGGAAATGAATATAAAGGCCAATTTGTTGATGGGGTAAAAAAAGGAAAGGGAGCATTTTATCATAAAAATACTGGACAAATACAATATGGAATTTGGAATTTGGATAACTGTATGTCAAGTACAATAGAAGACTCATGTATTAGGCAAATTGCTTCTACCCCAACTCCTTATGTAATTCCTCAGGTATGATAGTTTTCTTTAAAGTCATTATTTAATATATTTGTTTTGAATCGTTCTATATTAAATAATCTTTTAAAAATATTAAATAATTTGTTAAAATATCTCTATTTTTATTGAATTAATAAAAAAAGAAGTTAAATAGTCTTAATTAGTCAATGATTATTTTTTAATAATTAATTTTTGAATACTAATTCAAAATATTAATTATTATAATCATTTCAATTGCAAGTTATTAAGCTTACCACGGATGCGAGGATATCTTTATTAAATTATCGCTAAATTTTATGTGTATTTATTTTGTGTGTCGCGAGTAGTGTGTGTATATGCGCCCGCGCTTGCCCACACCTATGGGCAGTGGCAGATACTGAGCTGGTTACTAAGAAGGAGAGATAGTTTTAAATAAATTTTCAGTTATTCATATTAATTAATACTAAAATAAATAAATTTGATTGATATTATAATATAAATCAATAGTAATTATTATTAATGGTCTTAACCATTAATATTATAATTATATGAAGACCTCAGATTTTTTTCTTTTTATAAAGTGATTGTCTTATTAGATTTTTATAACACTTCGAAAGGTATTATATATTTATATATTTGAACATGTATTTTAATTGCTTCTACTGATTGAAACATTATATTTAAAAATGCCTTGTCTTATTGTTTTAATAATTTAAAACTCAAAAATTATTTTAAAAACATATTAAATTTTTTAAAATTAATTATCTCTTTGCCATTTTCACGTACAAATATAATACTACTAAATAAATAAATAACTGTTTCTCTTAGCAATTTCTACCAGAATCGACGAATTGTACTGCATGATTTTGAAAGTAACAAAATCAAATATCTTCAGGATAAAGTTCTCACAAAAATAGATAAAATATTTTGAAGGGTGTTTAGTTGACAATATTGAAACAATAGACAGCAATAGTAAAAAATATTTGCAAATATTCCAAAATGTTTTTCTTTAATTTGTATGGATTGCTAAGAAACAGAAAAATAAATTTTAATTGGCTGCAATAAATGTTTGATATATTTTAGACTGTCTAATATAAATAACTCAAAAAAATTATCGATCTTACTTGATTTAATTGAGTAATAAAAAAAGGAAACTCCCGATTTCCAAAGCACACTTATTTTACAGAATTGAATATTAACCTTAAAAATATTTTTTAGTTTACTGCAAAAGACTTATCTGTTTTTGATCTAAATTATTTTATCTCAAAAAAGTTGGAAATCGCCTACTATGCGATCAGGACTTCGAAAGTAGTTTAAATTAACTAATTATATTGAAGAATAAAATAACATATAATTTGATAAAATTAACAATTGGAAATATTGTCGAGTAATTACTAGGCAAAAATACTTTAAGAAAAAATGATTATAAGTTGTAAAATCATATAAAATATTAGCTACGTTTACTTAAATGGAAAGCATCATGACTACTCAGTTTGAATTTCGAAATTTTGAAATGATAAAAAAAAAGTAAACTTTTTTCTATCAACGTTTTTACAATTTATATATACTATTTCCAAGCTAAAGAATCATCCTACCAAAGCCTTGGTTAAAAATCTGGTTTATATATAAAACCACGTATGTCGTATGCAAAAAGCTCGAACACATATTTTCTCCGATACATATAGTTATAGTAAAGCATAGCAAAAAGTTTCCCATTCTAAGAACTTGGAAGATAGCTGCAGAATATATATTTGTATATATATATATATATATATATATATATATATATATATATATATATATATGTAAAATTCAATTATTAAAATGGGAATAATAAAGTTTAGTAACAGTCGGTTTCTCTAGTAGTCCAGACAAATTAGGTCCAAAATGGCCGATTTACCAAAAATTTCTCCAACGCCTATTTTTTGCATTAAATGATAGATGAGGATATGTAGAATAAGACCCTAAATTTTCGGGATCGTACCCCATCGGCGACGTATTTATTTATTGCAAAATATCAAAAATAAAAGCTATTTTTTTACTTTTTCTTTAATAGTTTAAATAATATTGCTCTAATGGAAAAATGTTCCGTATAAAAGTTGTGCATTAGTAAAGATATCCTATTTTACAGCTAAGATCGAGAGAGACGTAGCTGGAGTTGTCTGTGACGCAGTGCGCGAATGTGCGCATGCTCAGTAGGCGGCGCCGCGATGTCTGCGCGAGGAGAGACAAATTGCCGCCAGCCGTCGCTGATGCCACGCGTAAAAACTTTTTATAAATGTTACATTCAAACATAATTACTAATAATTTAGAATGCATTAATAAATGTAAAGATAGATTAACCTTTATACTTGCACTTTGCCAAATTTCAAGTTGAAATGTTAATTAAATGACAAGTAATAAATAATAGTTTAAACAAAAATTTTCTCAACTTCTATTGGTCGTATAAAAACGTGCAAAGGTTCAAAATTTTTCTTTTTTTAAGCGTAATAAAATGCATTTTGTTTCAATATTATAGCGTTAAAAACTTCCGAGATATCGACCTTAGAAACGGCATTTTTAACTTTAAACAGTATAAAAATTTAATTTAAAAATCTGGTCTTTTAGCTTTGATTATTATTAATATCCTCTAATGATTGCATTTTACTGCATTAAAAAATTCCCAGCCGTTGGCGAACTTCGCAATGGTTAAGTTGCAATATAAATAATTTTGCAACTGGTCGCCATTTTGAAAGTACACTTTGTAATTTGAAACATAGTATAAGTAGATGAAAAAACATTTGTTTGCGCCATTATTATTGAATTTCAATTGTTTAAACAAATTGTATAGCTCTTTGAATATCGAAATTTTTTCCATTTTCATTGTTTATTTAACAATAGACAAATCCACTTTTGGAGTTTTTCATGTACATACTTTTGTTCAGAATTATCTCCTACACAACTTTTATACGAAACATTTTTCGATTAGAGCAATATTATTTAAACTATTAAAGAAAGAGTAAAAAAAGAGCTTTTATTTTTGCTATTTTGCAATAAATAAATACGTCGCCGATGAGGTACGATCTCGACAATTTAGGGTCTTATTCTATACATCCTCATCTATCATTTAATGCAAAAAAATAGGCGTTGGAGAAATTGTTGAATCAAAACCCTAATTTGCCTGGACTATAGAGAAAAATCTTGTATTTAGGCAGTAAAAACTGATGTCCAGAAGTTTCGGATCGACTTCCAACGGCAGTTTCGTGCTTAGGATTTTTTACCAGTAAACTAAAAACATTTCTATATAATATAGCTGAGCTATATATTCTATATACCATAGCTGAGAAACTATGTTGGAATCCCTATTGTAGATTTTTATTACTCTGATAACTTCATAAGCAATATTCAAAAGTAGTTGCATCCAAAAAAATAATAATATTAACATCGCCACTAAATTGAAAAGACTAATTTCTTCTTATCACATTCTAATAATGTATTTATTATATCAGAATGACAAAGACTCGGTATGTTTTATTGAAATTAATGCTTCATATTAGTGACCACTATGTTCAAATTTTTATAGTAACTAATAAAAATACAATAGTAGATTTGTAATCAGTAAACACAAAGTATTTCTATATAATATATTGTACAACAACTAAGAATATTTGTTTTTTTCGTTTCACATATTTGAAATATAGAAGTTATCTAATTATGAACTTCAGACAAAGAAGCCTTTCAATTAGTGTTGTTTCTGAGTAAGTGCACATATAACAAAAAAAGCAAAACATTTTATGTGTTTTTATAATTATAAATTAATCAATATATTAATCGGATGTGTTACATTTATTTTTTTTAAGGATTTTCTTCTATGTTACTTATAATAAGTACGTATAATTAACAAAATATTTCATAGAAATAAGTCTACATTGAAAAAATTTTGCACTTTGAAATTTTTTTTTGATGTATGACAACTAAAAATTTGTTTTTAGAAATTCGATTCTTGATTTGAAAAAATAGTTATTTAAATTAAATAAATATTTTTTAAAAATAAAATGTTCTTTTAATTATTAAATTTAAAATTTTTAGGGTATTATCTATAACCAAAATTTTTAACATATTATTAATTTATTTTTGTTTCTAATGGTTGTTTGTGGAAATTCCTACAAAATGACATTTTTTTATTCGAAATCACACGGAATGGTGTGCAAAAGAGTAAAATACAAAAGTATACTTTCAGTTCTTCAATATTATGAAACTGTGGTGAATATAGGGAAGAGGAACAGATTGCTCTCAAATTCAAAATGTATAATCTATATTATCTTCGGAAGCGTAATGGCTATATTTTTTATTGAAAATCATTTTACTTTCATCAATAAATTAAGATTGCAGTTAACGGTCGTAGTAGTCAGTTTCACTACCAGCCAGTAGGTGGCGTCTTGAATTATATTGAATAACAATTCAAAATATTCAGCTTAAACTACTAATACCAGGCTAGCTCATTTGAATGGTCATGTCTAACTTTAGGATTACTATCATAAAGAAGGTGTGCTGTTCGGCGGTATTATCCTTATTGTTCTTCAGGTTAATCTGACACCAACCACACCTTGTGGATATGTGTGGATTTTTGTTCAATTTATTTTTTGTTACATGGAAAAGTCTCTCTTTCACTCGCTTTCTTTCTGAGCTTCTCCCTCTATCTCTTTCACTCTCAAATCATATTAAATATAACCTGTGAAAACAAATTCTGTTTTTGTTTTTACAGGTTATATTACCTTCGGAAGTGAAATACAAGTTATATTTTTTTCAGTTTGAACAAAAGAAATGATGGAAAAATAGGAAGTTACTTTACCAACAAGCTCCTGAACTATGATGTATAAACATATAAATATATATATATATATTGTAATGCGACGAAAATATAATTTAAATTTGATTTTTAAATATTTCTTAAACTTCAAGTTTCAGATGTACACAAATAATTTGTTTTAAACTTCACCTACTCATCTTCAAAAATCACGGGAGGAGCTCCATCGGCCTGGAAGGAAAAAATAACAAGAAAAAAAGACGTACACGCAAGAAAATACACAATAAGTGATAAGATCGCGAAAACTAAATACCAAATTAGAAATTTAATATCTCGTCTATTTTTTTCTTTATATCAACATATGAAAAGAACTAACAAAAGAGAGAAAAAACAATACTTTGTTTTCCGGTGTGAATCCTGCATTCGACGCTACCTGACAAACGTCGTCGTCGGCTCGTCGCACTTGCCCAAGAAAAACGCAAAACGAATCGCACACGATGACTCGCGCATCTACCTCTTTTAACACTCGGAAGGGTGGTAATGACCCGGGTCCTTTGATGGAAGGCTTCACCTTTCGCCTTGTTTCTTCCTTTCTCGCCTCTTCTATCGCTCTCTATTCTTCTTCTTTTCTTAATGTTCTTTCTTCTCTCTTCACCTTTTCTCTATACCACGTACTTGTGATTTTTTTTGTATTATCTTTATTATTATCATTATCGCTCTCTATACTTGCTCATTCTTTCACTTTACTCTTTCCCTCGACTCTTCGCTCTCCCTCTCTTTCTGCCTCTCTCTATTCTTCACTCTCTAATACACTCCCTTTTCTTTTTCTCTTTGTCCGCGTCTTCCACGCTACCTTATGTGGTTGGATAGTAGAAACGATGTCCATTTATGATGCAACGACTCCTAGGGGGATTTCGTATTCATCTCATTGCGTATCATTCGAACGCACGCCCAACCCCATAAGGGAGTGAGAGAAAAACACTCCCTTCTCTACTTCTTACACTTGTTCCTCCCTTTCTTCTCCTTACTTTCCAACACTTACTATCTCTCTTACTTTCTTTCTTCACGACTCTACTGTTCTCCTTGGCGGTCAACGACACACTGCTCTCTCGTTCTCTTTCTCTTCTTCTTTTCGACTCGGCGGTGGCGCGCGAAGTCTTCGCATCTCGTTGCTCGCAGGGAAGAAGGAGGGAAGGGGGGGGGGGAGTTCGGCGGCTGCCAGCGACGGCCGACCGCGGTCGTGACGTGCCGAACACGCGCTTACAAGAAAGTCGGTTGACGCCTTTAACACCTTTCTTATTATGTACCCTATCCTATTATCTATAATGAAATTGATTTATTTTCAATACCTCTTATCATCTAATTTATACTTTAGTTTATTATGTCTATATCTCTTACTATCTATCTTATCTATTTATTATCTCTAGTTAATTTATTTCTATTATCTCTATCATCTTAATCTATTTCTTTCTTTCGTTAATTTATTTCTAACAATTTTACCACTCATTGTATTATCGCGAGTATCTATTAGAGAAAAAAAATAAATCGGACTTTTGACATTATTTATGGTTGCATTTTTAATTTGGTGTTTTTTTTAACTTATAAATAAACTATAATTACCTTTTCTATGATCAATAACTACGTCTTATATACATTTTATGACAAATGTATATTAAAAGATATATATATTAAAGAAAAAAAAAATTATAACTATTATCTGTATTCTTTCTATGTCTAGTGAGCAATTATTAAACTTTGAATGAAAGCATTAACTTTCATTCAGTATATATAAAAACTTAGCACTGCTTCAATCCTATAAATTACATAATCTGTGAGCAGACCAAATATTTAGAGGGTTGAAGAAAGAAAAAATTTTTTTTTTTTTTTTAGTTCAACGATTTTCAGGATTATTTAGCAATTTTACTTAGCAACAATGTTCTATTATTTATTCTTATTTCTAATTACTTCTATTTAATTTATTTTATTCTAAGTATTCCTAATTACCGCTAACTTATGCTATTTATTTATTCTTATTCCTAATTATCTCTATTTATTTTAATGATTCATTTCATTTATTTATAATTATAATCTATAATATAATATAATATAATATAATATAATATAATATAATATAATATAATATAATATAATATATATAATATAATATAATATAATATAATATAATCTATAAATTACATAATCTGTGAGCAGACCAAATATTTAGAGGATTGAAGGAAAAAAAAATTTTCATAGTTCAACGATTTTCAGGATTATTTAGCAAATTTAATTCGCAAAAATGTTCTATTATTTATTCTTATTTCTAATTATTTCTAATTTATTTAATTATTCATTTATTTATTTATGTCTCTTATCTCTTCAGCGATGTGGTTGTATAACAATCTGAGGCATGGCTCTTGGTTCGTGTGCGAGACGAACCGGGAGGAGGGGGACCGTGCCGAGCACAAGGCGCGACGGCGCGCGCGAGCGCCTTAATGTCTGCATGACGCGAAATGGCGCGCGCGTCGTCGTTCTTCCCTGCACAAGTCGGCGCGGGCGCCTTGTGACGCTCGTCACAATATATAATCCTATAGAGTTTGCAAATAAATAATAATACATTTTTCTGTATTCTTTTGATCAATACTAATCAAATTCATTTATTAATCCTAATTATAAAACTCAAGCTTTGAAAGATGAAAATATTTCAGGTCTCTTATGACTTGAAAAGTAACACAACCTAATTTTTTTCTCTTTCCCAAATTATTATATATATTTATGACGTACCATAGAAACGGGGTTAGTCTGCGAAGTTATCTTTAATAAAATATGTGTGTGTGTGTGTGTGTGTGTGTGAGAGCGAGAGAGAGAGAGAGAGAGTGTGTGTGTGTGTGTGTGTGTGTGTGTGGGTGGGTGCGTGCGCGCGTTTAGTCTAAACAGAAATATATTTCTGTATTACCATGTTGTTCAATCATAATTTATTATGTTCATTATATTCCACCCTCTCGTCCAATACTAGGGCGGGTTCGAAGGCGTAATGGTCTCTTTTGAAGGCAGTACATTTTATTGAATAAATTTATTTAAGAAATTTTGTTAGCATTGAGATATTTTTTAATTTTCCATTCATAATTAATGATTACTTTTTATTTTTAATCAAATATATATTCAATAAATGATTATTTTCAATTATTAATGAAATGAAATTTTAATTCACCATTATTTTGATTTAATCTAATAGCTTCTGTAGATTATTTAGATTATATCGCGGTTCCATCGCCGTGTATCATTGCGTTGACAGCTAACGTATCTATAAAAGCCAGCGTCCAACATTATATACCTAGATCGTGCAGCAAAGTAACGGCAACATTGCATTATATTCGATTTGAGAGACTGCATGCGAGCGTTTATCTTCTATAAGCATTTGAACGACGTGATTCATTGGATCAGGCCCTAATCCCAAAAATCTAAACTCAATTTCTTTGCAAATGTCTGATCAAAAAGCTGATTCGAGATTATATATATACTAGCATCCCCCATATGGGCTTCGGTAAAAGTACTTGCGACGAGCACATAGTCTCGCGGGAATTATATTATATTGAACTCGCGAAGTTGCGAGCGGCGCGGCGCGGTGAAGGGGGAGCGCCGAGGGCTTCTTGGTGCGGCACGGCGCGAGGGAAAGTGCAAGCAGCACCGCGAAGACGAGCGAGCGCTTCGGAATCGATTCGCGAATTCTCGCGAGCGGCGACGGCGCTGCGCAACTACTAGGCGCGGTACGGTGCGGTAAGGGGAGAGCGAGCGCTCTCTCCCAAATCTCAAATAGAGCCGCACTGACTGCAGATTTTCAGTGTGCCAGCGGCCTCGAGACTGCCTGATCGAGGGGAACCTGTCGTCGGCGCGATAGCGGGCGACAAGTCTCAGCACACTCAGGGCGGGACGCAATCGCGTAATATAAAATAGGATTAGAAATTGTAATACGCTCACGCGGAGCGCTAAATTGAAGCTAGATTATAAATGTAAATATTTTTTATAAATCATAAAATAAATGTATTTTATGATTTACTGTTTCAGCGGACAATGGCGCGCGGCAACTAAGCAAAGAAACCGAAACAGCGGCAGGCGCAGCGGTGCCGAAAGAATTTAATTATTGTTAATTATTTATATATATTTTTTAAATCTTTTTTTATAATTTTCTCTAGAAAATCAGAAAAGATTAATTTGCGTCCCAATCCCAGCAAAGTTGCGAAAAGTAAATTAAAATAATGGAAAAAATCCAATTCAAACTCTGGCGGGTTGAGCCAGAGCCACCCGCTTATGCAAGGAAGAATAGAACATAGCCTTTGGTGGAGTGAAAAGAACTCGATGGCGGGCTGAGCGATCGGGGCCGAGGCGGGTGGAGCCGGAGCACGAACTAGCTCTCACCAAAGCACTATGTTACATGGCGCCCGATCAGGCGAATTCATGGATAGACTCGCGTTTGAATTAAAAATATTGGAATTTTGATAAATCGGACGGAAATTATTTGCTGGATTGGATATTTCGTGTAGAATATAATATAAATATGTACAATATAATATAAATTGGATATTTTGTGTTTACATACTCTATATATAAAAATCTATGTTTCTATAAATAATTGGCCGTAATTTACCTATCGTTGCATCTGTATAGAAAGCTGTTTCAATGTAGCGTCCACTTCAAAAAGTTGATATTTTGCCGACTCTTTTATACAATAATATATATATATATATATAAAATACGGCTTCAATGAAGAAAATTGTACTTTCGAGTTCGAGCGGTAGTAAAAGATGTGCAAGTGTCTCAAGACGACGTTTACTGAGAGAATCATGTTCGGACTATAGGAAATGTCTCGGACAACTACTATAGAGAGTTTTGTGTTGGCGAGGTATAATATAATGTCTAGTTATCCCGGGACGACTCTTACTGGGAGTGTGCGTGTTCGAATGATAGAATACTAATCTCTTCATAGAAGTCGTAATGACATACCTGGACATCGTTTCGCACTAACTATACATGACACTTCCCGTAGAAGTCGTTGCAAATCATCTGGAAATCGCATTCTATCATCCGAACACGAAACTCCTCGTAGAAGTTGTCTCGACATATCTAAACATCGTTTCCTACCAACTAAACACGATAGTCCTAGTAGATATCGTCCCAAGAAAGCTAGCATCGCTTCCTAACGACTAAACACAATACTACCCGTAGAAATCGTTCGGAAATAGTACTGATTCAACATGAATCTTCCCGTAGAAGTTGGTTTTCTCATATCTGGACGTCGTTTTCTATCAACTAAATACAATATTCTCCGTAGAAATCGCTCAGAGACACCTGGACATCGTATTCTATCATCCGAACACACAACTGCATATATAAATCGTCTTGAGGCAACGGGATATAGTAATCAACCGCCCGTACACGCCAATACAATATTTCTCAGTAGAAACGGTATTTAAGATGTGTATATACAATATATCCAATTAATATACATACAATATATATTACATATTCCGTATATTTTCATTTTTTCAATTAAATACCCTGAATATTTTCTTAGTGATGCCAACTGAATTCAAGCAAAATGGTATGGCGTATAGCATATTTTTTAAGGAGACGATTGATATTTCCTTTTTATACAGAAGTGACGATATATTATATATATATATTTTCGAGGTTGTTCGTAAAAGAACTCTATTTTGCAATCATTTCTTTTGTTCAAACAAAAAAAAACAGTCTCTTGTCATAATTGTGAAGTTAATATAATTTATAAAAACAAAAATATAATTGTCGTCACAAATTATATTCAGTATGATTTGGCATACAGAACCGTTTTATAAGAGAAGGAGAAAGAAAGACAGAGAGATGGAGAGAGAAAGAGAGAGAGAGAGAGAGAGAGAGAGAGAGAGAGAGAGAGAGAGAGAGAGAGAGAGAAAGAGAGAGAGATGGGATATGGAGAGGGAGAGGGAGAAAGACAGATTTTCTCACGTAAGAGAAAATAAAATTTACAAAAATCAAAAGATATCCATAAGGTATAAGTGTAATGTCAGATTAATCTGAAGAACAAAAAAGGTAATACCGACTAACGCCACACCTTCTTTAGGATACAAATCCCAAAGTTGGATATGAACATTCGTTTGAGCTGGTCTGGTATTAATACTTTAAGCAGACTGCTTTGAGTTGATGTTCGTGATTCAAGACGCCGCCTAGTGGCCGCTGGTGGAACTGATTTTTAAAACCATTAACTTAATTTATTGATAAAAGTAAAATGATTTTCAATAATAAACATAGCCTATGTCCTTCCTATATGTTCAATTTCATCTATATGTTCAATTTCAGAACAATCGGTTCAGTAGTTTTTTCGGTTATCGTGTACAAACAAAAACACGGTTTGTCTTTATAAATTAGTATGATATGATATGATATGATGATATGATATGGTATGATATGAAGTATGATATTATATATGTATATATATATATATATATATATATATATATATATTATATATGTATGCATATATACATGTATATATATATATATGCATGTGTGCATGCGCGTAATCGCGAATATGCGCACTACGCACCGACAGAGTGCACGCCGCGTGCTACGGAAGTAACGACAAAGAATGGCAGAGAAAGAGAGAGACCTTTTTCTCCAACCAGCTGCCGGATAGCGTGGACGCTCTGACGACACATACGCACTCATCATCCATTCGATCCACCAGCCCTGACTCTAGTGAGGCCGTACCGCCGTATACATACCACCTCTCGAGAACATACCTTACTCTCCTCGTCTCCGACCATGGAGGACCTCTCCGCACCTTCGCTAGCGGACGCGCGTATAGTGCGTATGAAAGAACACTGCAGCTGAAAGAGAGGACGTCGACGACAGCAGCTACGACAGCTTCGGCAAGTAGGCGTTAACATATTTATATAGGCTTCATTCGCGCTCGCCGTCGTCGCACGACGCATGCGCACTAGGTTGTACCTATTTGTCCCTTCGCGTTCACTGTTTCGCATCCCCTGCGTGCGTGTATAGGCTAGTAATGCGTGTAGATGAGTAATACGCGCAGATAAACGTAACGTAACCCTCTCGCGGTAAGACCGCGGTATATATATATATGTAACGTTCGCGTGAATCAATGGTGTTACTCATTGCCCCTTTCCCCGTTTTTGCCCATTCCTGTTATAGCTTGGAGCAGCTGGAACGGTCACTTCGTCAGGCGGTAAGTCATAATTAACACGGTTACAATGTGTATCTATATGTTTTGACAGTGTCATAAAAAAACGGTGCTAACAACATTGCGGATGCAAAACGAAAGGGGGCCCCTTTGTCCGTGGCGTCTTCGGTGCCGATTTTAGCGAGGATATGCGCATAGAAGAAGCCTCCCCCTTGTCGCGCACGTGTGGCCCAGCTGAGGAGCAGCGTCGCCCGGAAGGCGGACAATGTCGGTGATACAGTTCTAGGCAAATATATACAGATTGTCCTTTTATTTCCTATAATCTAAATCAACCACAGAATTTTAACAGCTAACGAAAATTCGATTTAATTAAACTTTGCATATAATAATTCATAAAATAAAAATTCAAAAGAAATTATTACTTATAAACGGTAAATTCAAAATTTTATTCATTTTATTAATTTAATAGAAAAAAGTACAACGATTATTTAATTTCAATTAGTGGTAGTTATTATATTTTTATTATAAAATTTGCATAATCTTTTTACCTCCGCACAAACTAAAACGAATTTTTCTTCATTCATATACTGAAGCAAAATATACTTTACATGAATTCAGATATTTTTACTTGACTTTTTATGCATTATTGTCAATACCATAATAATTTAGAAATAATTTGTAACAAATTGCAATATATTCCAATATTTTAATATATGTATAAATTGTAAATTTAATTGAAAAAATAGTTTTGTATAAAATATTATCGTTTATTTATTTCACAAAAAATATATAAAAATTAATTTAATAGACCTACCGATTCTAGCGACATTCGCACGATATTGTGCAAAATATCGGCAATGTACGCATAATATAGGCGCAAATGTTCAAATAACCATGAACAACATACGTTCACATTAGCTCCACGGTTTACTACAGTCACGCATGATTCTCATATGGTTAGCGTGTCACAGGTATTTCGACTTCAGAACCAAAACATGTGTGTTTCACGCATAACAGTTATCTAACGCTAATTTAGAGCGGCGCTTTGATCTGGTCATATTGGAGCGAAATCGTGATGAGCACGCACTACTGTTTGTGTATGGAGGGTAGAGAGGAGTATCAACTCGGCTAAAATCATGTCAAATACCACGGCAGGACTTCGAGACAAAATTGGCCGCAAGGCGACGACATCCTATGAGGTTGCTCGTTTAAATGCATGCATTTGAAGAAAAGACAGTGGGTTTATGCAGTGAGCATGGAGAGAGGGGAAAGTTAAATTGCTGCTCCCCTACTTTTGCTTCTTTTGTCCCCTTATTCGCTTTGGCTCTTGCTTTCTCTCTGTGTTGCAAGCAGAACCATCAAGCGATTTACAAGACAGTGACGTTTGCCAGAAAAATCTGAACTACCATCTCTAGCTAATTTTTGATAAGCTTTTTCTACGTAAAGCGAGCGGAATGTATACTTCTCTCTACTCTCCATACTCGTACGTCTTGCACCTCTCTGTAAACTCAAATCTCCGCATTTCATTCCTATATATATATATATATATATATATATATATATATATAGTACAGCATTGAATATTTCCTGCATGTCATTGCTTCAAAAAATTAGCAATTCAAATTCTCACTTTTTTATCTACAGAATTCACAACCTGCATTATAACCGTAATAAAATCGTAGATTTCGTTTTATTTCCTCAATTCGATGAATAGAATGGTGAAACAAATTTCATTCAATTCATTAATCCATTCCACATCCGGGCTGACCCAAGTTTAATCTGTATTTTACGTATAAAATTTATTATTATATTGTTAATATTTGTTGTTATTTGATCTTACCGCAAAGTAGCGATTTCTATGGCGCAGTCATATACAAATGTATAGTTAGTTATATACAAATTTTCTGATTTTTTTTTCAACTAACTTTCAAAAATATTGTTAAAGCATTAAGGGTCATCCCAGTTGTTAAATTTTTTTATGATTCTGACAAAATTTGTATCAAAATTGTAAAAGGAAAAATGAGGACGCAAAACGAAATCTACGATTTACACATTTTCATTTTCGTTTTAATAATTCATCGTGGTCTGAGCTCGCAGTATGAATGCACTCTTAACTTTCTTCACTCTATTCTCCCTACTCTTTCTACTAGCTAGTTTTTATAATCGACTGTATGGAGGGTACAGAAAAGGAGTGGGAACTCTGCTCGCATTACATGGAAAAAGCTTATCAAAAATTAGCCGCAGATGATAGTTCAGATTTGTCCGGTAGACGTCGCTGTGTTGGAAATTCATCAATGGTTCTGCGTGCGACATAAAGAGAAAGAAAAAGCCAAAGCGAGTAAAAGGAAGTAAAGAAGCAGAAGTAGGGGAACAGAGATTTAACTTTCCCCTCTTTCTACACTCACTGCATACCTTCATTCTCTTTGCTTCAAATACATGCATTTGAAAGAGCAACCTTATAGGGTGTTGCCGCCTTGCGGTCAATTCTGTCTCCAAGTCCTGCCGTATAATTTGAAACAATTTTAACCGAGTTTCCACTCCTCTCTATTTTTCATAATCTTAGGCTTCAACATTTTACTAGAATCATAAGAAAAATAATGGAATAAATTTTCAAAAATTTAATCCATGTAAAAAGTTTATTATAATTTGTTTTTGAGTATTTCTAATCAACGATAACGTTTAATGTATGTATATATATATATATATTTATCAAAAGCTTTTTAACTACGCGTAGTTGTAAAATCAGATCCTTTTTTGGTTACAAACGCATCATAAACTTTGTCACTGATTTACAAATAACTTAAGTTTTTTATAAAAAATCGAAAAGTAGATACTATAACTGGCTATGTATTACTTTCAATTTCAAGTTAATAAGGTCAATATTAAGGTTTGTGATTATACTATATATAGTATGAAGATTTATTTCACTATGATTCATACAAGATTAAATAAACTAATTATAATTAAAAGTTTTAATAATTATATCTGTAATAATTGTGATAAATTCAGGTAATAAAAAGGAATTCATTGTAATTAGTCGATTTATGTTTAATTATGCTATACATAAAATGCTAGATCAATTGAGTATTTTATTTGTGTTATAGAATATTTCACTTTCATTGGAATAATAGAGAGAAATAATTTTTTAAATTTATGCGTAGAAATGACCATTTCTTCTGATTATACTTTTCAATGAAAATGCTTAATTCCCTGCTAATATTAGATCCGATAAATAATATGCGCAAATATACAGGTAAAGGTTTTCCTGTTATTCGTGAGTGAATATATATATGTATATTACCATATAGTTCTACTTCTTTACTTTTAAGAAATAAACATTTATAAAGCAATATTAACATAATTTTTTACTAACCTTACTTCAATGGGATTTGAAGAAATTTAACCCAAATTCTTATTTATCCATATACATTCTTTTAATACGTATGTTTCTTTTTCTGAAACATTTGTTCTTATTGAGCTTCACTTATCTCATTGAACATGTTAGTAATTATTGATTATTTCATAAATAATGGATACTTTATTTATTTATTTTATTTAAAACTCTTAAATATATTTGAAAAAATATAATAAAAAGAAAACCAGTATGTTTTGTCTGTACTCTTTAATGTAATAAGAAAGAGTAATTATTGTTAATTGTTTTGCATCTTTATGCTAATCTGATACAATAAAATGAATTTATTAAAATTTATAAAAATTGTTTTATATTTATTTGAATTCACTAAGATCATATATGATTCTCCAAAAAAAATAAACAAAATGAAATTCTCAATCCGCATATTTCTAAATAGGTAAGCGCACAATGATAGTTTGAAAATTAAATACCAATTCAGAAATCTATCTTTCTACCTGTTATACATAATTGTTATTTTTCATAGGTTGTAGAATTTTTTTTATTTATCCGTATCTAATTATAGTAAAGATTTTTTATAATATTTTGGCTTTTTATGCTTTATCTTTTTAAAAACTTAATTTATTTATAATAACATTGGCAGTTTGATTCATTGTTTCTTATAATTCAAAACTAACATAGTATTCTAATCAACATCAAAATTCTATTGAATCACTCTAGTTAGTTTAAAAAATAAGTATGGAGTTTTATTCATTATAAAAATTCTTAATTTACTGAAACATTTTCAAAGAACAATGTATTTCTTTATATTTTTTATATACTAAGTGACTATTCAAGGTGAGGAATGTTTTATAAATCTACATTTATTTACATGCATTTGTTTTAATTGCATCATTAATGAGAAAAAGAGTGAAAATAAACAGCTATCATTATTGAAGAAATTTAAAGTTGACCCCAGGAGAACTAGTGACACCTTTGTATAAAAAGGCTGGAAGACAGTCTTAGTTTGTTTGCAAATCATACAATGATATTGATATAAAAATTAGTGAAATACATCTGTTGCTAAGTAAATAATAAGCATGTAAGTATTTTCATTTTCAATACGATTTAGCTTTCGACTCAATATGGTACAGGTAGTGCAATCATTTTAAATTCAATTTATACAACTTGTACAATTTGTAAAGTATTTTGAGCCAGAGCATTCATACCATTTCTGCCTTCTACATCTGATGATTCTATTTGTTCCTTAAGAAGTTCCAGTTCACGAATACCTGATACTGTGACTTCATATTTATGAGTGACAAGACTACGATAAAAGTGAATAGCAAATGCTAAGAATATGACAAGAACGGGCACCAATACTATGCAGGCTGACCAAGCAGCCACTTGTGAAAAGTCATAAAACTTGACCCAGCAAAGAATTGCAATCTCAACCAGAAAGAGCAAAAGTCCTAACAAAGTGGAAAATGCCCAAGCTACTTCTATGTACCAATGTAGTCTTTCATGAGGAGATTCATGTACCAAACTAATGCTGTGTAGATTACAGACTGCTTCAATATTAGGCAGGATGCAGGTTGATATCATAAGCGCCAGCATGTGCACTGCTACCAGCAACGTTGTACAGACTGCAAAGGTCACAAGCATCTCTTTAGGAACTTTTGTGTCAGAATTAAGCTGCACTTCCACCATGGCTACCTATCGAATCAAAAAGAAAAATTGATTAATATTTGTATACATGCATGTATATTTATATATATCACATTATATATCATCATATTATATCATATCATATTATATCATATCACATCAAACTTTATATCATATCATACTAATTTATAAAGAAAAAGCGTGTTTTTGCTTGTACAGTTAAACAAAAAAAACTACTAAACCAATTGCTCTGAAAATTAAAATATATATTTGATATTATCTTCAGAAGGACATAGGCTATATTTTTTATTGAAAATCATTTTACTTTCATTAATAAATTAAGTTAACGGTTTTAATAGTCAGTTTCACCAACAGCCAGTAGGTGGCGTCTTGAATCACGAATATCAACTCAAAGTAGTCAGCTTAAAGTATTAATACCAGGCCAGCTCATTTGAATGATTATATCCAACTTTGGGATTAGTATCTTAAAGAAGGTGTGATTTTAGTTGGTATTATCCTTTTTGTTCTTCAGGTTAATCTGACATTATCGATAAATTTTATTTTCTCTTATGTGTAAAAATCTCTCTCTCTCTCTCTCTCTCTCTCTCTCTCTCTCTCTCTCTGTCCTTTCTTATAAAATGTTTGTATGCCAATTCATACTAAACAATTTATCACGACAAATTGTTTTTGTTTTTACACGTTACATTATCTTCAGAAGTGGTACAGATTATATTGTTTTCATTATGAACAAAAGAATTGATGGCAAAATAAGATTTTTTACCAATAACCTCCACACACACACACACACGCGCGCGCGCGCATTTGAAATACAACTTCTACGGGAAACTATTGTATTTTCGTATACGGGCGATTGAAACGATATCCCGGTGCCTTAAACGATGTGTACTGGGAGTTTCATCTTCGGATTACAGAATATCCAAGTGTTTGCGAACGACTTTTACGGGGTGTATTGCGTTTAGTCGGTAGGAAACGATGTCTAGCTTCTTCGAGATATCTATGTATACTTTCATGATTGGACCGGGAACATGATGTCTTGGTGCATTGGGATATCTTCTACGGGAAGTTGCGTGTTCGGACGGTAAAAGACGCTGTTCGGGGATGAGAGAACGACTATTATCGGGAAATTCGTCTTGGGGCGATAGAATACGATGTTCAGGTGTTTTGAAACGATTTCTATGGAGAGTTTCGGGTTGGAATGGTAGAATACCATGTCCACGTGTTATGGAACGTCTTTTGCGGGAAGTATGGTATTTAGTTGGTAAAATATAACGTCCAGGTACGATGGAACGACAATGGAGAGATTAGTGTCTTATCATTCGAACGCCCAAACTCCCAGTAGATGTCGGCCTGGGATACTTAGACATCGTATTCTACCTCTCCAACACAAAACTCTTTATACCAGTCATCCCGAGACATATTCTATCATCTGAACATAATATTCTCGGAGGAAGTCGTCTCGAGACACTTTGATTTCTACCATCCGAAATTGAAACTACAATTTTCCTCGTAGAAGCCGTACGTAATATGCATACATACATACATACATACATACATACACATATATATATATATATATATATATATATATATATATATATATATATATATTAGGTTGTCAAATATTTCCCTTCCGCTTTTTTATCTTATGAATTTCGCGGCTATGTACAAAGCGCTACAAAGTTCGTATCTGGCATTACAATACATCATTTGAAAGTTCTTGACATAGCGTATAAAACGATGGAATGCATGATTAGTTTAGATATTGCATTCAAACCTTACTAGACGGGTACACATGGAGTTCACTAACGATGAAATTCGCGCTATTTTAAAGTTTTCCTTCGTCAAAGGCAAATCCGCTAAAGAAACGTTCCGTGAGATTAATGGTGTTTTGGAGGATGGCAAGCTATCACTTTGAACTGCAGAGGAATGGTTTCGACGATTCAGAGCCGGCGTAAACGACACCATGGATAAGCCAGTCGACGGATAACCCGTGACGACGAATACCGATCAAATCATGGAATTTATCGAGTTAGACCGGCGTGTGGTATCTCGTAACATCGCCCAGGAGATGAGAGTTAGACACCAAACCTTTTTAAATCATATGCAGAAGGTTGGATACAAAAAAAGCTTGATATTTGGGTGCCGTATGATTTGACGCAAAAAAACCTTCTGGACCGAATCAACACCTGCAATGTGCTGCTGAAACGGAACGAACTCGACCCATTTTTGAAGCGGATGGTGACTGGCGACGAAAAATGGATCACATATGACAATATCAAGCGAAAACGTTCGTGGTCCAAGGCAGGTAGACCGTCCCAAACAGAGGCCAAGCCGGGATTGACGGCCAGGAAGGTTTTGCTGTGTGTTTGGTGGCATTAGAAGGGAATCATCCACTATGAGCTACTCCCATATGGCCATGCGCTTAATTCTACCATCTACTGTCAACAACTGGACAGCTTGAAGCAGGCTATCGACCAGAAGCGTCTCAATTGGCTAACAGGAAGGGTGTAGTGTTCCACCAGGACAACGCCAGACCACATACTTCGTTGATCACTCGTCAGAAGCTACGGGAGTTCGGATGGGAGGTTTTATCGCATCCACCATATAGCTCGAACATAGCGCCAAGTGATTACCACCTGTTCCTGTCCATGTCGAACGCCCTTGGTGGTGTATACTTGAACTCAAAAAAGGCTTCTGGAAAGTGACTGTCCGAGTTCTTCGCAAATAAGGAGAGAGGTTTCTACGAGAGGGGTATTATGAAGTGGTCGTCTAGATGGAAACAGATTATCGAATAAAATGGCGCATATTTGAAGTAAATCCGACCACTGTAACACTTTTTATAAAGCATTGAATGAAGAGCAAAAAAGCGGAAGGGAGATATTTAACAACCTAATATATATATATATATATATATATATATATATATATATATATATATATATATATATATTAGGTTGTTAAATATCTCCCTTCCGCTATATTATTGACAACATTTATATTCAGATTAAAAGAAAAACTTTCATTAAAAAAGTAATACACACAATATCGATATCAACAATAAACACGACCAACAACTCAACAAATTAATATAGATGTATTTTTTTTTTATTTAAGCTTTATTAATTTCATATAAAATTATTTAGCATTACAAAATATATTTATATCTTACATTTTGGAAGTACAGTCTAAATTTTCAAATTATTAGGAGTGTGAATAAGTCTTTCCCGTTTTTTGTAAGAGATGGCGCCACCAATACTGTGCGAGTATTCAATGGTTACATATGTCATAATCAAAGCTTATTGATATGTCAACAATTCCATACTAACACATTAGTTAAAATTTTTTCGCATCAGAAATTTTTGATATCGTGAAAATGTCGAAATTTGAGCCGAGTCGACGTCATTTGCGGGAAGTTTCACTTTATTGGTTCAATTTGAAGAAATCTGCTGCCGAGACGCATCGATTGCTTCAGGAGGCTTATGGAGAAGGTTGTGTCGATGATTCAAGTGTTCGCGGATGGTTTCGACGCTTCAAAAGCGGTGATTTCGACGTGGAAGACAAGGAGCGTTCCGGGCGGCCGCAAATCTTTGAAGATCGAGAATTGGCGACTTTGCTTGATGAAGATTCTTGTCAAACGCAAGAAGAACTTGCTGAAGCATTGGGAGTTGACCGAACAACCATTTCCAAGCGTTTGAAAGCCATGGGAATGATCCAAAAGCAAGGAAATTGGGTGCCGTACGAACTGAAGCTGAGAGACGTCGAACGGCGTTTTTTCACTTGCGAACAGCTGCTTCAGCGACATAAAAGAAAGGGTTTTCTGCATCGTATCGTGACTGGCGATGAAAAGTGGATACGTTACGATAATCCAAAGCGAAGAAAATCATGGGGACTACCCGGCCATGCATCATCATCGACGGCCAAGCCAAATATTCATGGCGCCAAGCTCATGCTCTGTATATGGTGGGACCAGCTAGGTGTGGTTTACTATGAGCTTCTGAAACCGAATGAAAGGATCACAGGCGAGGTCTATCGACGACAATTGATGCGTTTGAGCCGCGCACTGCGAGAAAAACGGCCACAATACTCCGACAGGCACGACAAAGTTATTTTGCAACATGACAATGCTCGCCCACATGTTGCACCGCCGGTGAAAACATACTTAGAAACGCTCAAATGGGAAGTCCTACCCCACCCGCCGTATAGTCCAGACGTTGCTCCGTCTGATTACCATCTCTTCAGATCGATGACGCATGGCCTGGCTGACCAGCACTTCCATTCCTACGAGGAAGCCAAAAAATGGGTGGATGACTGGATAGAGGCCAAACCGGTCGAATTTTTTCGCAACGGGATTCGTATGTTGCCAGAAAGATGGGAAAAAGTTGTAGCTAGCGATGGCCAATACTTTCAATAATTCATTTGTAACCATTTTTTCACAATAAAGGCTCAAAATTTGAAAAAAAAAAAAAAAAAAACGGGAAAGACTTATTCACATACCTAATACATTTGCGAAAGAAATTATATAAAATTAAGAATATATTTCGATTTTCAGTTTCGAGTAGGCATCTAACTCTAATTGGAAGCATTATTTGTAATTTTTTCAGCTTTTTCAGTAATATGTCTCTTTCGTTTTCAAATAGTGGACATTGACACATGACATGGTCCAGATCTTGATCTGCAGTATTGCATGCATAGTCAGGCTTATCTATAATATTAATTCGAGCTAAAGAAGCGACGAGATTATAGTGGTTTGCTCGGCTTCTATTGATCATTACAATATTTTCTCTGCGTAATTTATAGTTATTGAACCATGGCTTATTTCTGTATTTATAAAAGAATTGAAAGTATTCTGTTCCTTTATATTCACTCATTCATACTTAAAATCTTATTTTTAGTTTTATTTATTGCATATGATTTAAAACTTTTCCTGAAATCAGAGTAAGGAAGACGAATATTTACATTTGGTTCTAATGTAGTTGTGTTTTTTGCTAACGTGTCTGCTTGTTCGTTTCCACTGATACCAATGTGTGCTGGTATCCATGTAATTTTGACAGTGCTATTGTTTATGTTTTCGTTTTGGAACTCTAATAACTTTCTTTTAATTTCATGTATATAAGAGTTAAGTTTAATACTTAATTTTGTAGATATCAAGGCTTGAAGCGCACTTAAGGAATCGGAGAAAACGATTACATTTTGTCTAGAGTGTTTTATTGCCATATCTAGTCCGACATTAATCGCTAAACATTCCGCCGTAAAAATGGAAGCGTCATTGAAGATGCTTTTTTGAATAGAAACATTCATATTATTGGAAACACAAGTTGCACGTACAGCCTTATCGCCCTCTCTTTTACTACCATCAGTGAAAATTGACAGAGCGTGATATTTCTCAGTATATTCTTTTATTTGGTGATTGGGATCCTTACCCTTTTTTAATTTCGTTCCGAAGTTGGTATCAACTTCAATGTTCGTTATAATGGTTTTGTAATCTGCAGTATACAAGTTATAGTGATTTAGAGTCTTAATAGTGTTTTTGTATCTCATAATATTTTTAATTCCATTGATGAGGATTAGTTTTTTTTTCTTTTTCAAACAATTCTATGCACTATGAACAGTTTTGAATACCGGCAGACTTGAATTGGACATAATTTTTGAGAGATAACATAAATATAGAAACTCGGTTCTTTGTTCAATAAAAGTAAGTTTAGACTCAGCTATGAGTATATAGATTTTTATTGTTTTTTTTGATTAATATAAATTTAAATAGTGGAATTAAAAATTATACTTATGTCAACTGTTCTGAATTAAATTAATAAATATTTTTATCGGTTTTACAGTCTTTATAATATAATATATTAGCTAAAATAATAACAGTCAGACTGTCCTTGTTTATATTCTCCCCCGAAGAATGTGAAATAAAACTTATTAAAATAAATTCTATTAAAAATTAAAAATAAAAATAAAATAAGAAATAAAATCAAAATAATAAAAACAATATTCTATGGTAGTGGAGGACAACCTGACTGCCCCCACCACCTTCAATTTAAATTCACCTTTGGTGTCCGACGTTTCGAACCGCTACGGTTCATTCTTAATCCTTCATTCTAAACTAACAGTTGAGTTTCTGAGGATGAACTCGGTTCGAAACGTCGGACACCAAAGGTGAACTTAAATTGAAGGTGGTGGGGGTAGTCAGGTTGACCTCTACTACCATAGAATATTGTTTTTATTATTTTTATTTTATTTGTTATTTTATTTTTATTTTTAATTTTTAATAGAATTTATTTTAATAATAAGTTTTATTTCAGATTCTTCGGGGGAGAATATAAACAAGGACAGTCTGACTGTCATTATTTTAGTTAATATATTATATTATAGAAACTGTAAAACCGATAAAAATATTTATTAATTTTAATAGTAGAGTTGAAACTATTAGTCAGTTATGATAGAAATGCAGATTGCATATGGAGAACGAAATATTTTGATAACGTATAACATCAATGAGGCCTACCATGGCATGACCACTAGAATCAAAGACTGGTAACTTGGTCATCCGTGTTCAAGTCCCGCTCTCAGCGGATTGACAGGAGCACTGTTGTAAAAATTTACATGTGCTTTGTTTACAAACACACCGCAAACCTCTATCGCCGATTTTGGAGTATGAACACCAATGTTTGGAGCATAAATAGAGATGTTAAATAACATAAAAAAAGACTTGCGTATACTATTTTTAAAACGAATGCTACGCAGCTCGTAATCCACCTCCCATGACTTATTTTCATTTTAATTTCTCGCGAAACTTAAAACTAGTGAAAATATGAAAAAGTGAATGCTATTTCAATAAAACATAAAAAATATGATGGAAACTATGAAGTATCACCTTATTATATTTCATTTAACAAAAAAGAAAAATATATAAATCTAGTAATAACATAAAATTTTTACATCCAAATTGAATGAAAAGTATTTTCAGAGTTTTAGATTCACAGGTATCAAATTAATTAAAAAAAATCTAATAATGAAAACTAAGATTAATCTTTGTACTGCTGAGATTTGAACTTTCCAACAGTTCCTTAATAGTAGCCAAATTACTGTCTTGTATCACATATCAACTATATACAAAGTTCGAGTCAGAGATCGAGCCTATAAATAGATTTTCTGGCAGTCTAAAACGTTACAGAAATGGAGAGAGTAGAAAATGTGGACGAGAATAGTAACTATATGAATGATTAGAGAATAATGAAGAGTTGATTCGAACTGTCGAAGAATTCAAAACTATTAACTTTCTCAGAAGAAAACAACAATCAATTAATTAATTACGCAAGATGCAGATTGGCTCTATTTAATTAAAAAGAAAATATAACTACGAAATAATTTTTAATTTTTATAATATACCTTTTATTTTCGTAATTTCGTATTTTCGTAATAAACTGCTAGTAGTGCAATTTTCCAACGTTATTTTTTGCCAAGGAAGGAAGTCATAAATTTAAAAAAAAACCGCGCATATATGGTTACTATTCGCAAGAAAGGCAAAAGAAGAATCGAGCCTAAAATCGATGCCAAATTCGTCAAAAAAGTGAAAATATTTTTATAAAATAAGATATCATGAACATTAATAGATTGTTTTTGAAAGTTTTAAATAGTACAAATATAATAAATTGTATTTATTTACAGAAGAGAGACAGATTGTACCTTTATCTTTTATATATAAACAAATTATACAAACTTATTTTATGTATACATTTTATTTGTTATAAATATCCTTGTTAATTATATTGATGTGTAAACTTTGAGAACAGCGAGTGATTCCAAATTTTTGTTCAATATCGTGATTTATATCTTTTACTACTTATTTTAATAATGGTACTTTAGTTATCTGATGAAATTCGATACGAAATTAATGTTGTAGAGATTGGCAAAAGTAAACATATGGCGAGAATAACACTATGAATGGAGCAACTTCACATTGGAGAATTCAGACTGATTTGCATATGAAGAATTAGTGAAAAATTTGGTTGCTGGTAACCGCAATTTTCACATTTGATCTTCTCTATATGTGATACTGGACATTTTAGAAGATTCAATAATTGTAGTTAATATGAATTATAAGTTTATTTATATTTGGTAAAAAAAGGCGTAAATTTTATAATTTAGGAAAGTGCTACGTCATCCATAAAATTTCTTTTTAATTTTAAACTATTATTGTATATGTTAATTATTATAGTGTATTTGTTGTATAAAGATTACTGTATAATGATATCTGTACCATATTATTGTATATGGTGCAGCGCTTAGTGTGGTAAAAAAAAATAAAAACATTTGTAAAAGCAGCAAATGGCCATGAGGAATCTTTTCGATCGCGAAAATGTGCCGAATATTCATTGCCTGTTCTCTCTCTCTCTCTCTCTCTCTCTCTCTCTCTCTCTCTCTCTCTCTCTCTCTCTTTCTCTTCCTGTCTCTCTCCAAAAAGAGAGAGGAAGAGCGAGAGAGAGAGAGAGCGAGAGAGAGAGAGAGAGAGAGAGAGAGAGAGGAGAGAGAGAGAGAGAGAGAGAGAGAGAGGTTCTCGAATGAGCTGTTGGATTCCCGTCTTCCCCAACGGCACCGCGAATGTTGTAGACGTGCCGTCTGTGATTGTGTTCGAAAGGTAGGATCCCGTGGAAAGGAGAGAGATCCTCTTATGTTGCGCGTCTCTCTTTTCGCTCCGGATTCCGCATGTATTGTAGACAAGCCGTCTGCACATCTTCAACCGTAAGGTGATGTGCCACGCTCTCAGGCTATTTTTTTGCGCAACTTCAGTATAAATTAAACACCTTTATTTTGACAGCATTTTCTTTTTTTTGTCGCGTTATAAATTATCAAATTTTTATAAGATTTTCGATAAGTTGTTTCTTCTTTGAATAAATAAATATATTTATATAAAAATACGCTCACAATCAAACCTACATTAACTTATTTTTCTCTTTCTCCTGTAAATACACACAACTGTAATCAATAACACTCGTACTTATAGCGATTACCAACTAATAATATAAAAGATAAAATGATTAATAACATATGTTATTAAATTAAATAAATTTAAAATTCAGCTGTGAATACGTTGATGTGTTTTGATTCTTCGGAAATATTTGAACATTTTTTTCTTTCAAACGCGAATAAGAATACCTGCAAAGTAAAAACTTTTAATCAACAGAAGAAACTCCGCTATGCATTTCTTGCATTACAAAGGAAGAGAACAAATGAAAAACCTCCAAACGCTAGTCTATTTGATCATTCTGATATAAATATGGCTAGATTTTTTTTGAATTAGTAATATTATCTACACAATAAGTAAAATTTCCAAATACAAAATAATTATTCCAAAATTCTTTATATCTAAAACAAATTTTTAAAAATTCTTCTATACAAAAAATCTTTAATAATTGTTAGAAAAGAAACAACTTAGCAGTAATAAATAAGTCATTGTCATTAGCTGTTCATGACAGAATGAACGTTTAAAAATGGCTCCCATAAGTGTATGTACAGAAATCCAATTTCCCAATAACATCCTAGCTAGTACTTTAGTTTACTGTTTACTTTTAAACAACCTTATCGTTTAATACAATATTATCAGTGATGATGTGAAGAAGCTTAACTACGTGAATAGCTAACTACGTACTATTCTCAAGTGTTCTTTAAAGATGGAGTATGTGGTAGTCATGAATGTTTTGAAACACATGATAGTACGCCAACGCGAGATAAAGAGTAGGTGCTACAGATGCCTACGTTATTTCCACTGGAGTCATAATTTTAAAGCCGCGAATTGCATAAATTATTGCTATTATTTCAGGAAGAAATGTTACAATTTTGAGGAGTGTATTATAATGTATAAGTATATCAAAGCGATTTCGGAGGGGTACTGATAGACGGGCGATTCTGTTCGTGTACGACCATTCGTAAGGCCTTTTTGAAGATAGTTGCACAAACAGCTCTGTAAATGAATGTTAATTTATAAAGAACACTAATCATGTCTTCGCTTAGCTCTATAACGCTGCTCAAGCTGATATTTTAATTATCAGCGAACAGCACCGGTATAGAGAGGAACTAAGTTCGTACGAAATTTTTTTTATCACAACAACTGTTTGGATTACCGACTCACGATTAAATAAATTCAGGGTTCATGTATCTATAAATAACTATGCTTAGTTATCGTGCATTTATTACGTATTTAAATTATTATCTCCATTCGAAACTAAGTTATGGATGACGATCACGACATACTACATGACCTGAAAGAGATTTTTAGAAAAATGAACAATGAGCTCGTCGTGGGGAAAGTTTTTAATGCAAGGACTTTTGAATGGGAAATAGTACTTTTGTGTACAAATAAGTTTCCGCCGTTTTGTTTATAAATAAATAAGAATTTATTGTAAAAAAAGGTACAAATAATGTCATTCAAAATATTACCCATCACGTACTACTTTTAACCATCTTTCCGGCAGCAAGTGGATACCCCGTCTAAAAAATTGCTCGTCTTTTTAGGCGATCTATGAATCGACCCATTTTTTAGATTCCTCGTAAGAAGTGAAGTGCTGCTCAGCCAGACCATGAGTCATCGACCGGAATAGGTGGTAGTCTGAAGGAACAATGTCTAGTGAATACGGCGGGTGGGATAAGACATCCCAATTCAGTGCTTCTAACGTTTCCTTTACGATTTTTGCAACATGTTGCCAGCGTTGTCATGCTGAAAATGACTTTATCGTGCCTTTTGGCATATTGTGGACATTTAATCTTCCATGCTCGGCTCGATTGCATCAGCTGTTGTTGGTAACGTTCCCCGGTGACAGTTTGATTGTATTGGAGTAGTTCGTAATAGGTTACTCCCAGCTGATCCCACCAAAGGCACAGCATTAACTTCTTGCCATGAATGTTTGACTCGGTCATCGAAGTAGAGGCATGCCCGGGCTTACTCCATGACTTCCTACGCTTTGGGTTGTCGTAGTGAATTCACTTTTCGTCTCCTGTCACGATTCGATGTAGAAATCCTGTGCGATTTTGCCTTTTGAGCAATTGTTCGCAAGCGAATAAGTGGCGCTTAACGTCTCTTAGCTTCAGTTCGTAAGGAACCCAATTTTCTTGCTTTTGGACCATACCCAGTATTTTGAGACGTTGTGAAATAGCTTTCTAAGTTACTCCTAACTCTTGTGCAAGTTCTTCTTGCGTTTGGAACGAATCTTCTTCCAGTAAAGTTTCCAATTCTGTTTCCCCGTACACTTTGGGCCTTCTACTGGGCGTTTTGTTCTTCACGTGAAATTCACCACTTTAAAATGTTTGAGACCACTCCGGAAAACTTCTCTCACTCAAATTAACATCACCATATGCTTCTATGAATAGCCGATGTGCTTCAGCTGCAGATTGCTTTAAAAGTAAATTAACAATTCCTGCAAATGATGCTTACTTGGCTCAAAACTTGACATTTTAACACGATGAAAACTAAGTGATGCTAGCAAAAAGTCAGAGGTATTAAAAGGTTATACTATTTCCAGATGTTAACATATACTATACGACTTTTTACAGCTGACAATTTCGATGTTATCTTATCGGCGGCGCCATCTTTTCAAAACGGTTGGAACTTATTTGTACACCTAATACATGAACTCAAAGGAACAATAGAGCGGTGTTAATGGTATTAAATACTGGCTTACCTTCTAGCTTCAGTTGGATTGGCTAAGTATACCGAAATGATACCAAATTTTCTATTCCAAAAATAAAGAATGGCAGTATTGGAAAAGTCACTAGGCATTACGAGCTCGTACCGTATGGTCTTCGAATCGGTGGAGCTTTTTATCGTATGTGTTATCCCCATTGATCTTTCAGCAGAAGAAAAAAAGGTTATCTATCAGAAAAAGGTTATTATAGGCAGAACGGAGGCGTTAATACAGGCTAAAAGTGCTACGATAATTACGTGGTAACTTCACATATAGTGGATGGATGTCTCGCCTGATTTCTCCGATCAAGTCATGTTTCCAGAGGTCACATAACGAAGTTAACTAGCACCTAGAATATATTTACCCTAGCAGGCTAAGGTCGATTCCACTTTTATCTTCACAAGATAGGAAGAATATCCTACTTGACCTGTACGTATGTGCTTGTCAAAACGATACATTTCACATGTTTTTTTCAGTGTCAAATTTTTTTAATTACTTGAAAGCATCTCCGTCCAGGCTATATTGTTATTTTAGTACAATCCTCTATCGCAAAACAAAATTTAAAGATGACGAATAAACTAATACGAATAAGTAAGATGGCGCAGTTCAGAAGAAATGTCCTTATGGGCTTTGCGCTGCATCCGTACTTTTAAAAAGGAAGATAGCTTAACGGGTGTGAATTCCGCATAACTAGGAGCAAGCTTCAGCTGTAGTCTTAGTTTTCGTGAGGTTTAATCTGCCAACACATTTCAGCAGAACCGATATTACGGAACTCATGAACGGAAAAAGAATAATTGTCCACGAATCATTACTGTCCAATAGAAAAGAATCATTATTCTCGAGCTGGTAAATCTAAGTAATACGACTCAAGTTTTCCTTTCTATCCAACTATTTTTATATGTACATAACATCTATTCATTATAAAGTTTGTTCGAATAGACTTGCATGGATAAATAGGATGCCATACTCCATCAAGTAATGCCCTGAAAGATGCTTCCTGGGCTACATTCAAGCCGAATGTAGTTTTAGCAGTTAGAATCTTGATACTCTTGAGTTAGACTCCAGAGGTAGTGGTTAGATACGAGAACCCAAGGCTTTTAACCCATAATGTATGGGAATAATTAAACTTTCGACAAATCAAGAAATACTATTATTATTATTATTATTCATTTTATGTTTAATAATGAAATAAAAAAATAATGAATAAAGTTTAATGAAGTTCAATCAAATAGATTATTACACTGTTACCCAGCAATATTTTCTAATATTATATTAATAACTTTTGTAAATGTAAGTAAATAGTAATAGTTAAAGCACTAGATATATATATATATATATATATATATATATATATATATATATTTACATAATAATAAATAAAAACTTGAATCAAATATATTTAATTTGTAATTCTCTCGTTTTTCACCAAGCTACAATTATACGAATAACATTCATTAAGTAGTTATTCAAAGTAGTTTAATTTATTTTTTATATTATGTGAATAACCAAAAGAATATTTATTGAACTTTAAATACGATCGATAAAATAATTTATACCATTGCTTGTAGATTTTTTAAATTTATATACTTATTCAAATCACATAATGAACAATAAAGCAATTAAACAATTAAATAATTTTTATTCTATTCAATTTCTTTTCAGCTATTTCAATAGTATGAAAATAAATTATAATATTAATTGCATATTATATTAATATCCAGATAATTTGTTACTGGTTGAATAAAATAACACCATTTAACTAAAGAATATTATTGTGTAAATATTCTGCAATAAGAAATGAAATGAATGAATATTATAAGGCTCTTGCAGAGTGCAAACTGCGGAGGCTCGGTATAAGTCTTTAGAAATCTACATTGCTTTATACATAGTAGTGTAAAATGAATTTCATATTTTAACGAAATCTTTACCAATATTCCTAGATTATTCAAATTTTACATCCATCTTCCTTCTTAGTAACGGTTAATTTAAAAATAAATAAATAAAAAATGTCAACATCGTTGATATACACCCCTTATTGTCGTTTAAGGAATTTTCAAATCTACTTTATAGAAAAAAACACTTCTAAGTTAAAAACATTTGCGAGTCTTTTCAAATAATTTATTTGTAATATATTCCTTTTCATTAAATTATTTGTTTTTTTTTCATAAAAATTCAAATGATAAAATCAAATAAATTATTTAGTAGATCCAATAAACTATTACAAATGTATTACTAATTAGCGGAAAATATAGAATTTATATTTAACTTACCATAGCAAATCCAGAGAGTAGGGCTGAAGTCTTACTAGAAGCTTTGAGCTTTGCTCTACTGAGTTGCAACTTCCTCCACGCGAGATATCCTGGTGTGTGTAGGCCATCTCCTGATTGTGACATTTTCGACTGCGTTAAATATACTGTAGGTCAATTGATAGTTATGCTTTTTGTTTACATAAAATAGAAAACAAATAACTGTACATTTACTATAAAATTAAAATTATTAAAATTGAATTATTTTTTTTTGAGTTTATGTTAAATCTATGTTTCACCCTTAATTGTATAATAAATTGAATTATTTCATTTTAATAAAATTTATGTAACAGAAGAATTTGTTCTCCACAATTATATGCTCGCAATTGAATAATTCGAAATTTTATATATTGTTCAATTAGCTTAATTCTTTATCTAAGTTCCATCGTGTCGTTGTATACCAAAAGCGAACACAATAAAAATTTTTATGCAATACGGAAAAATATGTATAATGCATAAAATAAAAACAGTAATAATAATAAAGTAGTAAAATTATAAGGGAAAATAAGATCAATAAACTAAGATAAAACTGAAGTAAAATTACCGTTTTGTTTTAAGTGTTACAAAGTTATGAATTTAACTAGGAAGGGAATTTGTTCAAATATATATAAACAGAAATAATATAATACAATTAATAAAAAGTAAAATTAGAAAATAAAAATATTATTACTTATATTATTTTTATCCGTTTTAATCAGAAAAATTTTTATTTTAATTTCCATTTAATCTTAATGAGGTGTCCTAGTTTCTGGGACGAAACAGTAATTTTTCCAAATTTTTTAAAAAATAACTACACGATTAATTTTTTTTATAAATTTTTAGAATATTGTACATGTCTTGACGTATTTCTCTTAAAATTTTTGTGAAAGAATATTCAGTGGAAATGGAGAAACATGGCTATCTGCAAAGGTCCTTGAAAAAAGTTCAAATACTGGTGACGATGAGAGTTATGCCAAAATATCTGAAACAAAAACTTTTTTGACTATTCTATATGAGTTTCTCTGAAGAATTAACATCTAGCTTTTGCAAATATTAAATGATACCACTGGGAATTTTTATAAATATTTCAAATTGTTCTTACAAAAACACACGTTATTGTTGATAAAAATTGTAATATTTTATATAACAAAAGCTTTCATAAAATCATAGAATAAAGACTATGTAAAAACTTCAAGCGGATTGGATTATTGGTTTTCATCCGATTTTAAAAATACAATTTCAAAAGAAATTCTTTTAAAGTTTTCAACGCAAATACTTAACATAAAAATGAATTTTTTTACTTACAGCTATACTGCTAGTCCAGGATCATAGAATGGCATTCTTACCCATTCAGTGCCTGTTATATAGCTTCAAGGTTTTTACAAGCTATCCTGGATTCCTCTTCACATATCATTATCCGGTTTATCCACCTGCTGCATGAAATTTGTATAGTGCGTTTCCCGGTACTTTATAGTGCATGGATCTATTTTGATATTTATTGTTTGCATCACCACAAGTACGGACCTCATTCCGTTGTGAAAAATGTGTTTAAAAGTATGTTATAATGGACCGAGAGTGTTAGTGTAAGGATTCATTACTATGGAAATAATTGCACAGTGGGGCCAACCGCGAAAATTGAGATCAAAATTTTGGGATCAAAATTGCGACCCCCCATCAATTTTCACCCTAATTTAACATGCTTTTTTAAAATTATAGTTTTTGATTTTTAGTTTACGAATCCGTTTCCTTATAAGTAACAATTTTAATTTGTAATCAATAAAATACTAATTTTGATAATTATGTACACTATATACCATAAATTAACTTAAAATTTGGTATATAAATATATTTTTGCTTACTGACTGAAACTAACAGACAAAATGATCTATAATGGCTTTATAAAAGTATTTTCAATGTCTGCCTGCTCTTTACCCCTACTACTGCTCAAAGTGAATACTGATGATTTCGTCTCACTGTTTTTCAATTTATTCAATATATAATAGTAATAAATATTATACATTATTGGATGAACAAGTAAGTTTCCAACGTTTGTCAAAATATGGCGTCACCAGTGGATCGTGTGCAGAAATGTCAGACTTCATGTGTTATATTTGTAGGTTGTGTATCTTTTAACAACTTTGCAGTATTGCATTTGTATATTTTTTTCGGCGTCGTTTATTTTATTGAGAAAAATAATGGCAAGTTTCCAGCCGAATGAACGTCATTTGCGGGAACGGTAATCTTAAGCCTATCCTTTGCTTTCGAAAATTTATGAAGTGGAATGTATTGGTGAATCGACATGCCGTAAGTGGTTCAAACGGTTCAAAAGTAGTGATTTTGAAGTTGAAGACAAGGATCGCTCCGGAAAGCTGGAAAGTTTTAAAGTCGAGAAACTAAACACTAGGCTGGATGAAGATCCGTGTTAAAGCAAAATATTCACGTAAATAAAGTTATGCTCTGCATATGTGGAATTAAAAGGGTGTTGTATACTACAAATTGCTTTCGAGTAGTTAACCCAGCAAAGGACAACTGTACCCAATGAAACATTCGTTTGAAGGCAGCTTTACAGTAAAAACGGCCAGAATAGGAAACCCGGCATGAGTTCATCATTTTTCTTCACGATAACTATCGCCCATGTCTTGCGGCTTCGATAAAAAACTATTTGGAAAATAGTGGATGGAAAATTCTGCCACGTCTATCTTACAGTCCAGACTTTGGCACAATCTGACTACCACTTGTTTCGATGGTTCCAGAAATAAAACCTCATATTTTGGAAAAACGCTCGAAATTTACTTGTAAATTGAATGTATTAACTTACTTTTAAAGAATTAAGAATATATATATATTGTAGGACGATGTCAGGAAATAAAAGGGTCAGAACACATATATTTTTTAGAAACACATTGGAACTTTATTGAAAAGGACGTTAATGGTAAAACAATGAACAAATAGGATGGCACGATATTGGAGAGGGAAAAAACCGATCAATGTCAGTAGACCCTTCAAGTTGCTGATCAAACTGCGATTGACTGCTTTCCCGTACAAATCAAAACAAATTACTTACTATTACCATTGTACGAAGGGGGCGCTGATGAGTACCGCTACTACAAAATACAGCCCTTTCTTTCACTGGTGGAAGGACTTCAGCTTGATGCGCAACAATCCATCCGAGCAACGCTTTCTGACACATCACTAGTGCAGTCAAATTTAAACAAAATGGCCCGTTACATAATATTTTGTAAAAGACTGTCACGCCTATGAGAGAGTCAATCCGTGACGGTTTGTCGAATTCCGGGTCAGTTAATTTCAAATTTCTTGATATTTGTAGTACGCTTTTATTTATTTTAAGCGAAGAGAGCATACGTGTAATCGTAGGTAACGCGATAAATTCGAATTCTTGTTCATAACTATTCACTCGTGACCCTAGTATGGCCGAAACTTTCGATTTTGCTCGGTTTATCACTTCTCTGAGCTCAGCTATTGGTATATTTATTTTCTCTCCTTTTAAGATTAAATGTGATAGTAGTACATTGTGACACAAGGGAGAAAAATAGCCTCGCTTCGCTCGAGCGGCAAATACACCCTCGTCGAAAAACGCCTTTACTCCCGTATGTCACATACTATTTTCCCATACGAGGACGCTTTTTCTTTCTCAAAGAAATGCACAAAAAATTGAACGGCAAACTCACAGAATTATAGAATGTTAAACCCCGCCTCCATGTGTTAGCCATGCTTAGATAGAGCAAGCAGGTATAAAATCTAAAGGTCCAAATGATACTCGCTCTGAAATAAGTTGCCTTAACATAAAATGTAATTCGTTGGGTTTAAAAAAAATATAATATTATCGGTTTTTTCTTAAGGTTATACGTGCAATTTACTTGAATTGAATAAAATTAAATAAAATAATTTCCTCTTATTTGGAAATTAATTTAGTATGTTAAGAAGAGATGTAGGATTGGGTGGGGGCGGAGCCCCCCCTTTTCTATAAATAAATAAGACTAATCAATTAAAGATTATACGTTTGTTAATAATCTACGCTCAAATTAAAATTTTAAAATATTTAATAGCATAATAAATAGAATTTTAAATTAAAACTAATTAAAAAAAAGATATAGATAATTTTTAATACTTTAAAAACATAAAAATTTTTATAATAAATTTTAGATAGAATAAAAATCTTATGTCATTTTAAAATCTTGAATACCTAACTCAAAGTGCAAAAAAAAGGTCGAACCCGCGGTCGACTCGCGCATATACTCGTAAGTTTAAACATGGTAAATGCCAGATGTTGCACAGGCACGGAAAACTGAGAATCCTACCGGACTACACGGTTCCGTTCATTCATTTTGGCTCCCAAGGGAAGAAAAGTAAAATTCTGCTTTCTGATTGGTCGGGAATCCGCCATAAACATTTTTCCTCCCTATCCTTGCCTAGTATATACACGCGTGCAGTTCCCAGCAGAACCTTAGAATCTATTGTTGGTGTCAATGTAGACGCCATTTGAGCGCAAGCGCTCGTTAATGCCTGTTACTGTTATTGTAATATATGGTTAGATTACATTTGTGTAGTTGAACTATAATCAATGTGCAGTAATGAATTATGCTTCTTACGGAATTTTTTTATACGCTGATGCATTGCATGTGAATGTAGGATGATTGTCGTTATGATTGTTAAAAAAATTTATTTATATATTGTAAAAATGGACTTCAAATGGATTTGCAAAAAATTTCAGACTTTTCCTAATATTTCCTTGTTTCAGCTGTTGCCAAAATTCATCTATTTATATAAGAAAGATTAAAGAACTTTAATAAATTCTGCCAAACTTTCAAGACTTTTTCATTTTTACGAAACTTTGAAAAATTATACCAATTTGACCAGTGTAGTAAAATTTAACCAAGTCCTGTCAAAGTTCAGAAATACGATTTTTTACTATTAGGGCAGGTATGGAATGGATTTGAGTAGTGATCTGAGTAGATTTATTTATGGTTAAGAAATAATGTATCTAATTTTGCGTAAACGTCAAATTAAAGTTCAATATACTAACCTCGCAAGTATTAATTCGCTTATGGAAGCATTGGCCGTTTGATCCATGCAGGTGTTCATGTGAGTACGTACGAATTGACGTAAGTTTGGGAGGCCTTAAATCAGGAATAACCTCAATACCTATAACGGAATGGTGTCCTGTGCTCGTTGACCATACAGACATCAGAGTAGAATCTTTACACCTCTATTATATAGCTGAAGACAAGTGTTTAATGTTAATTACGATTAGAAATATATTCAAATATTAATTTTAAATATTTAGTGTTAAGATTAAAATTTGTTAATATTATCTAAAATTGTTTAAAGATAGTATCTAAAAGATATAAATTATATACAAATATAGTATACTATTGCGGCTTCGGTAAATTTTATAAATCATCGAAACTATTTCACAATTCTTAAAATATATTTTAAACTGTTATTTTTTCATTTACAGCTAAAAGTCTTGGAGCTCAATAATCCAATTTTGCAGGAAAAGATTATTAAAAATGTTTAAACATAGTCATACTTTTAAGTACATAAATTTTTAATGAAAAGACTTGGCAATATCATGAAGGTGACTTTGAACAGGTAATTAATGAAAAAACATATTAAACATTATTCTAGAGAAGTTATGTCGATACATATTTAATAGTGATGAGTTAAACAATGATTTTCAACCGAATTCATTGGCTAAAACACGTTTTATCTGTACAGCATATTTGATTAGTACTGAAAATGATTGTACACAAAGGTTTAAATTTTACAATAAGTGCTCTTAAGATTTTAGCGTTTTCCTGTATATTTGCTGCGTACTGCTGTTAGGTAAAAGGAATATGGAAATTGATCAAAATATTTACGGTGGGAAAATAATTACGATGGCTCTATACTACGCCTACGATAGCTCGATTGCTAGAGCAAAAGACTAGTAACTTGGTGATCCGAGCTCAAATCCCGGTCTTGGCCGATTGACACAGGCACCGCTATAATAATTTACATGTGCTTTGTTTAAAAACACATCGTAAACCTCCGTCGCTAATTCGCGCCAATATTTGAAAGCAAAATAAAGCGACGTTAAATAACATAAAAAAATTTCAGCTCTTGAATTCAGATGTATGTAAGCTTCCAAATTATTCAGAAAAAATAGTCACTGAAATTTTTATACTTTTCTAAGTCCCAACTGTAGAATAAATCAGAAAAAAATCTCGCATTTAGTTTATGAAAGATGTATATCTCACGTTTATTGGCTATGTATGTTTTGGGAAATAGTTTTGGTGTTCATTGCGTTACATATTGTATCATCTTATATATAATCATATATAAGAATACACTATTAAATTAAAAATAAAGTTAACAAAGGATATCCTCGATGAAGAAGAATTGAATTGTTTTTTTTTTCTTTTTTGATGAAAAAGTATTTTAACGATTTTTTTTTATGTTATTTAACGTAGCTCTATTGATGCTTCCAAATATTGGTGCTAATTAGCAACGGAGGTCTACGATGTGTTTGTAAACAAAGAACATGTAAATTATTACAGCGGTGCCTGTGTTAATCGGTCGAGACCGGGATTTGAACTCGGATCACCGAGTTACTAGTTCTTCGCTCTAGCGATCGAGCGATTGTAGGCCTGTATTTTTAATGATTTAAAATGAAGGGTTATATATATAAATAGTGTTTCTTACGTTTTATGTTTTTTTTTCACGCGTACCAATAACTGACAATATCTAAAAAAATTCAATATAATTATAGGATTACTATTTGATAGACATATTTCAAAAGAAATTAGAGTTCAGAAAAACTTCAAAAGCAATCGTTTGATCATTTAAATGCAATTTATACTTCTTAAATAAACAGGCAAATTAAATTTAACCTTCTAATAAAACACAACAATTATGTCGCAATTATCTTTTTAGGAACTTTTTTCAGTAATCAAATATAGAACCATAATAGAAAAAACATTTTTGTACATGTAAAATATTTTGAAAGTAGCTTATTTTTATATATTAATTAGTTTAAATATTTTAATTAGCACTCCTTAACTGTTTATTGTTTATTTATTTATTTATAGATTGGTACCTCTATGCTTTAGTAGACTCAAAATGATTTTGTAGACTAATCATAACAAACCACTTTAACTACTCACGCTGTGATAAAGAGCCAAAGTCGTACCTCACGCGATCAACGGTTAAAACTGTTGTGTCCACTATTTGTAATCTGGGCGCGCAGGAAGACTGCCATTGTCAATTCAAGATCTTCGCGATAACTTTGTATTTATGTTTTTTGGTGCCCTAAATCGATTTTTCGAGGTTACCAAGCCCAAAAATTCGTCATTTCCAAGATAAGGCCTATTTTTTTCTTTAAAAGGCTTATTGTTCGAGAAAATTAAATAAATTTCACTATGTAAGCCAGTCAATTTGATAAATAATTATATTTTACAAATTCATTGTTTCTTGGATTTTTTTCCGAAAATATATATTTGAAGAAGAGCTTCATGCGGTCCGCATCTCGGTGATCCTGTTCTTCAAATTTTATGCTGCTCAGCTAACGAAGATAATAAAGATTTACCAGACATAAAATTATTTGATATGGCTAATTACAGGTGATAGTATCACGAAAACTTCGGTCAACGTTATAGCCAACTTACCTCACGGTTGCGACGGGGTATTCATCGCTTGGAAATTTTCAGAGTACGAGGGCCTCTATTACGCAATTTTTTTGCTATTTTTGTTGTGTGCATATGTATGTATAATAGTGTGAGTGCGTAAAGATGTAAGGGTCAACGAGTCATCCATGTATTTGCTTATGACATCGGCGATTGCTGTCCCCGCGTTTTATGCGTGTGTATTAGGCGCAATGATGAGTGGGGAGAAAGGGGAGGCGCTTAAGGAGCTGCGTGAAGAAAACGCGCTGGACTTTTTTTTCTTTCAGATAAAATTTTTAAAAAAGGAGTTCTCAAAGAGATACTGAGAATTCGTACGTAACCCCTGATTAAAGAAACCAGTAAAATGTAAATAAGAGGAAAAGAAATTTGAAGAATGTTGCATGTAAGAGAAATAAAGTCCCAGATAACATCGCGTGCCAAGCGTGCGCGCGTCTACATGGTTTGCCGTCCTTTTGCGTTGTAATTGCGCAAATGCATTGCCAAGTAAGCAAATTTTAAATATGGCTGGAATTAAATATAAGTATAAGTAGCGTGATATAAGAAGCAAAACAATTTCAATATATGGCGCAAATATGCAGAGGTGAATAGTTTCTAAAACAAATATTTATTATCGGTTAAATTTATAGGTTATCAATATAATGCACAAGCATCCAATGTATTTTGATCAACTTTCCTTCTTCCATCAAACAATTATATTCATTATCCCACTTTTGGTACAACGGCAAGAGTTTTTGGTTCTGTTAAATTTTATGATTTTGTATATGGGAAATAGGTAATTTTAAGGACAGATCACAAGCCGTTTCAAACAATTTTCGGTTCGAAACGAGGCGTACAGTTCATGGCAGCAAGCAGGCTACAGCATTGGTCTTATTTTTTGTTCGGAGTTCAATACGACATTAAATGTTTGATCAAAACGAAACAAAACGGAAACTGCGATGCTCTATCCCGGCTGCTGATTGAGGATAACACAGATATTTTTGATGACGATTGCATACAAATGCATTATATTTCTCAAAACTCAACCGAAATAGACTGCAGCACAGTAATTCGAGAAACGAAACAAGACAAGGTTTTGTCCAGAATAATAAGATATTGTATTATCGGCTGGCCTAGCTACAAAAGTGCCTTGACTGAAAAAAAATATTATTTCTTAAAACACGACGAACTATCAGTTAAATAGGACTGTTTGTTCTGGGAATTACGTATGGTGACCAGGTATCGATCATGATATCGAGAATGTACTTAAATCGTGTGAGATTCGTATAGAGAATCAAAAAACGCCACCTAAAGCATCCTTCACTCCGTGGCCGTGGCCAGAGAAGGCCTAACAACTAATACAGGGTGATTTCTTAGGTCCATATCACGGCGATATGTATTTAGTAATACTAGACGGTTACTCGAAGTGGCCAGAAGTCGTGAATTGCAGACAAAATACGAAATCGACTAAATTTATAGATATTTTTCAAACTTTATTCGCAAGACACGGGCTTCCCGATCACATTCTAACAAACAATGGTAGGCAATTTTCGAGTATTGAATTCGGAGAATTTTTACGGCACAACGGCGTGAAGTATACTTTTACTGCACCGTATCATCCAGCAGCAAATGGAGCCGCCGAGAACTTTGTTGGCACGTCTAAAGATAAGGTTTCAAAAATTGTTCAAGGAGGAGTACGCATAGAAACCGCTATTAATCAGTTCTTTTCGATTCTCGAAGTACTCCGCATTGCACGACGAACAAATCTCCTGCAAGTTTATTTTATAATCGGGAACTAAAAACGCGATTTCATTTGCTACGTCCAAATCTACGAGACAAGATTTCGGACAGACAAGGCTCGAAAATTGTCGGTAGACCGCATTCTCGAAAAATAAATTTTGAAACAAACGACCTTGTAATGGTAGACAACCACGGTATAAGAGGTGGAAAGCGTATTGGTGGTAAAATCGTTAAACGATTATCCCCTTCATCATTTCAGGTTGAAACTGAGTCCGGTACAACGTTGAAGCGACACACCGATCAAATTGTAACATCGTTGCATTGGTCAGAGCGTATCACAAATCAGTGCAAACGACCTGTTTAAAAGAGGGGAAGAATTGTGATGTGTGTACGTCGCGTTACGTTCGGCTAAGTACGCTACGCATCGTACGATATTGAGGATGAGAGAGAGAGAGAGAGAGAGAGAGAGAGAGAGAGAGAGAGAGAGAGAGATAGAGAGCACGTACGTGTGCGAGTGTGTATGAAAACACGAGAGCGAGTCGAAAAGGCGCTGAGCAGAGTATTGTAAGATCCGCGGCCATGAACCGTTAATAAAGATTTTAAGGGTAACTCTATCTAAATTATTTCACCTTATCCTGGTTCCCGATACAAGAAAAATCCATGTGCGCCACATATGGCATTTATAGAATACATATAAAAGAACTAAATGTAACACATATTAACAATTCGTGCTACATTTTTACTATTGTATGCTGGTCTTAATTTATTGTTAATTTATTCTGTCAATATTATTATTCAGATAAATTTCTGAATCTATTCTCGTAAAAGTAGTTTGCCAGTAAAATTACAGAAATACTTTTTGCTTAAAACGTATATATCAGCATTTAGATCGTACACTTATAATTAGAAATTTAATCTAGAAGAAATAATATAAGTGACATGTCACTTATAGAACGTCTGCATAGAGGCAACCACCGACGCGGAAGAGAGATAGATGATATAAGCTATATATGATACTTTCTGCATTTGACCTTGAAGTGACCTTTTTTGACGTCAAATGACCGTGATTATGAGTAGTTATGATAGATCAGACTCTAGCTTTGGATGCAGCACATCTCAAAACCTGAGAATATGATTCATTCTTATTTTACGGAACTAAAAATTTTGCACAACCCTCCAGGGCCGGAAAGTCGATATATTGGCTCGGTCCATGATAGGACCATTATACATAATTGATGGGTGATACAAGATATGAATTTGGGCACTTTCAAAGGAAGTCGAAACCTCAAAACCCGGTCCTTTAAAGGTTAAAGTAATTTTTTCTTTTCGTCAATTATTTCTTTGTAATAAAAAATAGCCCATATCTAATTCTACCGGTAAAAAGTACATCGTTAAATTTTGAAAGTGTTTGGTATAGTAGTTTGGTGTCTATACAGATCATGCACATATACATACACGTATACATACACACATACATACATACATACTATCTCATCAGATAGTATTAGATATTAATGTGCCTTAAAACAAAAAAAACTTTCATCCACGTATTTATATATTTACGCAAAAGCTTGCTGAACAAAATATAAACAAATGTAATCAAATAGATAACTTCCTCCTCTTTTGAAATCGGTGAAAAAACTGTATTATATGTGATGAACAAAATTGTATCTCTATTTTTTATTAATATTTATATATTTTATAATATTTTGTTAATAAAATTATATGAATTAAATACCAGTCATTATTATTTAATATTTCTTTATAAATTATATAATATTAATATTACTTTTTAAACATCATGACAACAATGCTTCTGCAATAATTTCAATATATACGAGGGGTTTTGAAGATATCAGTTACCCTATGTTGGAGAAAATAAATAAAAATAAAATACTACTTTGAAGCTATTAAAATAATTTTACTTTATTTTTTTACCCTTAAGCTATTTTTCTACGTAGTTACCTTACCCTTCAATACCTTTTTTATATCTGTTTGCAAGCTTAAACAAGTCTTCCTGAAAACGGCGTGCTTTGTTTTTGGATCGACTATTTAACGAATTTTTTCATTTCGTGCTTTGACGCTTCATTTTGGGATTTGTACAGTGAACACATATTTTATCTCCTATCACAGTATGTGAGTAAAAATCATTGACTTTTTCTCAAGCATTTCGAAAAACTCTTTAGCGGCGTGAAGTCTTTGGTTTGTGGTTTTCGGAAAGCAGGAGTGGGACCCGTCTTGCAAACATTATTGTAACCAAATTTCTGTGAGAATATTGTATGGATTGAAGTTCCGTGAATTTGATATTCAGGAGACATCATTTCCAAAATATCATGAATAGACCATCGTATGTCCTTCTGAATAATTTTTTCAACGGCTGCAATCACATTGTCGTTAATTGTACTATTTGGGCGTCCTGCACAATGCTTATCATGCACTTCTATGCGTCCCTCAAGAAAATCTATGCGCCATTTTGATACCATCTGCATATTCATACAGTCTTTAATATAAAACGTTTTGAAGTTAAAAAACGGATAACCGCATTTAATTCACAATTGAATCTGCTTTGCACTAGTAAACCCATGATTGTTGAGCTCGTACTGCTGAAAAAAGTATTCTTAGCCACCACAATCAATTCTTTTCTTATCGGTGGAACCTAAACTGAAGTTATGATCAGGTCAAATCCACTAGCTGGCGTCTGAGAGATACGCCAAAATAGTTTTTTGTATAAAATTTTTTTCTCTTTAGCAATCACAGTATTTGGATGAAAAATATATTTTTGTTTTTAGATATGACTTGAAACATTAGTAGTATGAATATATTGATTTATGTACATAGATGAATAACTATTATTACTATATTATTAGCTTCTTTCTAAAATTAATAAATATTTTTATCAACCTTATATTTAATTTAACCCATGTGAAAATGCATTTTAAAAAGTATATGAATAAGCGTATTTGAAGTAAAATTTGATGAAATTTCAGAATCTTTTGTTAGGTTTTTTGAAAAAATTAACTGTCAAACACTGTACATGATTATTTTCCAAAGAAACAAGGTTTTAAAAAAAATTTTTTTTCATTTCGATTTTCCAAATGGAATGCATGTAAAATTTAATGATCAAAATGCAGAAATCGTGTGCTCAATACCTAAATCGTCGCCTTGGTACCTAAACTTAAGAGTCTAACGATTATCTTTTGAAAAAATTGAAAACACAAAATGACGACTAAAACGCAGAAAAATAATAAAAATCTTTCTGGAATTATTTACTCGAGCAAGATAAACTTTAGAAAAACATTTTACTCAAGAAGAAGTTCTTAGAATTGATTATAATAGAACTGATAAGAATACGCTAGAATTTTTTTAGAAACACTAGAAACGTTTTTAAATTTTTTAAAATTTGAAATTTTGAAAAATTCTTAAAATTGCCAAAAATTTCTTAAAAAATTCCATCATGTTCTTTGATAAATTCTAAGAATATTTTATAATAATCTAATTCCATCGTGTTCTTTGATAAATTCTAAGAAGTGGATCATTTTTGAGTAAATAATTCCGAAAATTTTCAACAATTAATCTGAATCTACAGTTTAGTTCATTTTCGAGTAATAAGTTCACAATCTAATTCACTTGATTATGAAATAATAAAATTCCTTTTTTTTCAACCTATAAATTTTCTTTTCATATTATAATATTTCTTTATCTATTTTTGTTCACGTTTATTCGCTGAAAAAAATCAAAGTTATAAGCTGCCATTGAGTATTTTTTGGTACTATTCCACGTACAGCCATATTTCGTACGAAAATAATTTGATACATTACATAAAAAATATTGGGTTCTTTAACAAAACGTCGAAAAAAATCTAATTACATTGAAAATATAGTAATTGAAGAGCAAGGAAATAGAAATACCGATGCAATAGTTATTCCTCTGGATGATGATTCTGACTTTTGTGATTTTGAATCAGAAGATTGTCAGAACTCACACAACGATATTCTATTAGTTAGTGATTCACAGGTTTTAAACAATTCTGAAAAGAATCAATCAAAATTAGAGCCAGACTATGTTTATAAATGGGTGAATGAAGAAAAATTATACAATAATTACCCCGAAAATAATTATTTATTGTCTGCAAAAAACAAAAAAGTTTATTTGTGATTTCTCATGCATAGAGTTGTTTGAACTTTTTTTTCTATTGAATTGAAGAATTATATTATTGTAAGTACTCAAATGAATGGTTATAACTTGACGATGGATGATTTTGAAATTTTTTTGGAGATGATTATTATATCAATTATTAATCAAAGGAAATTCCAGAAAGACTATTAGTCTTCCAACTTATTGCTGGAATGCCCTGCAATAATTAAGGCAATTGTTTACGACAAACATCTCAAAATAAAAGCTAAAATAAAACTTTCCAAACGTTTTTGAGAATACGAAAAATTTGGGGAATTTTTAATAAAAATGCTTTGTAATTGGGGTTCTTCTCTATATTCTTATCTATAATAAAAATAATAAAAATAATAAAAATAATAAACAAAATAAAAATAAACTTTATTCTATGTTAGCAAAAGACAACCCGACTGTTCCCACTACCTAAATTAAATTTAAATGTTCGTTTGATGCTCGATGTTTCGAACTCTTATGGTTCATCTTAAAGGACTAAATTGTTGAGTTCTTGAAAATGAACCGTAGCGGTTCGAAACTTTGAGCATCAAAGGAACATTTAAATTTAAGGTAGCGGGAACAGTCAGACTGTGCTTTGCTGACATAGAATAAAGCTTATTTTTATTATGTTTATTATTCTTATTATTTTTAGTATTTTTATTATTTTTATTATTTTGGATTTTTAATCTAATTTAATTTTATTTTTTGTAGTAATTTCTATTTCAGATTCTTCGGGGGTAATCATATACAAGGACAGTCTGACTTATTATTTTAATATAATATATTCTAGTATAGAGACTGTAAGATCGATAAAAAGATTTATTAATTTAATTAAAACATTCGAAATAAGTACAAATTTTAATTTTTAGCTTCCTTTTTGATTTACAAATGTAATCAAAGAATAAGAGAAATAACAGCTCTAAGAAGTACGTAAAAATCCTTAAAGAAAAACCAAGAGAAGTTAAGCTGCTTATTTGAAAATTTTTTTTTGTTCTATGCTTATAAGTTCTGTCTTTAGTTGTAAAAATAGTATCTAATAATATAGCTCAGTCCTGTTTATCATTATGACTGTCTCGAGTTTCCGGTTCTATAAGAACTAGAAGGTAGGTTTCACGACCTCAAATTTTTCTACGATTTTTTATGGTTCCTGATTCTGTTTTAAAAGTTGAAATATACTTGTAAAAAATTTTATATTCATTAATAATTATTAAGTCTACTCCTCCAATACCAATTTCGGTTTATATTACAGTTAAACAGTTTTCTTACAACTGAATTTTACGTTCGTCTCGAGCACGTTTACTATTCTTTTCCCGTGACTAGCGAACGCCTTTTATTTTGCAAAGTTATCTTTGTTATCTTCATGGTATCTACTAGTGAAGCAATTAACAAAATAAATAAAAATGTATTAGATGCTTCACTTTCATAATGAGAAAAGTGGTGAAAAGAATACTTAAGACTGAACTGAATTGAGAATGGTAAAAAAAATTTTCAATTGAAAAGGTATTACAATGAATAATGTTTTGTACATGCATAATTCAGTTAATTAAAAAAAAAAAGAAACAAATATTCTAAGGAAAGACCGTATTGTTATATCAGAAGATGTTTACTTAAGTATTGATTATTTCGGATTTATTGTTTTTAGTTATTTTGACAGATTCAGAATTTCAATCATTATATACAGCAGAAATAAAGAATAACTTTGAAATGATAAGTTGCCTATAGAAAAAAGATTTCTTTTGTTATTAACTATTATTTTGCTTGTGTTGAGCTAAGAGTAGTAAATCCAGCTCATGGAATAACCGCAGGCTCCAATGACGTAGACAACCATTTTCTCCACCAGCTATTTTACACTCGAGTTTTTCTGGAGCTGGTGTATTACTGACAGTTCATGTAAGTTCGAGATTTTCCGCGAGCTGACTAAAAATCGAGATTTTCCCTCCAGCTGGTGTAAACTGAAGATTTCCCATGAGCTGGTCTCACCAGCTAGTTTAAGCGGGCTAGTTTAAGACCGACATTTTCCTGACAGTTGGTTTAAACTCCCGAGTTGGTTTATTATGCGATATTTTTCTGTGTGCTGAATCGATTCAAAAAATGCGTACTGGTGAAACTCGAGATTTTCGGCGAACTATTATTATCCCGCATTCTTCTCACGAATTGTATACACGAGCCGTAATATATTTCAGGAAAATCCACTCCTGTGAATATAGTTTGATGTTATTTCACATTTCACGTTGTGTGAGAAGAGTGAAACTGAGCAATTAGGTATACCTGAGCCTACGAAATGTAACACGGTATCAAATTCGTGCAGTTTCAGTACATCGATCACGTCAGAGCTAGTTGCCCTCATAGTCATTTATTCGACTGCATTTGCCATAAAGTTTCTCTATTCCACAGGAATCACGTTAGGTGCATGCCGAGTGGAAGTGAGATATGACTTAATTATTAAGTCTAGATAGGTATATAAGTAAGGTCAAGAATAATAGGAAAGATATATTGTTTTTACGGATACGCGCTGGGCCGGTAAGGCTACATGAAAACCAATATAATTATAAAAATACTAAGCTAAAAATCCTAAACTATGATAATTACTTAAGTAATTATCCTAAAAAGTAATTATGATATAATAAATAATTAATTTCATGAAACAAAATCTAGAATTAAGCACCAAAAATAAGCCAAAACATAATAATTACCCTATGCAGTGGTTAAAATTTTTGTGTTATCTTCTAAGTATTAAATTCTTATTGTTAATAAAATTTTGCATTATATACAGAATTGGAATCTATATAACATGACATGAAATTTTAAAAAATAGTAATTTTGGAAAATGTAAATTATTGAAAGATAAACATTGGAGATCTTAAAATTCAATGTTGTAAAATTAAGAATTATTATCAATAATAATATTACAATAGCAAATAAAATATAAATTTTTTCAAATTATTTTATGTACTATATAACCATTTAATTTGCTTTAACATAATTCTAATAAAACTAAGGTTTTAATAAAGACAAATAAGTGAGTATAGTTGTTCCAATATTGTTTAAAAATGCAATATACGTGATTTGAATTCAAAGACATCTTAAAATATTTTTTTTTTTGAGTTTGCAATAGTTCTATTTCTAAATATTAACCAACTTAAATACGGAAGGTATAGTTATAATAAAATGAGATACTTTTCAATTATTTTAAACTTTTTGTATAAATCATACAAAAATTTTAGGTGCAAAACCTATACAAAAATTTAATATTTTAACAAATTCACACTAACATTTTAATTTTGTCCCTTCAAAAAATATTTGACTCATCATAAATCGATTAATTTATAGCTATTCTTGAAATTAATATGTTTATTAAAATAAATCTGTTACGTTCAATGTGTAATTACTATATACACATATGTGGTGTGTAGCGCACCTAAACATTCATATGTACACAATACGCACGATTAATATTATTTAAAATGAAACTTTATAAATTTACAGGAAGGGTATAACAATGATGGTTATTTAATTTATTTATTGACTTTTCGCCGTAAATACATTATTAGTATACGTTAAAAAAATATCAAGGTTTTTCAAGTATTATATAAGAATTAGAAAATAAGCTATGAAAATTTGGTTTAAGAAAAAAGCTTTAGAAATGGATTTTTGCGATTATATAGAATATACAGTATTTTTCTTGCAGTATAACTTAATTTGCATTTCAATATACTAAAACTACAAAAGAATGCGTATAAGAAATGACTATGATGAATCTAACTAAAGCTAAGTTTTTAGTATTTTATGTGGCAATAAGTAAGGTTGTGTAAATAGTATAAAAAAGTACATATAGGAGGTTACATGCTGATTTTTGAAACCGCTATATAATTGTATATTGTACTAAATTAATGAAATTATTTGTCAATTGTAATTATAGTTGATTTTTTGCTTGAGAGCGTATTGTCATTCAACAGCTGACATAATTTTAAGAAAGAAGGAAAAGAAGAATGTAGACAGAGAGAGACAGACAGAGAGAGAGAGAGAGAGAGAGAGAGAGAGAGAGAGAGAGAGAGAGAGAGAGAGAGAGAGAGAGAGAGAGAACGACGCTACAGAGGTTATCTCTTACCATTTTGTCACTACCAAGATGATAGCAGTTTCCTTCGAATTAAGTGCTTAAAGAGCAAAAAATGACAACGAAACACAAATACTATACCACTGTTTATTTGCACGCAGTGGTAATCTTACAGCTACAGATTCGTAATAAAAGCAATGCCGTGGCGACTACGAATATAAATATGAAAGAAATGTCGAGTTACAAGAGAGCGCATCCCCGGTAACCGAGCTTTTACGAAATCCACCGAGAACTCACGAGGAATGTATCAGTGCGACCTTTAGATTCACATATATCCTGCTCTATATAGTACTGCAGATTTTACTACTTTGTACTTTACGGTAAAGAAGTTAGTATATTTATATTTAACTAATTAAAAATCTTTTTTTTAAAAATAACAAAACGGAACAAGCATATCTATATGATTTATTAGAACAAAGTAGGAAATATATTGTTCAAAAATGTCAATATGAATTGTATAAGTATATTTTTTTAAAATTTAATAAAATTTAAATTCTTGAAATAATGTAATATTAAATTTGTATAGCCTATAGCTATAGATTATATTTTATTTTTATAAATAAACAATAAAAATATGATAACAAAATTCATGTTGATAGGAATATATATATATATATATATATATATATATATATATATATATGTATGTATGTATGTAAATTATATATAATTGAAAGGATAGTAATTTACAGGATTACATTTTCAAATTCTATCAAATTTAGAATGTAAACCTCTGTTTAAAGTAATTAAAGAACAGATAATGAATAATATACATAATGTAGATAAAGCAAACCTTTTATTAAAAAATAGATTTTTATAAAAAGTTTTGAATATATTCTCTTCCAAACTTGAACATTTTTACTATATGAATTGACATAATTTTTTATTATTTTAAATTAAAAACAAGTAAATATAGAACATGTTTTCCTGTTGATCATTGTAAGTTTAATATGCATTAAGAGAATAGCGTAAATAGCGCATAAAATGATTTTATATTTCTAATTGCATTTTGAATTACAAGTAAAAAATTATAATGAAAAATACAACATTAAAAAGGACGGTTAATAGATAATTACATTAATTATAATTAATATATAGTTATATTAATACATAATTACAAAGAAACTAAGATTAAGCAAAAACGCAACGTCGAATTTGAATTCTCATCTTGAAGTCGCTCAAACACATGTAGTTGTATGTACGCACGTAAATTCAATGTTTTATAAACTTTATGAATTTTATCAAATAAAAAAAGGTTATAATAAAAAACCTCTTGTCAAGATTTTAGAAAGATTAACATTATACTTTTTTTAAAGAAATGGTTAGGGAATAGTTCTATTGAGAGAAATATCGAAATCTTTAATTATACGGAAAATATTATTTTTAAGAATCTTAAGTCTAGAAAATACAGTCATAAATAATGAATTAACTATTACTAAATATTTGAAAATAAGAAAAATGTCCATTTACTAAGTAATTATTGAGAAAATTGAATAAACAAGTAAATGGCTAATCGGTCTTTAGTATATATTTGAGTTCATGATGCGAAATGTGTCGGTTATTCGTTACGTTGTATGAAATGCTGGAGATTAAAGCATTATTGAAATAACTTCAATCAACAATTTTTAGGAAAGAAATTGATTATATATTTTTTTTATGCTTCCAAATGCCGGCGCTAATCAACGACGGAGGTCTACGATGTGTTTGTAAACAAAGCACATGTAAATTATTACACCGGTGCCTTTGTCAATCGACCGAGACCGGGATTCGAACTCGGATCACCAAGTTACTAGTCCTTCGCTCTAGCGATCGAGCCATCGTAGGCCTCAAATTATATTTTAATGTAATAATATAATAAAAGACATAACTTAACGAAAGTAAAATAGGTAAGCGAGTTTGATGTGTTCATAGCATAAACAAATTTTAAATACATTTACTCATGCATTGTATAAAAAATTTATATAAAATACTTTCTGAGAGTTCAAAATATATTAATACAAAAATATATTTTACAATTAAATTAAAAATCAGTTCACTGATATAGTCAGATGTACTACTGATCCTGTTAACATGAAACAGAATAATGTATGCTCTTAGCATATTAAGATTTATAACTTATACATTTTATATGTATTTTCTAAAAACTCTATATCAAATATTTTTCTAATTTCAGTAATATTAAGACCAAAATACAAATATAATAATATATGTAAATATATTGTAAATCTTTTTATTGTAAAACAAAAAAATGTTCATATACCAAAACAATATTTACATAAAATATTTTTGTAAAATCTACCGAAAAAGATTTAAAAAAATAAATTATATAACGCAATAGCGTCTTAAAACAATGAACTATTAAAACAAATGGCTAAGTGCATTTTATATGTATCCCTATAAATAACTGCATATATAGGTTACACAAAATATATATGAAACTAAAAAATAATAACAAAAAAAGTTTTAACGTAAATGCAGCTTAATAAACTAATGGGATCATTTACAAATAGCCGAGTTGATTTTTACATCATTTTGTCCATGCGTGAACTCATAAAAAAGAATTGAATATCTTGAATCATAGATGTGTTATGGTGAACATTCTTCTGTTATTTATTCTGTTCTTTAGCCATTTGCTTTAATGGTCCATTGTTCTAAGACTTTTTTTTATTAAGCTTTCTAATATTAATAGATTAATTCGTTTTCTAAGACGTTATTGCGTTATATAATTTATTTGTTGTTAATATATTTCGGAAGATTTTAGTAAAATATTTTATATAAATATTGTTTTGATATAGAACAATTTTTAGTCTTACAATGAAAAGATTTACAATATAATTACGTATATTATTATGTTTGTATTTCTTTCTTAATATATTACTGAATTTATGGGGCGTACAAGTAAGTTTGCAATTTTTTTTTTTCGAAATTTGAGGTTTTGTTATGAGAATATATTTACATATACTTTATTCAAAGTATCATCCATCGGAAGCTATAAGTTTTTCCAATCTTTCTGTCAATTTATGAATTGCGAACCAAAAAATGTTTGTCTTTCGATCTCAAAAACTTATCCAATCAATTTTTAATTCCCTTTACTGAACTGAAGCGTATTCCCGTAAGAGCGTTCTGCATTGATCGAAACAAGTGATAGTCAAATGGTGCCAAGTCTGAAGTGTCAGCCGGATGAAGAAAACTTTCCCATCTATTATTCTCCAATTGGGTGGGCTCGTCGGGTTTTGTATACAATTTTCTGCGTTTAGGGTTATCACAATAAATCCTTTCTAGAGCGATCATTGTTTTCAACATCAAAATCACCACTTTTGAACCCTTTGAACCACTTGCGAGACGTCGATTCATCAATACATTCCGTCCTATAAGTTTCGGAAAGTAAATGATAGGCCTAAGCCGCACTTTTCGTCAATACGTACCCGTGTTAGAAATGAAGACACCATTTTTTCAAAAATTTTTTTTTTATTTTTCACCATAGTCCCCTTTTAGAAAGATACATTTCTCCCAATGTTTTAGCCATTTTTTAACCCCTCCAAAAAAAGATTTTTCGAACTCTCCAAAATAAGTCTCTGTCTCGGCGATTACTTCCACGTTTGAACAAAATTTTTTTCCCGCCAGCCATTTTTTCATGTTAAGGAACAAGAAGAAGCCGCAGGGAGCTAGGTCGGGTGAATGTGGGGGTGTGACAGCAGTTTATAACGCAATTCATGCAGTTAGATGGCGATAACTCCAGATGAATGTGCTGGTGCGTTATCGTGACGAAAAAACACCTTTTTTGACGAAATGTGGCCGTATCTTCTTCTATTCTCTGTCTAAGCGGTCCAATAACTCACTGTAGTATTATGCAGTGGTTGTTCTTACTTTTTCTAAAAATTTAATCAGAAGAATGCCCTTTGCATCCCAAAAAATCGCGCCATGACCTTTCCACCCGAGGAACCATCTTCGCCTTCTTTGGATTAGATTCACCGGCAGAAATCCATTGTTTTGATTGTTACTTAGTCTCTGGTGTGTAATGATGAATCCAGGTTACATCAACGGTGACAACTCGACGCAAAAAGTCCTTCGAATCTCACTTCAATTATTCCAAACACTGCTTCGAAGTTAACAACCGCTTCTGCTTGATGTCTACCGTGAGCAATCGCGGCACCCATCGGGCCGACAATTTTTTTATGGCCAACTTGTCATATAAAATATTACTATCAATCAGTCGGAAATTTATTTTGACGTCGTTTGATAGATGGCAGCATACGATGATAACACCAGCTTCCTTAAGGAACGTCCTTTTTCTTCAAACGCGAGTACTTATTGAGCCGCCCTCGTAAAATTTATAAGTTTTAAATTTTTTAATATGCTAACGACATATATTATGATGTTTCCCTTTATCACAATAAGTAGGACATCTGACTATTTCAAATACCTGATTTATAATTTCGTTATATAATAGAACATGAAAAATCAACTAATAATTTAGTCAAGTATTAGATTAGTATTTTTAATATATAAATTTCAATATTTTTTACGTAATTTTTCTATCTGAAAATAAGATTAAACAGAGACTATGACAAAGATTTTCAGATATTGTACAGTATACTAGAAAAAAATGTTTTTTAATTTACTGACTAAAATATTCCATGCACTATTATTAGTTAAAATAACAGTGTTTGTATGTAGTGGTTACTAAATTACAGTATTAATTAGAATCAACGATACGTGTCCTTCCATTCTAATATAATAAATTACTTATGCGTATGCGATTAGTAGGAATTAGTCTTTTTATATTTGTAACCATGATATTTAAGAAACTGTGTATCATGTTCTACTTTTGGACGCAATAATTTTATACTATTGTTATATGAAATGTTTTGGCAAATAATAGAGATAAGAAACTAAAGCAATAAATGGGACTCTGAGAAAGTTTCTCAATTATTATAACATTATATAATATAGAAATTTTTTTGCATTTTGCTGACTGCATATCTAGTATTACACTATTATTCAGTTCAAAGAATAGTTTGTACGTAGTGGTTACTATTATACGCATTGATTAAGAGAATAAAGGTTATGCTTTATTCTATTCTAGAGAATATCTGTTTCCACCGTTCGAACACGAAACTTCCCGTAAAAGTTGTGTAGAGTCACTTGGAGATCGTATTCTACTACATGAACACGAAACTCTCCGAGGAAATCATCCCTATATAGCTGAAAATTTATTTTTATCATGCAAACATAAAAGTTCATGCCGAAATACATGGACATCTATTTCTATTGGGGGTACACAAAACTCTCCATAGAAGTCATACCTACATACCAGGACATCCGTTTCTACTGTCTGAACTTGAAATTATGATTTGTCCCTTTCGAAGCCGAATGTATTACACACACACGCGCGCGCGCACATATTTTCTTTTTTTATTTTCTTTATCATATCTTTTTAAACAACTTAAAGTACTATATAAAATACTTGTTTATGATTTATGACTTAAACTTCTCTATCAACTCTAAGTCTGTTGCATATTTTTTGCTTTTTTTTATATTGCCCAGTTAGCAGTGCATGCTGATCTCGGTTTGCCAGGCAAACCGTGTTTTTAATCTCGATTTATTACGGAAGCACGATTGTCTGGTGCAAATTTTAGGTTCGAATTCCAAAATTATGTTTTTATGCAATAGATGGTAGTATATGAATATATATTAAAATAAATATATATATATATATATATATATATATATATATATATATATATATAACCATAAAAGAAAGTCATAAGAACTTGCAGTAACTACTATTCTTTTGAATAACTTTTTATAAAATTATTAAATAGATTTGATACTGATTTTGTATATTGCAATGAATAGATATATGAAATAAACTTATCAATTAATTTGAATAATAATATTCTATAATCCACGCACCTGTATATTTTCGATAGGCAAATTCATTGTCCTTTGAGACAAAGTAGCTTTTTCTTTTTTATCAGAAAATTGTTTTCTAGACATGCGCAATTGACATATTAACCCTGCAACTATTTTGTTAAATTTTTCTACTAAAAAAGTTTTTATTATTTTTTTAACGTTTCAAGAATAATTAAAACAGCAATTATGTGAAACTAGAATACAGGGTTTGTTTCTATTGCATAACGTGCCCATATACCATTTAAAACTAATCTTATTACCGAAGCGATTAAATGAATTGGTTTTGTTAAATTAAAATATTTATTAAAAAATAAATGTCTTTGCTTTACAATTATTTGCAGAAAATTTTAGTCGTAACAAAGCCACCAGCTGCTATATCCAGAAAGGGTGTCATCGTAAATGACGATCCTGATTTTGAATCTGGTTTTACTACTAATAATACTCATACAGGTAGTTAAGAGTGGCATAGGTTATATCAAAACAATCCCGTGTTACTCTCGTAAGTCCCTTCAATAGTTTTACGTTTATTTTTCAAATGAGCTCAGTTACTTTGAAGACTATAACGATGTCATTTGAAAGCTGGTGTTTTTAGCGTTCTCAAATTGTGTTTTGGAAGACTTGGTGATTTGCTAATGGTGTTTCTGTAGTTGAAATACAGGACTTAAGAGTGCTCTACAGCATAACCGCAGGGCCACAATGAACTATTAAAACAGAAATGAAAATGTATAAATCGTAGATTTCGTTTTTTGTCCTTATTTTACATTTTATGCAACTGAAACAAATTTTATCTTAAGCCTTGAAAAATTCTACAATCACGATGGCCCTCGTTAGATTCCTAATATTTTTCTAAGTTAGTAAAAATAAGAAAATTTTCACTTCAATTTTGTCGATACTAGAGAAATCTCTTCTTTGATTTATTACCAAATATGAAACTAATATTATAAATTTTCTATGTATAATGGCTATGAAATTTGAGTTAGTTTGGACGTAGAATATAATAACGAATCGAATGAACTTAATTTCATCCATCTATTCGTGGTATTGAGGGAGTAAAACGAAATTTACGATGATATTACTGTTATAACGCAGATTGATATTTCTGCAGATAAAAAGAGAGAATTTTAGTTTCTGCTTTTTGAAGAGGTGATGTCACAAGAAATATTCAGTATTGTACAATAGCAGACATAGTATTAGGAGCCCTGACGTAGTCATTGTCTATATATATACGAAATATACAATTCGGCAATTACGGTACGGTATGAGTGACTGTGTAGCATCGAGGCTAGTATTGTTATTCTTATTTACGAGATGTATTGAAATAATAAGGTGACCGTATGCAACTATCAACATTTCAAGAGTTCTAGAGCACTGAATTACATTTTTGACACAAAATTTAATGTAAACCCTTTGCTACATTTTTTTGGTAAAAGAAAATCACTGAGCACACAAAAACTTTGTCTGCCTGTCACAAACAAACAAATAATGTTATAAAACTAAAGCCGTCAATATATGCTCGGTACACTTGTACCAACACAACATAAAAAATCTAACGGACGTAGCCCTCGATATTTGCAAAATCACCTTATTATTTGAACACACCTCGTATATATCAGTTGTGAACGCAATGACGATACCTATATATATACTTGTATAGGTATTCGCTATATGTATACTCTTCTTTTCTAAATATCTATCATAATTGCTATTCAAGATCTATGAATGATATATGTCATATAATATCCGACTTATATGATATTTTTTGTCACAAAGAAAAGGGAGTTCTTCTAGATCTGGGATGAGATCCAGTCCACCTCAAGTGGTCGAGAAGCTACGGCTAGAAGTAAAACAATGATCATGAAGAAGAGGGAAAAGTTGGAATCGCTCAAAGCCTACCGTCTTGAACGACAAAAAAGAGAATAGAAAGCACAGACGGACTAGTTGGCTATGAATATCTCGACATACCAGTTGGCCAAGGCGGGGGTTCGACGAGCTAACGTAGCCGTAGAAGAGAAAGAAAAGATGGTCCAAAAAATTAAACAGAAGCTATAGAAGAAAGAGAGGGAGATGAAGAAACTCCTTTAGGCAAGCCCCCTTCAGATACGAGTAGACGTTAGCGCTCGAATAAAAAAGGTGGGCTTTCTTTCAAATATCGAAGCCACCCCGACTGTACGGATTAATCCGCTAGGTCAGTCACAGACTAGTCGATCGACCTCTCGAGTAGGTTCGAGAAAAAGGTTGACTAGTCAAAATAATCATGATTCGGATCCAGCTAGTGTTGTTCGAGATCAAGAGGAGCGGATGTAAAGCCTGACGACCATCGTCGGTCGAGAATTGATTTCATGGGTTAGGTACGAGAGCGATTGAGACAGCCTCAAGCAAAGACGCCGAACTCAGAACCGCCTCAGAAGAACAAAGTGGAGGCGTCAATACCAAATGCGCCAGGAACTGGGAAACCTCGGCTGTGTTTTGTATGCGGTCATCCAGGGGTGGGGAACCCTAGGATGTGTCTCATAGTGGAGACGTATAAAGATCGCAAGAAGGCTCACTTTTTCTCCTCAAGAGCATAGTGAGTTCTAACTTGCGATCACCCTAATGGAATTATTTTTAACTATAAAATAAATTTATATTTTTTTAGATATAATAAAGATAGTGTTATTATAGCCATTTGTTTAAATTTCGCTCACACCTTTCTTATGTTACTTTTTCAAGATTAGAAACTTTAGAATAATGATATTGGCGGATATCTTGTTCACAGCTTCCAGGAGGACTGGCAACATGTGGAAGGGGGTGTAACGAGCACCGGGTTACAATCAAAGGTGCCGTTCGTGAAGTGGAGAGAGACAGGTGGCAGACTATAGCTACTCTTCTACTTTAGCGAATATCGAAGAGTGGGAATATTTCAAATGACAATTATCTTCACTACTTGATATAAGATAGAACTATAGTTCCATATCATTCGGGTTATTCTAAAGATAAATTTTATAATTTGTGTCGAAAGGATCTTAAAAAGCAGGTTCTGCTTTTCCTGTTACTTTCTTTTTGTTAGTATCATAAACAATTGTGTTGAATAGTTTTTGTTCATTTCATACATAATATGCCTTATCTTGTGGAATGAATACGGCTCAAAAAGGTGAAGATTATTTTACGACAAAATCACAGCATTGAATACTATCCGGCCCGCAACGTTGTTAGTTCTCTCTAAGATGCAATCCTATAACTAATTATGTACGATCAATCATTCGTTAATTTCTTTACAATCTGAAGGTGCCGGCTATTTATTATGTGAATAGCTACGGTATATAAAAAACCGTGATTCTTTACTTTTGAGTTAAATCAAAAGAATAAAATACGGTCGTGAGGCCCGCATTACTTGTGTGCGTGAAAATTGGTTCGAGTGGGAACCAGACGCACACGAGATTAAGTAATTCTAGTTAGTTTGTGCGCATTGGTACTGCCGCGGATGTTTTTCATGTACACAAGTATTACATTGTATATATTTGTCATCTATCGGGTGGTGCAATTGCTTTATTGAATATTTCGTTATAAGTTATAATATATTTCTGAATATCTTTATTATTTCACTGCGCATACTAACGCGATAAATAGCGGGTGCACGTCCACGTAAGTAAACAAAAATTAATAACATACATAATTATTTTAAATTTAAGAAATTTGTTGAATAAATAGTTATTTGTTAATTTTATATAGATTTATTTATTGAATAATAATAAATTCCTTCAAAATATCCTCTATCTCTCAAAAATAAAATATAAGTGACTTTAAATATTTTGAGCCATTTTTGGACCGTGCCGCCTCCGTACTACTCTTGGTTAAAATAAAAGTTTATTTGATTTTATATTAATTTATTAAACTAAATTAAAATAATTTTTCTTTAATAAATACCAAAAGTAGAAATGAGGGCCGAGTAGTAAGAATAATTTCAACTGATATAATAAAGTTCAAAGACACAAATATGGAAAGGTAAAATACAACATTTATAATAATTACACAATCATTTATAAATTGATATAAATTGACTAGTTTCTTGCAGCCAACGTAAATCGGACCTTGACGACAATAAGTACCTCAGGAAATCCTATCCATAATACTGTAACAGGACTAAGTACATCAGAGGAAATATATCACGGCCGTATTTAGTGCCCTGGTCACCTGGGACCCTGTTACAATATATATATATATATATATATATATATATATATATATATATATATATATATATATTTAATGTTGGAATCTAGTAAATTGAACAATGTTTATCATTCCTTATTAAATTGATTGGTTTTGAACAATTGTGTAGAGGGGGAATTTAGATTTAATTTACGAAATTTGGTAGTGGGGATGGGTTATAATAGATTAGAATATAAGGTTTACTTTAGCCCCTGATGAGGAGCCGTACGGAGCTCGAAACGTTGGACTGGATCTTCAATTAGGTAAGGATGTTGGGGACTGTCAGACTGCACTTTACTAACAAAATTTTTTTTCAGCTAATATTTTATTTTCAGATTAGTCTACGGGGGTGATTCTAAATAAGGACAGTCCGACTGTCATTATAATTTTTAATTTAATTTTTAATTTTTTTTTGTTTTTATTATTTTTGTGTATTGATGTATTAATGTTAATGTAGATGTGTATTGATGTTGTTACGTATTGTTTTCGATTGATTTGATTGGACTGTAAGACCAATGAAAAAATATTTATTAATTTAAATCGTTTTTTTCGACATGTCCTTTGCACTATTGTGATTTGAACAAAAATATAGCAGAAACTTATCGATTACATCAAGAATATTATGGTGAACAAGCTCTATCGATTATAACATGTAAAGAGTGGTTTCAGCGGTTTAGAAGTGGAGATACTGGTGTTAATGACAAAGAACGTTCTGGACAACCGGAAAAGTTTGAAGATAGTGGATTGCAAAGATTATTGAACGAAAACTCAGCTCAAATGCAGAAAGAACTCGCTAATAAGTTAGCAATCAGTGACAGACCAGTTGGCAAATGTTTTCATGAAGGAAAATGGATGCCACACGATTTGACCAAAAGTGTCATTATGAATCGATACAACATTGCACTGTCTTTGCTTGCCAGGCAAAAAAAGATGAGTTCTGTGGCATATTATGATTGATGATAAAAAGTAAATCTACTATAACAATCCTAAGCGCAAAAGGTCGCGGGTGGACCCAGGTCAACCATCCACATCGACACCAAAACAGAACATCCATGGCCAAAAGTTATTGCTCTGCATTTGGTAGAATCAACAGGGTGTGCTGTACTACGAGATAATAAAACATAATGAAACCGTCACTGCTGAGGTATACAAACGCCAACTGAATGATTTGCAACCAATGGATCGAACATAGATCATCAATCGCGAGTAATAGTCACAAAGTCATTCTCCTACATGACAACGCTCAGCTACATGTTGCAAAAGCCGTCAAAAACATCTTGTTGGAGCTCGAATGGAAAATATTGCCGCCCCCAGCGTTCTCGCCAGACATAGCGCCTATTATTTATTTGACTACCAACTATTCAGTTCGATAAAGCACGATCTCGTTGATACTTGTGGATGATTAGATCTCCTCGAAACCACCATCATTCTTTCGCCACGGTTTCGCTAGATTGACAGAAAGATGGGAGAAAGTAGTATCAAATGACGGAAAATATTTTGATTAAGCTAGCATGTACCATTTTTATAATAAATGTCCTTTTTCCGTAAAAAAGATCGGAAATTAAGTTCGCTTCCTAATATCAATAATCGCAATAAGTACGTATCTAGAGGGCGTGAAAAGACGATCCTTTGATATTTAAAATTTTTTAATAAATATTATTTATTTATTATAAATTATTATAAATTATTTTATATTATTTTATATACACACATAATATTTTGAATTGACGTGCGATAAAATTATTTACATTCAGTGTTGAGCAAATCGTATATTTGGAGAATTTCATATTAGAACTATTCAAGATTTCCATAAGTATAGACCAGGTGATAGTGAACAAAAATTTGGAAATGATTTATTACCGTCTATTTTTTCAAAAGATAAAAAAAAGATCCAAGAGTTTTTTAGTATGCGCTCTCATTTATATGCCAGATATATTTATAAATATAGACAATATTCAAATTTTTTCAAAAAGTCGTTACTGAAAACTAGTTTTTATGACCATCGAAATTTTTGAAATAATAAAACGATTGCCAAAATATACAAGGCAAAACTTCGCTGGCGTTGATAAGGACAATTTAGATTGTGTGTGTGTGTGTGTGTGTGTGTGTGTGTGTGTGTGTGTGTGTGTGTGTGTGTGTGTGTATTTTTGTTTTACTTTCTCATTATATTAGATAAAACTACAAAAAAGTGATCTGTTCTTTTGACTAGATCTAGCAGTGTGTGTAAAGATTTGAGAATGCAAATAAAATTATATAAATTTAGGAATTATAATAGAAATATAATATCGCAAGCTTTTGAATAAATAATTTTGTCAATTTTATAAATAATAGATCGTTTGTGAATATTATAATTGCAAGAAATATTTAAAATTCTTCTTAAAAATATATGATTATTGGTTTGGAGGTGCATACAACAAGAAAAGTTACTGAAAGGATTGTAAGAAAGAATAGGAACCATTCAGAAACCTTCAGTGAAACGATTTTAAAACTTTCATATGTCCGATTTGTTTCCTACCACGTCGAATATTCTTATTCTAGTAGAATCCGTACATTCAATCGATTCTGAAAGAATAGAATGATCCTTTGAAAAAGGAAACTTGAAAGAGAAAAACGAGATAGATTTTCGCAAAAAATCTTTCAAGTTTTCCTTTAAAAATGTTTCTCGTATCCTTTCTGAATCATTAATAACGAATTCTGAAAGAATTCTTGTAAAAATTGTAATTTTCCTTACAGAAATCCTTTAAGAATAAAAATAAAAATAAATTCATATTTTTTACTTTCTATTTTAGATACTTCCAAGAATAGAAATTTAGTGTTATGGATACTAGTAAATTTTGATTTCTACAGAATTTTGAACGAGATATGAGTACGAAAATACAAGGCGACCCAACCAACATTAGCATTATTTGAATTGTGTATTCGAATAGATTTACGTAGTATGCTCTTTTTACTACGAACACAGTTGTTCGTCATCGATATCAATATTGTCGGAGTGCTTCAACCTCGGCTGTTGTTTTTTTGCTCGTTAGTACTGGGCTTCGCCGTCACGGAATAGATCTGTACAAATTTGAGAATGGTTAAATGAGTTATCCAGTGTTGATGAAAATTCATTATTAAGTATTTACCTGAGCTCTGCCAAATTTCTATCTTTTCAAGGTTTCCAATTTTGCTATAACGATTAATAAATTTACTGCGGAAGATAAGATTCTTTTCAACTGATATGCGATATGTCATTTTTGTAAAATCTCACGTGGATATTGGTAGCTTTGAATTAGAATTTTTGTATGAAAAGATGACCTACATGCATCCTTCTAATTAATTTTTTCCAATAGATTGGAATGATTCTGCCTCTACGCAGAAATTATATAGTTTTCAACAGATTCAATTTCTTCTCTATGTACAATGCATATCTTACTTCGGATAAAAATTTTACGTAGTAAACATGCATCCCAATTCCGATGATTATCTCGATGAAGCTGTTATTATTTGGCTTATATTTCTCTTCGATCGTTTGTGTGTAATGCGGGGGTATGGTGGTATACGTCTTAAATTTCAATGCTAACTTATTGACTAATTTATTGATCAATTCGACATCATCTGTTATAATTTTGTTTTCACGTACCGAATCTACATATTATATCTAAAAATGGCTTAATAATGAGATTGTCTTTCACTTTCCTCAGCGGCACTATTTTCATTCATTTGGAAAATGTATCGTGTAATACTACAGAGCAAGCTGCATTTCTCTATTTCATTTTAAAAAAATTTTATCCAGATACGTGAAGTATATATTCCAAATAAGCACTGGATGAAAAAATTACATGAATTGCATTTTATGATTATTTCTTATTATTATTATTAGTTATATAAACGTTATGGACTTATATAACCGTCGCACATCAAAGAAAAATTTTAATTTAAGGTGATGGAGGCAGTGTGGTTGTCCTTTGCTAACATAGAATATAGCTTATGTTTTATTTTTATTATTTTTAATATTTTTAATTTTTAATCTAATTTAAATTTATTTTTAGTTGTAATTTCTATTTCAGATTCTTCGGGAGTGATCACAAACAAGGATACGGACAATCTAACTGTCATTATTTTTACTATAATATATTATAGTATAAAGACTGTAAGACCGATAAAATTAATTATTAATTTAATTCATAACAGTCGAAATAAGTACAATTTTTAATTTTTATTTTATTGTAGTGATATAATATATAATAGTTTCACTTATTCTAAAATATGATAAGTGATTATTTACTTCTTATACTTCGTCAACTGTGTATATAAAAAATAACTAAATCCAATTCCAAATTAATTAATTTACACTTAATTTAGATTTAAAAAATAAATGTATCTAGATTTATATTTTAAATAAAAATCTAGAACAACAGACCTTCAAAACAGTAGGTTCAAAAATCGATCTAGTTTTGATTCAACAGGATTTACATATTCAGATCACAATCCTTTCTGTATTATACACTTTTTTATTCAAAATTATATAAGCTTTTAATTAAAATTATATCTATATTATTATTTTTAATACACACACACACACACACACATATATATATATATATATATATATATATATGTATATATATATACATATAATTTATCGCAGTAATTATATATAAATTAAAATGTAATAATTATATAGTAACTAATTGTTGAAAAACAAAACATTCGATAACGATCTTCACTAGTAATTTTCATTGACCCTATGAAAGTTCGATAGTAATAAGATTTATGCTTAATTGAGAAAGAATTTACTCTCGAAAGTAAGGTAGTAAAAGAAATAAAATATAACCAAAACCGCTATTCAGCGCATTGATATCATACACAGCAGGCTCACAGTAGGGCAAATAACATGTGCGAGAGAAAGCAAAGCAGAGAGGAAGACAGAGAGCGAGAGAGGGGGGAGAGGAAATCGTACCGTACTCGCTGATCGGTAGCGGTTCATGGTTGTGACTTTTAGTTTGCGAATATTTGTTGAGTTGAGCTGAGTTGCTATTTGTAATTGAAGTGAGAATGCAAACTTTCCACGTTCTAGTTATAATTGTATTCTTTTCAAAGATTTTATACTATATTTTAAATTAATGAACACGTATTTTTATTTAATATACATTTTTATTAGATTAGAAATAGAATCATCAGAATAAGAGCTTCTGCATAATATGTTTTGATACAAAATTTGTATTAAGATCTTTTATTGGTAAACTTCAATATCATAGTATGCATCGACCAAATTTTATTTTAAAAATTAAAATATGCTATCATATATATATATCAAAGAATATTTTATTTAATATAAATTGAATTATATGAATATATAAATTAAAACATAAATGAGAAAATAAATTTCAATAAAGCATAACAATATATTATAATTTTGTAAAATTAATTAGTGATTTCTAGTATCGATTGTAGGCAAATGTATCTAAAAATAAATTTTATAATTTTAAAATAGGTTTTATATTTATCGGCAGGCTAAAAGTAGATAGAAATATCTAAGAATTTATCCTGTATGATAAATTTCTGTGAGGCTGCTGCAACAGAAGATACCATTGACTAGAAAAACTATATTTTAGTGAAAGGAAAAGAATAGAGAAAAAGAAATAGTAAACCAAGAAGTATGACGGCTTCATTAAATCTTGCAGATGATCAACGTTTTGCACTTATGAAGGTATAAACTAATTTGATAAATATAAAAAACTTTAATAAGACCAACGCTCGAAATTGTTAATACTTTTTATGTATTATAAGTAAACAAAAAACATAATCTATTAAGTTTAAATTATTATAATTATTGAATAGTAATTCTATTTAAAATTACAGACGACAAAAATCAGTGGATATTCTACGTAAAAATCTATATCGTTTCTATGTCGATTTAGGTTGAATCTAACATATGTAGGTTTGCGTCGATTTATACGTTGATTTTAAGCGAATCTACGTAGGCTGCTACGTACATTTCTACGTCGTTTTAGAGATGGATTAGGACGTGAATTTCCGTGTAATTTCTGCAACATTTTTTATCTTAATAATTCTATTAAGTCGATTTATACATAGATTTCCATATTGAACTTACGTCAACTTTAATCAGATCTATTTTAATTTCTACGTAAAATTTAACGTCATTTTTAGGTGAAGCTCCTGTCATTGCTATTTAGATTTGAACATAAATATTTTAAATGTAGTCTTTAGAAAATAGTAACTGCAAGTAGTTAAAAATACTTTCGGCTAATTAATATTAGAATTGTTTTATTAGTAATAGTTTTGTTAAAAATAAAAAGATGGATATTATGCATTCGAATAGCAAACTACATCATTACATTTTTTATACATTGTTCAAATGAGCATTTTTTTCCTTGAATTTTTTCTTACACGATAAGTATTCAAGAGATAAGTTTTTTTGATAGACATCAATAAAATAATAGTTATTCATAAATAAAGGAGTACAAATGTCATCGACCAAAAGTAATTTTTATTATTAGTATGTCGACGAAACAATCAAATAATGTAGAGCTAAACGTGAAATAAATCCAATGCTTCCGTCGTATAGGAGGTAACTTCAAAATTTTTTTATGAATAAATAATTTATATCTAAATTATAGATAAAACTTACTACGCAGTAGATATTAAAGTTAGTTCTATAGGGTTTCGATCTTAATTACATATTTTTTGATACATTCAAAATGTTGTAAAATTTATATTTTATAAAATTTTTGGAAAAAATAAGTATAATTATAAAACAAATTTGAAAAATGTTTAAAACACATATTATTATATTTATTTGGTTACACATTATATGGTATACATACATACACACGCGCGTGCGCGCACGCACACATACACAATATTTAAAAGAATATTGTATATACCTTTCATTTACAAAATTTATCCAGAAATTATATATGGTATAACTTGCTGCCTTTAAAACATGATAAAATTTGTATTATGAAACTTAAAAAGGATAATATTACCGTAAAACTTGTAGTAATATTTATAAATTAATATTTTAATTGATTAATTTTTTTACTAAAAATTAGAAGTAGTACACATCTACTGGCGAACTAATTATTACCAGTTTGATAAAAATAGATGAATCGTATGATAAAATAAGGCAATATATTATTATTTCAGTCCATTAGAGCTTTGTTCCCTTAATTTTATATTAATTATAAGTGATTAATTTTAAATCTTAATTTTCGTTGTTATTTTACTTAACAGAGTTTTTTAATTCCTAAAACTGTTTCTTTCATATTTATATATATTTTTTCTTTCTATATAATCTATTAGAATCATATTTAGTTAGAAAAGCTAATATTAGAGACTTTTAATTTCATTTATAGAAAAAAGCCATTATTATTGTGAAAATCTTTTAAAAAATTTGTTTACAATTCATTAATTAAATTTAAATCTGTTTTCTTGTATGCTCAATGTATTTTTAATAAATATTTACACTTATCTATTAATAACTTAAATAATTTTAATTGTTAGTATATCTGATTATAGAATCAGCCAAGATCTCCATTGTGAAGTCAATTATTAAATTTTCCATTAAAATCAACTAATTTCACACATTGTTTCATTTAAATGAATCAATTTATATAATAAATAAATTAAAAGTATAAATAAACCAAACAATCAAGCTTTTATGAATATTATATATATTATATTACATATGCATAAAACTTAATTTCTTAACTTATTTTTTCTGTTTTTTTCTCCTAGTAATGAAAAAAAATGTTCAGATAATATCAGATTTACAAGAAAAAAACTAATTCTTTTTGAAATGGACTTGAGACTAACTCGAAAGTCTGTATGAAATTGGGATTTGAGGCCCAGCTTATAAAACAACCGTATTTGTGAGATTATCAGTTACAATAAACAGTTAAGAGTGAATTATTTTTGTTTTTTGAAATTAAATTTTCTGTGCTTTTACCAAAACTATCCTACTCTATAAGGGAAGCTGTACATACAATACTACTTTCCTTCACTGAGTGATCAAAGTTATTGCGAAAACTAAACTAATAATTATTTTTATCAGCTATATAGTCTTTATAAAATAATTTAATTATAATTATAATTGTAGTCAGACTACCCTTGTATATAATTAACCTCTAGAATCTGAAATATAAAAACTTCTACTAAAAAATAAAAAAATAATCTGTATACTAATGTTGGCAAAATGTAAATACGAAAATTGATGTGAAATTTAAAACACATTTTAGTGTTTTATGTGAAGTAATTGGCCATGTGCATTCTTTCTTCATTTCAAACTGAAAAGTAATGGTTATTAAAAAAAATGTTTTTCGGTATTGATGAAAACATAATTTTTTATATGATTACCGGTACAATGAAAAATATCCTATCCCTTGATGAATCACCGCTGAGAGCTGTCTCACGCTCTCTTTCCCCTTCTTTAAACATCCTCTCTCAATCACACTTACAGACCACCTGGAAAAACGATCTTAAAGAAATATTATTGACTTATAAATATTTCAATAATGTATGTATATTTATATATTCATTAATAAGAATGAATTAATTTTTTTGCTTCAGCTCAGACATAATGTTCGAGATGTGTTACGGCCGCAACATGACGATAAATTTCTTCTAAGATGGTTAAGAGGTAAGAATTTATAATTTAAAAATTACATTGTTTTAAGAATTTGTAAAAAATTTTATTGTCTAATAGTAAAGAAAAAATAGATTCCAAAATAACTGACACACACTAAGGTATAGTTGAATATAAATAATAAACTAAAATATAAATGCTCCCTCGATATGGACCATTAAAAATTATGTATGAATTTACTGTCTAACATATTTGAAAATGAATCATCTTAAAAAATGTATCATATGCTATTGTAAGTATAGTAATATAAATTCATATAATGCTATAACCAATAGACATCCAATAAGTATCCATACCCAATTTTGTCAAAAATTTATATAGTTATTATTGTTTTGGGTTATAATTACGAATAGCATAGTGGTGTTATCTGGTCTTATACTGAACACCATAAAAATATCTTTAAAAAAACGGTGTAGCAAACAGTTTTCAGTATTTTAAAAAAAGTTTCAAATTAATATTATAGATCTTGATTTTACTATTAATGTTTACTAATTCTATTATCTTTAACTAATACAAATCAATCTAATAAAAAATGTTTTCATAGGTCTTACAGTTCTGTTACAATAACAATTAGACTATTCTTATTTATAGATGAATTTATAGAATGTGAAATATAAAATTATTGATTATTATTATCACGAAAGAAACATATGTTTAGCAAAGGATCATCTCAGACCACCGTCTACCAACTTATCTATCCGTAATGCAATATGTTAAGTCTAACGTTTTGAATCACTCTGGTTTTTGATCAAAGACTAAACTGAACAAGGAACGGACAGTCAGATAATCCTTCGGTAACCATATTTGCGTAGGGCGATCATAATTATAATGATTTTATATTTGAGATTTTATGAAGTTGATTAGAAAAGAACTGTAAGGCAGATGAAAATATTTCCGTTGACTATTAATAAAAATGGACATAATTTTTTTTTGATTTTAGATCAATATTCATATCGGTCTATTTAATAATTTAATATAATACGAGGGTGGATTGATAAGTTTCCAGCCTGACCAAGAAAAACAACGTTTTTAAGAATTTTTTTTATTTCTCAACATAATCTCCTCCAAGGCTGATACATTTCTGATAGCGGTGTTCTAGTCTAGCAAAGCCATTTCTATAGACTGATTCGTCAAGCTCCTCAAAATACCCATTTACAGCTTCGATTACTTCTTCATTGTCCGCAAATCTCTTTCCGCCAAGCCATTTTTTGAGGTTACGAAGCAGATAATAGTCACTCGGGGCTAGGCCTGGAAAGTAGAAAGGGTGCGGCATCAATTCAAACTTCAGATCGTTGATTTTAGCCATCGCAACGATTGACGTGTGCGTTGGTGCATTATTGTGATGAAACAAGATTTTTTCTTTTTTGAAAAAACAGTAGCCATAACCTTGTTCGCCGAAAAAATTGTTTTTGCCTTCTTCGGAGTTTGTTCCCCTGGTCCAATCCACTGTTTAGACTGTTGTTTGGTTTCAAGAGTGTAATAGTGTACCCCAGTTTCATCAACGGTTACGAATCGACGCAAAAATTCGCTTGGATTACGCTTATACAACGCCAAATTGGCGGTAGAAATGTTCTTTCGAATCAATTTTTGGTCGACTGTTAGCAAACGCGGCACCCATTTTGCACAGAGCTCTTCCATATACAAATGTTGGTGCAAAATATTTTGTACACGTTCATATGACATCTTACAGATCTCAGATATCTCACGCACTTTTAATCTGCGGCCTTTCAGCACTGTTTGATGAATTTTTTCGATCATATCTGGAATTGTGACCTTAATGGGACATCCTGAGCGAGGCTCATCAGAGGTGCTCATACGACCCTCTTAAACTCAGAAACCCACTGCTTAACGGTTGAATATGATGGGGAGGATGTCTCCAGTTTTGAGTCCATCTCTTATTTAATTTCCTTGGGCGTTAATCCCTTCAAATAAAAGTATTTGATGACAGCCCGATTTTCCAGCTTTTCCATTTTTACGAAAAACACAGAGGCATCTTGTTCAGCGTGCTCTCAAAACTAAACTAACATGGCGATCGGACTGAAACTATAGCTACAAGCTATCTAAGGATGGTACTATAGAACGCCACCTCAAGGTAGGCCTAGTGGTGCCATCTCTTAGCGCAGGCCGGAAACTTATCAATCCACCCTCGTATAATTATAATGATAGTTAAACTGTTCTTGTTTATAATTACCGCCGCAGAATCTTATTCATTTATTTATTGGTACAGGGAATTCCTACTCGTAAAAATCAATTCAATACTTGTTATATTCATAAGTATTTTTATCAGTCTTATAATCTTTATACAAAAATATATTATGATAATATTATGACAGTCAGACTATCCATGTTTATAATCACCCCCGTAGAATCTGAAATAGAAAACTGCTAAACATTAAAATAAAAATTACATTTAATAAAAAATGAAAAATAAAGTAATCTATATTCTATGTTAATAAAGGACAACCTGACTGCCCCCAGCACCTTAAATTTAAATTTACCTTAAATGTCCGACGTTGCGAACCGCTTCAATTCATTTTCAAGGAATTAACTAAAATAAAGACCTAATATGTTATTATATATACCCAGTTCTACCCGTAAATAAATTTATATATATATATATATATATATATATATATATATATATATATTTAAAGAATCCCTACTCCTCTTGATTTTTTAATATAAAACAGAATTTTATTTTAATACATTATTTTATATTGATAAAGAATCATAAGTGTTATCCAATATACTTGACTCAAACATTAGATTTACATTATTCCTATTTTCAAAATATGAATACTTTCATAAGATTCCTTTTTATCTATACTGTTAATCACATTATTCTAAAATATTCACATTTTTCAAATTGAAAGCATGTAATAATCTAAACTATATTGATTTAGTCCAGATGTACTATTCGTACTTCGTAAATCCAAAAATTAAATAATATAATATTATAAGTAGCATAGTCTCCAAAGATATGATCGCAACGTTTTTTTATCGAAACAGTTGTTTCAGTTTTAGTTAGTACCGTTGATATTTAAATTTGAAGATAAGACCTTTATAAAGAGCTTATTAATATAATTACAAATTTCTACCCACATGACTAGCGTCATATATGCATTAATCGTCAAACAATTACTTGAGGCTAATGAGAATATAAAATTGAGATTATCATTGATCTTGAAGCTATATTCTTCGATGTTAATAAAGTATAATACGTTAAAAAATCCTTTGCATATGATGATATTTTCAGAAATGTAGATAGGAGGGAAAGTCATTGATGAAGAAACTGAAAAACAAAGGACTGAGTAACGAACTTTGGAGTACGTCCGTAATACGCTCTAATTCAGAGAAAAGTTTAACCAACTACAACCCAGATGAGAAAACCCCATTCTTCTGAGCTTATACATCAGCAGATACATATTAACATTATTAAAGTCAGCCTTGAAGTTAATCGAAATTAGTAAATTGAACTTGTGATTAAGCGAATCCTTCTTTTAGCGAATCTAAAATTTTAAAAAGTCTGGTATGTACTATAATTTTTCCTGAAGTTCGATTAAAACATGTCAAGTAATCTGTTCTGGACAATAAAAGTTGGTGTTTGCTTACAAGAAACAGCTTCAAGTATTTTTTCACTACTAAGAATATACTGATGAGATTGAAATGATTTACACTCAATAAAAAAAATCTCGCTTTATTATTTACATTAAATGTACATTTCGCTCATTATCACTATTATAGTTTCGCTATAATTCTATATTATAAATCATAATTCTAGAGGTGGGTTTATTAGAAAAAAGTTACTGAATGTCAGCGAGTTCTCCAATTGCAGATGACGAATGAAATCCATCTACCGAGGAGGACTCGAGTGGAGATATCTGCAACGTTAAGTCATCTGATGACTACCAATTATAGGAGATCGTAGAGAAAATGTGCTTTTCGCTGTCCCTTTTAAGTAAGGATTAGTAGTAGATCTCATACGGGTGTCACGAGTACGTATATTTTACTATATCATTGATGCCAGGTGGTCGCAGTGCTTTCTAACCTTAGAGATATGAGATCTCTTTCGGTTAGACTGTACTCTGACAATCTAAGCATCAAGTATTATTGCCAGATTCTCCATCACATCTATGAATGAATAGATCAGGATTGTGCACTCCCTATATTGAAATTGGTATCCGCAATGAGCCATCAATTTTTATCATCTAAAATATGCGCCGAAGTGGTTCCAAAACGATGGTTGCTCAACTTCTATGGTGTGTGAGCCTTCTCCAGTCATCTCCAACAATGTTAGCTCTTTCTCAACCTCTTGATACATGTTTATAAATACGTCGATGGTACTATTTCAATTGTTATCTGTGATTCGTCGACGGGGCCATATAGATTATGAATTAGACTCATAAGCTAAACATGTCCTTATTAAGAGGAATTATGTGTATTTTTTATGTATTTCTTTCTGTTAAGATTACAGAATTAGCGCGACGCCCGTTTATTTTGTTACTATAACTTTGCGGCATCACAGTTCTCTTAGATATTGTCTTGTACGTGATCTCTAAATGCTGATCCTTCGTAGTTTAAATCAAGTTTGACATGTCATTTTGTTTGACAGTTTTCAGGAGATTCCAGCATTATTGATATAATGCTCTCTGTTCTTATCGGCTTATTAATGGTGTTAACCAATAGCGCACGTTGTGTTCTAAAACGGGGGCAGCTCACTAATATGTGCTCAGCATCCTCAACCAATGTCGGACAGATGGGGCAGAAGTCATTATTATTCAGGTGAAAACGGTGAAAATAGAACCTAACACAACCATGTCCAGTCAGCAACTGGGTTAGGTGGAAATCTAGTTCCCCGTGTTTCCTGTTGATCCATCTGTGTATGTCTGGGAGGATACGATAAGTCCATCGGCTTTTGTTAGAATTGTTCCATCGTTTTTGCCATATTTCTATAGAACGATGACATTCCACGTTTTTAGCACATTGTAGAGAAACCACTGAGGCCTTACATATGTTGTGCAGCCTAGCCCGATCATCTGTAGTTAAATCGAAAGGAAGACTTCCGGCAAGTACCTCAGCAGCGTCGGTGGATACTGTCCTGTAGCTACTAATAATACGTATGGCCAGCTCACAATACAATTTAATTCCACATGCATGATGCCAAATTAGCGTTGCATACATGCTCCCGGAATTAACAACATAAGCTAATAGCTTTCTCTGGGGTGGGCGTAGGCCACCAATATTAGGCATGAGCCGACACAAGGTAACTGAAATTCGTTGTGCTTTCTCACTAGATATCTTTAGATACTCTTTGAAGTTTAACCTGGCATCAAGCTGTACACCAAAATATCGTAAAGATGGCGCAGAACTCATGCGGCAGCTACCAACTTTAAGAGTAATACTATCTACCTTCTTACAACTGCTGACAAGAACTACTTCTGTCTTGTGCTCCGCTAATTGTAGACCAGCCGTCTTAATCCATCTACTAATGTTGCTGATTGCCTCATTGGCATTTTCAGTGAGTTCTTAAAGGGTCTTAGACACCACTACTAGTGCGATATCGTCGGCGTAGCCTACTGTTATTGAACCAGGCGGTTGTGGAATCCTCAACACGCCATCATACATAATATTCCACAATATAGGTCCCATAACCGAGTCCTGGGGGACTCCCGCAGTAACCTTATGCAATACAATGCCTTCATCCGTTCGGTATAATATTATCCTATTTTCAAAGTAGCTGGCCACGACATTCTGTAGATAACCAGGTACACCGAACTCTTTAAAAGAATTCATAATAGAAGACCAGTGCGCTGAATTAAAGGCATTCTTGACATCTAGAGCGACAATGGCACAATACTGTTTAGTGTCACCTTTCCATCTCTTACCACTGATTGCATTTCTTGCAGTACACACTACCAGTTTAATAGCATCGACTGTTGATTTTGATTTTCGAAATTCAAATTGGCGTGAGGATAAGCCGTGCAATCATTCAGTGAATGCTTCTAGTCGACAACATATTATTTTTTCAAATATTTTACCTACCGAATCGAGCATACACAATGGCCTGTATGATCGCGGATCATCAAGTGGCTTATTTCCCTTAGGTAATAGAACTAACCTTTGAGTTTTCCAGCAATCAGGAAAAATATCCTCAAGAAGACAAGCATTATATACTTTTAGAAATATAGATTGGTTTTTCTGTATCACCAACTTAATTGCAGCATTAGGGATACCATCAGGCCAGGGGCAGCACTGTTTCTAATCTTAGCGTAAGCATTATGTAGCTCCATTTTTGTTGTAGGAGGTATATCAAATATCTCCCTTATTTCTGTTATAGGAGGTTGTCAAATATCTCTTTCCGCTTTTTTGCTCTTCATTCAATGCTTTATAAAAAGTGTTACAGTGGTCGGATTTACTTCAAATATGCGTTTTTTTTTCTATAATTTGTTTCCATCTAGACGGCAACTTCATAATACCTCTCTCGTAAAAACCCCTCTCCTTATTTGCGAAGAATTCGGACAGTCACTTTTCACAAGCCTCTTTTGAGTTAAACTTTACACAACCAAGGGAATTCAACATTGACAGGAACAGGTGGTAATCACTTGGCGCTATGTTCGAGCTATATGGTCGATGCGATAAAACCTCCCATCCGAACTCCCGTAGCTTCTGACGAGTGATCAACGAAGTTTGTGGTCTGGCGTAGAATTAAGTATCTGGCCATATGGGAGCAGCTCATAGTGGATGATTTCCTTCCAATCCCACCAAACACACAGCAAAACCTTCCTGGCCGACAATTACGGTTTGGCCACTGTTTGGGACGGTCCATCGGCCTTGGACTACGGCCGTTTTCGCTTGATATTGTCGTATGTGATACATTTTTCGTCGCCGGTCACCATCCGCTTCAAAAATGGGTCAAGATCGTTCCGTTTCAGCAGCACATCGCAGGCGTTGATTCGGTCCAGAAGGTTTTTTTGCGTCAAAACATGCGGCACCTAAATATGAAGCTTTTTTTATATCCAGCCTTCTGCAGATGGTTTAAAATGGTTTGTTGACTAACTTTCATCTCCTGAGCGATGTCACGAGATACCACATGCCGGTCTAACTTGATAAAATCCAGGATTTGATCTGTATTCGTCGTTACAGGTCTTCCGCCGGCTGGCGAATTCATGGTGTCGTTTTCACCGGCTCTGAATCGTCGAAACCATTCCTCTGCGGTTCGAAGTTATTAAAATATGTAAATAATGAAAAAACACAATGTAATGACATAATGTACGATATAACGTGTAATAACATAATGTATAAATGTATATAACATAATGTAATATTATATAATGTATTGTAATATAATATAATATATATAAATAAATATATATATACATTATATATAATATATTTATATATTTCATATTATATTACAATACCTTATATTATATTTCAGTATATTTTTATTTTAGAACATTTCTTCTGAATGTTCTAGTTCATCTTCTTGTTCATCTTGTTTTTGTTCTTGTTCATCGTCTTTTTCTTCTTCTACTTCTATTTCTTCCGCTTTTTCGAAAATGTCTTCAGCCCTTACACATTCTTTTTTACTTTCTGTTCTACTATTAGATGATAGCCAAACTGAATTTGGCATTTCATCCACATCGATCTTACGATTATGTATTTACGCTTCGTGCTTATTTATGAACAGCATTTCCTTTCTTCTCAATTTTTTCTTCATACTTTTACGAGCTTAACACATCGCCCAATTAAATTCATAATGATTAGGTTTGGCCATTAATATGCAATTGTTCAATGCGATAGCATCTGAAAGTAGAAATAGTTAGTAATACTATCATAAAAAATATATTCCATTGAAAAATATAATCTTATTTAAATTAACTTAATTGAAAATAGAATATATTAATATCATATATAATAAAATTTGAAAAAGATTCTTACATCAAAAATGAAAAAAATATTTTAAAAAATCTTTGTAAATTAAATTTAATATATGTAATACCATATTTTAAAGAAATTCTTTTTATTAACAGTATTATGCATGTCGCTAGGGTCGGATAATAACTTCAAAAAACCTTAAAAAGTTATGCAACTTAAGGTTTTTAATTTTTTACTCAAAAACAAAGCGTTATATAAGAAAAAGTTAGAGAATAAAAAGTGCTTAGAATTGACCAAGAAGTATATCTGAATTTTTTTCGAGAGGATTCGATGAATTTTTCCAATTTGTCATATATTGCCAATTGGCAAAAATAAAAAAGTTGGTCAAAACTCAGTGACAAAATTTAGACATATTCTTTAATTGATTCTAAGCACTTTTTATCTTATTGATTTTTTCGTCGAATGCATTATATTCGAGAAAAAAGTTCGTAAAAGTTTGGGCAAAATTTTGCGCGTCAGGCGCTATTTTCTCGCCGCCATATTGAATTTATGGATTCGGGTCCAAACTGAATTTAAAATACATCTCATTCATGCACTCATAGTGGAAAAATAAAGTTCTGTCCTCAACGTTAACACAACAAGAAATTGGATTTTAAAAAAAAGTATCGAAATTTTGCATTTTTTTGTAAACTTCGCCATATTCGATTTTTGAGTGAAAATTTCGCAATTCTAATACCAGAAATGGAAAGTAGAGAGAAAAATACTTAAGAAAAAGTATGCTTGCTTTGAATATATCCGTGGAATATGCGATATATTTACGGTTGAAAACAGAGTTACGATTTCTCTGTTTGGGACGTTAATGGGTTAAAATATATTCAAACGCAATTATTATCGGATTTTTCTTCCCGTAGCTAGTTGTTCATATAACAACTAGTCGGTACCACGTAATTTATTTCCATGTTTGATCAAATTTAAATAATGAAGGGTTACTTACTCCTGAATAGAATATAAAAACGTTGCGGGCCCGTTAATCTTCGATTGCTGTCAGAGAAAATATCACCACTAGCTCTCCTTTGCAATTGAAAAACTCAGGTAATAGTAATAAAATTCCCAACAACAAAATAGATGTCACGATCACTAATTCCAATATAAATATTTATTCTTAAAAAATAAAAATGAATGTGATATATATTACGAAAGAGTGAAAGCGAAAGATACTATTCAAATTCTCTTTATAGCAGTTAGATGAATACTAAACTTAAATTTTCCCCCACTCCCTCATATTTGCTGAAGTTAGAGAGAGACTATAGCCTGTCGTCGGTCTCTCTCTACTTCGTGAACGAACGCCATCAAGGCATGTATCGGTGCTCATTATACCCCCCTTCCAGACGTTGCCAGTCCGCCTGGAAACTGGAAATTTGATATCCGCTAATATTCTTATTGTAGAATTTCCAATATTGAAAGAGTTTAAGAAAAATATGGGAGGAGAAGTCACACGAAGAAACGGCCAATCCTTATGAAAATATAAAAATATTATTATTTTCATTTATTATTACTAATTTATTTATAATATAAAATATTTTCTTTATTTTTTTTTAGATTAGGAAATTCCTTTCCTATAACCCTTGTGTGTTCCTACCATGGGACACGTTCTGTGGTTTCTTACCCCTGAAATAACAGAACCGGGGTTTTCCTGTTCCTGGCGGATTTGGAACAGGTTGCTCCAGCTTCTTCTGTACAACAATCGGATCCGGTCTGTCCGACTGAGACTGTCTCGGATGGCCTGCCGTAGCAAGATCATGACACTCTCTTAATACCTCGTTACGGTTCTCTATAGGTACAGTGATTTTCCAGGCGTCTGCATCACCAATGGCCACCTCTAAAATTTCATTTGAACAGTAGCAACACAGATGTCCACAAACTATCTTCCACTTAGGATAGTCGAACGGACTTTTTCGAACCTTATCAAACCAGTCCAAATACCATTCATCTTGGATTATCTCAGCCCAAGTTAGGGCAGCACACCTAGTTTTATCTACTTCTTTCATCCGAGACAACGCGTCAGGGACAAAATTTAACGCGCCTTTTCGATGCTCTACCTTGAAATCATATCCTTGCAATTTAAGAGCGCATCGTGCGAGGCGTCTTGTGGGTGTTCGCATCGTATGGATCCAGCACACGTTCCTGTCCGGCAATCTCTTGCAGTAAGACTGCACCGACTCCAGTGTCGCTTGCATCAGTTTGAATCGTGAATTGTGATTCGGAAAATGGTCGATGGAGGACAGGGGCTGTAGCGATCATTGATTTAATTTTCTCGAAGGCTGTTTGCTGTTCCTTACCCCACTAATATCTTCGGTCTTTTCTTGTTAGACTGATGAGTGGTTTGGCAATCGTGGCAGAGTTTCTTAAGAATTTCCTATACCACGACGCCATGCCGAGGAACCGCCTCAGCTGCTTGAGGTTTCGTGGTTCCGGGTATCATATCACCGGTCTGATCTTCTCGGGATCTTGGCGGAATCGTTCATGATTAACGAGTACTTCGAGGTACTTTACCTTGGCATGACCAAAAACACTTTTGTGTCTATTAATCATGAGTCCAGCTTTCGTAACTCGCTTGAGCACACGTTCAATCCATTCTAAGTGATGTTCGAATGTTTCTGTAACGATAATAATATCGTCTAGATATGAGAAAGCATTCGGTTCAAGCTTTGGACCCATTACGCGGTCAATCAATCGCTGGAATGAGGCTAGAATTCGATAGACTAAACGGCATTCTTCTGAATTGAAATAATTCCATGCCAGGTACTGTAAATACTGTAATCGGCCTAGATTCCACCTGAAGTGGTATCTGATCAGACGCACTGCTTAAATCTATCGTTGAGATATGTCTCGCAGGTTGAAGTTTCCTAAGGACTTGATCCATATTAGATAGTGGATAAGCATCTGGCTTCGCGACTGCATGGACTTTCCTAAAATCTATGGAAAACCGATACTTTCCATTGCTTTTGCGTAACATAACAACTGGGCTAGACCAACCACTAATGATGATTCGATTACTCCAGTTTCCAGCATCTCTTTAATTTAAGTATGCATCTCCTCTTGAATTTTCTTGGAAACCGGATATTGTCTTTGACGTATTGGACAAGTATTACCGACATCAATAATATGTTCGGCCCACATCGTACATCCCAGTTACACTTCCCCTTCGGGTGAGATCCGATCAAGCAAATTTTTTAATTTTGCTTACTCTTGACGAGATATATTTGCGAGTCCAATAGAAACTAAGCGCGTCGTCTCGCAAACAGGATCGAACATTCTATGATCATTGGAGTTCAACTCTTTCACTAGAGGATGCTCCACTTTTTTGGTGTTGACAGCCGTAATGGTACTAATCGTTGCACTTTATTTACTGTCACGGTCGCAACCTCCAGTCTGACGCACTTCTTAACTGCTGTGGTATACAGCGTATTGTTGCAGGATCATGCACCTAGCCAAAAACTGATGCTAAGTTGGCTCCGACATAACAGTAGACTTCTAAAGATGGAATTACTGCAACCAACACGTCACGTATAATTCCTGCCAACTCGAGTAGTAGTGTAACATGACCCGTTACATAAAGAGGAGTATTTCCTGCACCTCTGGCACCAACACCAGAAGCAGGGTGAAATTCTCGTCGGGCTTCTTCTGGTCTAATTGCTATTTGAACTGGATCCAATCCTCTACTATTATCTGAGGAAGATGGTCCTGCCTGAGTTGTTTCTTCGGTGGTTGCAGAAGATCAGAATGCCTGCTTCGCCGCTATTTCTCGGCGAGGACTTTCAATGGGGGTCATATTCTTGGCACTGGACGGCTGAACCACTATTTTCTAACGTGCCTGGCATTTCCTGAACATTTTATACAATTGATAGAACGATATTCCAATTCTCCACAGTTATAACACCTCAGCGGTAGATCAACTTTCCTAGACGTGCTAGGCATATCTTTATCCGGTGGTCTACTCGTAGAGTCACGTCTCGTCACCGGTGAATGAACCTTTCCAGGTGGAGATTTCTTTCTCCACTAGTTTTGGTTATTAGGACGGCTCCTCGGTGAAGGTGGATCTCTACTGATTTCTGTGGATTTTGTATTGCCTACCGAGGTTATAGCTATCCTAATATCCGCACTTAGCTATTTAAAACAGTTTTCTAGTCAGGAAATAGCCTGCACCGTCTCGACTTTTCGAGTAACCTTTGGTGGTGACTCCGGCCTAGCTTGATCGAAAGATTTAGTAGTCGCCACCTTTGGCTTACTTTTGGTTTGGCGTATCTGGTATGCTACTTCTGGCCAGGTTACTGCCTCTGGTGGAGGTGGAGATTTATACGATTTCTCTACTACTAAGGAATCCTCCGCTTCCTTAATAGCTTCCACGAGCTCGTTAAGTTCTGCAGTCTTGCCTGCGAACGAGGCGGTGTAATTCGGGACGTAGGTTCGTATGGAGTTGATCTACTCTATGTAAGATACGCTTGGATCGTCTCGTCCTCACCTTGACTGCGTTCGATGGCTTGTCTTCGCCATCTGAGAGCAGTGCAGCCTGAAAGAGTTGCTCTTCAATTAAGTTTGACTTACTACGCAGCTCCTCAACCCACTCTAGGAATATTTCAATTGTTTGCTTTCCATGGTCATTGAAGGAAACATTCCATTTTCAGACTACCTAACGTATATTGCGAGGTTTAACCACAGATGAGGCATTAGCTTTGTCATCATAACGGCTAGTGTCTGCCCTTGAGATTCTACTATCCCTCAAGGGTTCCCCCCTCCTCTCACTGACGTAACGTTCTCGTGAAGTGTTGGTTGGGGTGGTTCGCTGAGGGGTTCTCTGTGGGAGTTCCGAATGGGTCGAGTTATGTATGGTAAATATATCTCTAATATTTACATTACATCAATTAGGATGCATATTTTCCATTTCGGAATTCGACCCACGTCCGGGTTAGTGTTCAATCTGGCTATTGATTGCAACTGTTAATGCTTGAAGCATACGTTACATATCATTTATTTGGCGTTGTAACGCCTCCATTGTCAATGTTTCCGATTGATCTCTGCGAGATTGAGGTAATATGGTACTGGGCAGGGGTTCCTGTCGTACAGTTACATTAAAGATGGGTTCCAATATGTGATATCCACTTCAGTATCATCTATATACGCCTCAGTTGGACCATGTTGTCGCTTCGAGGCATCTAACCTCTCCTGGATTAAGAAATCATCCCTTCTAAAATCCAGGGGGTGCCTGTCTCCGTCCTCCGTCGTTTCATCTAGGTATGACTGCCCTCCAGTCCTTATTGCATCTTCGATAAACGACTTCCTGGCTGCCTCGCATTTTTTATATTTAATGCTGGGATCTTCATCTACATCAGCGATGAAGTCTTCAGGCACATAGTTACCTTTCAGCCAGTTGCTAAGCTTTCTATACATATAAACCTATCCCCGTCTACGTGTAGGCTCAGCTGGAGAAGACATTGATCTAATTTTTCAGTGGTTTTGCAAAAACACCAATTTTCTACTTTTTCGTCAGTGTTGCTTGCCACTGGTACTTATGAGACTGCCGTAATTCGAGCTGCGGTATTTATTTTATTCTTCTATATTTTCTGGATATTTTTGCTCATTTTACATTGTTTTGTGCTCTTGATGCACTGTAATATGCCAAGGTTTGCTTAGTGTTGTATTGGCAAAAATTCGTTTTGCAAGTACACCGGGGGATTCAGTAATTGTAAGAGAAAAGAAAAAATATTTTTTTTAACCTTTAGACTGCCGGCATTTTTGCCTTATAAATTGATATTTTTGATGTGTAAAATTTATACATAAAAAAACCTCATATCTCTAGAATAGCTGTCAAGGTACAGTTGGCTCATATATGAGCCATGCCGACAGTCTAAAGGTTAAATATAATTTTCTTTTTCTTAATATATATAGGTAAAAAATATTTAAGTATATACAAACCGTAAGGTGTACCGATACAACAATAACTGAAAAAAATTTACAAAATAAAAATAAATATGAATTATTAATTACAAATTATTTTATTTTATATATCTACTCAAGCTAACCTTGGTATATTTGTTTGAGTACGGGTTTAGGTTACCAGTGGTAATTTATAAAAAAAAATTTATTTTAAAAATAATAAAAGAATCTTTTTAAATAACAAAAAAATATTTTATTTAAATTAAAAATTTCCTTATTCCACTGGTATATATAAAAAAATTTTTTTCAATGATTCAGTGAATTTATAACGAGTACTTCCTTTTAGTTAAAAGGAGAATCTTATGCGCTAAAACCGGAGCTGCTCCAAGACTCAAATGTCTTAAATAGTGCACAGCGAGAAAAGACCTGAGAAATTTTTCCTCAATTGCCAATTTCTAAACGCGAAAAATACGTTTAGATGACCTTAACTTATACTTTCTTGTAATTTAAATTTGTTAAATAATTTATTCACCAATGGAACTATATTATTTCTAGTTATATATGATTGCTTACAATTTATCGATATTTCTCATTTTTTGACCATTACGCGTATACGCATTATTTCTTTTTTTCTATTTAATTTAATAAAATAACGTTAATTACTAATTTATTCGTATATATTCATATTATTTCCAGCTATTATGGATTATAATTTCCACATGTAAAAGTTTACGTCATATTCGGATCTATAAATAAAAGCAATAAAATTACTCAATTTCGATTCATATATTTATGCGTATTTGTATTACTTATTGAATTTTATTATGATAATAAATTTTAATGATGAGCTCTAACAAATATTTCATATTAAATTTATTATTATTTCTTATAGCTCGAAAATGGGAAACCGATGCTGCAGAAAAAATGTTAAGAGATGTAAGTTTCTTATTTTTCTTCATATGCACAATATAAAAAATTTTAAATTGTGGTGTAAAGGAGGAAAATATTGGATGTACAAATAAATTTCTGCCGTTTTGTTTATAAAGAAATAAGAATTTATTGTAAAAAAGGTACAAATAATGTCATTCAAAATATTACCCATCACTTACTACTTTTGACCATGTTTCGGGCAGCAAGTTGATACCCCGTCTAAAAAATTGCTCGTCTTTTTAGGCGATCTATGAATCAACCCATTTTTTAGATTCTTCGTAAGAAGTGAAGTGCTGCTCAGCCAGACCATGAGTCATCGACCGGAATAGGTGGTAGTCTGAAGGAACAATGTCTAGTGAATACGGCGGGCGGGATAAGACATCCCAATTCAGTGCTTCTAACGTTTGCTTTACGATTTTTGCAACATGTAGCCGAGCGTTGCCATGCTGAAAAATGACTTTATCGTGCCTCTTGGCCTATTGTGGACATTTAATCTTCCATGCTCGGCTCGATTGCATCAGCTGTTGTTGGTAACGTTCCCTGGTGACAGTTTGATTATATTGGAATAGTTCGTAATAGGTTACTCCCAGCTGACCCCACCAAAGGCACAATATTAACTTCTTGCCATGAATGTTTGGCTCGGCCATTGAAGTAGAGGCATGCCCGGGCTTATTCCATGACTTCCGACGCTTTGGGTTGTCGTAGTGAATTCACTTTTCGTCTCCTGTCACGATTCGATGTGGAAATCCTCTGCTATTTTGCCTTTTGAGCAATTGTTCGCAAGCAAATAAGCGGCGCTCAACGTCTCTATGTTCAGTTCATAAGAATCCCAATTTTCTTGCTTTTGGACCATACCCAGTATTTTGAGACGTTGTGAAATAGGTTGCTGAGTTACTCCTAACTCTTGTGCAAATTCTTCTTGCGTTTGTCACGGATCTTCCTCCAGTAAAGCTTCCAATTCTGTGTCACCATACACTGTGTCACCATACCTTCCACTGCGTCTTTTGTTCTCCACGTGAAAATCACCACTTTTAAATTTTTGTGATCACTCCCTACAACTTCTCTCACTCAAATTAACATCACCATATGCTTCTATGAATAGCCGATGTGCTTCAACTGCAGATTACTTTAAATGAAAGAAGTAAATTAACCATTCCCGCAAATGACGCTTAATTGGCTCAAAACTTGACATTTTAACACAATGAAAACTAAGTGATGCTAGATGAAAGTCAGAGGTATTAAAAGGTTATACTGTTTCCAGATGTTAACATATACTATATGACTTTTTACAGCTGACAATTTCGATCTTATCTTATCGGTGGCGCCATTTTTTCAAAACGACGGAACCTTATTTGTACACCTAATAGCTGTCTATGGCTGTTGGCATTTTTGATATTCACTGTGATTTATTTTTCACATACATTCTTTTCAAGTGAAGGAATCGATATAATTTCTACAATTAACAAAATATTATTAGAATATAACATCTAAATGGAGCATATAGTATTATATTATATTTCATATCGCATTTTTCTTTATCTATCAATTTTTTTATGCAAATGGCGAAAAATGCGATTTTAAATATATAGGCACATATAATTGTTAAATTTTAAAAATACATCATAAACTACTCACAATTTTGTAAATATAAAATATACCATTGTTATTTTTTCAAGGATTATAATTGTATACTGGCGCTTATGAGAGCTTGATCACTCGAACGTAAGACTAGTAATTTGGTACTCATAGTGGCCTTATAATGAATAAGACACTGATAGTCATTTATATCTAAAACGAAAGGGAAATATTCGCTAGCAAAAACTTGTATGAACCATAAATTAACATCATAACATATTAGCACAAATTATTAGGAGTGTGAATAATTTTTTCCCGTTTTTTGTAAGAGATGGCGCCACCAATTCTGTGCGAGTATTCAATGGTTACATATGGCATAATCAAAGCTTATTCATATGTCAACAATTCCATACTAACACATTAGTTAAAATTTTTTCGCATCATAAATTTTTGATATCGTGAAAATGTCGAAATTTGAGCCGAGTCGACGTCATTTGCGGGAAGTTTCACTTTATTGGTTCAATTTGAAGAAATCTGCTGCCGAGACGCATCGATTGCTTCAGGAGGCTTATGGAGAAGGTTGTGTCGATGATTCAAGTGTTCGCGGATGGTTTCGACGCTTCAAAAGCGGTGATTTCGACGTGGAAGACAAGGAGCGTTCCGGGCGGCCGCAAATCTTTGAAGATCGAGAATTGGCGACTTTGCTTGATGAAGATTCTTGTCAAACGCAAGAAGAACTTGCTGAAGCATTGGGAGTTGACCGAACAACCATTTCCAAGCGTTTGAAAGCCATGGGAATGATCCAAAAGCAAGGAAATTGGGTGCCGTACGAACTGAAACTGAGAGACGTCGAACGGCGTTTTTTCACTTGCGAACAGCTGCTTCAGCGACATAAAAGAAAGGGTTTTCTGCATCGTATCGTGACTGGCGATGAAAAGTGGATACGTTACGATAATCCGAAGCGAAGAAAATCATGGGGACTACCCGGCCATGCATCATCATCGACGGCCAAGCCAAATATTCATGGCGCCAAGCTCATGCTCTGTATATGGTGGGACCAGCTAGGTGTGGTTTACTATGAGCTTCTGAAACCGAATGAAAGGATCAGAGGCGAGGTCTATCGACGACAATTGATGCGTTTGAGCCGCGCACTGCGAGAAAAACGGCCACAATACTCCGACAGGCACGACAAAGTTATTTTGCAACATGACAATGCTCGCCCACATGTTGCACCGCCGGTGAAAACATACTTAGAAACGCTCAAATGGGAAGTCCTACCCCACCCGCCGTATAGTCCAGACGTTGCTCCGTCTGATTACCATCTCTTCAGATCGATGACGCATGGCCTGGCTGACCAGCACTTCCATTCCTACGAGGAAGCCAAAAAAATGGGTGGATGACTGGATAGAGGCCAAACCGGTCGAATTTTTTCGCAACGGGATTCGTATGTTGCCAGAAAGATGGGAAATAGTTGTAGCTAGCGATGGCCAATACTTTCAATAATTCATTTGTAACCATTTTTTCACAATAAAGGCTCAAAATTTGAAAAAAAACGGGAAAGACTTATTCACATACCTGATAACATACATTAAAATAAAAAAAAGAAAAAGAAAAAGCCTTTATTCGAAATGTTTATATGTTATTTTTTGAAATTATAATTTTATAAATATGTATATATTATTCAATTTAATACAAATTGAATAGCAGCTCAATCTTCTCTATTAATATTTTGAAGCTAAATTTACCTTCTCTTTTATTCAATAGGAATTCTAAACATTCTAAATTCCTTTACATTTGAATTAGTACAGTAGTCTGCATTGCAACCTACCATTTGTCTAAAAAAAATAAAGACTAACATTTTTATCACCGCTTTAGTACAGGTTATGAATGCCGATCCTCTTAATATTTAACCAACTTTTTAGGACTTTTTTTATTAATAAATTTATAGAGGTAATAAATAATGATCCAATATTGGAAATCATAATATTCAATAAATATTCAATGCCGCTTCAAATTATTCTGCTGCTTCTTGGTATTGTTTCTCTTTCCAACCTACGTACGTTTTCCTATACCTTTCTCTGTTTACGTGAACGATACTGCCGTGCTCTTTATTCTCTTCATTTTCAGTTTAGAGACAAAACAAATGACAGACAATTATCGACCTACACATAGATGAATAATCACTACTTATTAGGATATTACTGGTGACAACTACCGATTTTTCAGAAACTCATTTTTCTTTATTTAAAACAACGAATTACTAGGTATTATATACTAAAACTAGAAAGATGATTTATTTTAATTAATAAGAATATCTATATATCATTTTCAATTAATTTACAGAAATTATCTTATTAGATTTAATATAAATTTATTTACTAGTGGGAGCGAGAGTGTTAAGAAGACTGTTGTCACAAATTGGACAAAAACATCGACTGATGATCATTACATCAAGCGAGTAAAAGAACTGGTGCTCTAAAATCGTCGACTGTTAATCGGAAACTTTGCTAACTCTGTGAAAATTTCATTTGGATCAGCTCAAACTATTGTGACATTTGAGATCATAGACGAGTCAAGTCCCGATTAATGCCAAAAACACTCAAGTTTTTGGAAAAAGAGCGTTGTATTAACAGCTGCAAAGAGATGATTTCAGACTATTAGCGGATTAAGAAAGGCATCATTACGGAAAATGAGTCTTGGATCTATGCTTACGACCTCGAAACAATCGATCAATCGAATGAATATCGGACCATGGACAGACAATACCTTATAAACCACGTCAAAGTCGCTCTATAATAAAGGCCATTTTTATCGTTTTTTTCGATTATCGTGGTGTAGTTCATTCTGAATTCCTTCCGGCGGACCAAACTGATAACAAGGAATATTATCTTAGTGTTAGGTACGTTCACATTAAGTTCTTTGCAAAAAAGAGTGAAACTATAGCAAAATAACTTTTGGCTTTTGTATCACGGTAATGTGCCATCTCACACGGCACTCATTCACGAACATTTCTTAAAAATTTGGATGCATATTATTCCGCAATCTGTTTATTCGCCTGATTTGGTTCCGTGTGATGCATGGCAATTCAATAAACACAAGAGAGTGCTCTGGGGAAACCGTTTTGACTCGATTGAAGAAATAAAAGCTTAATCGCTACGCGCTCTGGAGGCCATTCTGAAATAGGGCTTTACCAAGTGCTATTTAAGTAGAAAATGCGTTGGTATAATTACATTGCGACGGAAGAAATGACTTTGAAGGTCATAAAAAATTGATTTGGTAAAATAAATAAAGATTTTCAAAATATAAGTAACTTCACTTTTCAATTTCATTGCAGTAGAACATGCAGAAAGTATTCGATATTCGAGGTCAGACAATTAAATAATGTAACCGATTTTATGCCTCGGCCTGTGGTAAAAGTGCATACCTGTAACTCCGCCACCGTAATGGTAGATACCTACTCTCTCGATTGAGACCTTGCCGACCTTTGTACGATCGTTGCTTCGCCAGATCTTTAGTGTTCTGTAACAACACGCGAGTACTGCAAATCACGAAAATGGAATAGAGACATTTAGAGCAACGGTGCGCGATAACATTTTGTGCGAAACTCGGTGAAACCGCAACAGAAACTTATAAAAAAGTGCTTAAAGTATATGGTACTGATAGCCTGAATCGTAGGCAAGCGCTTCGATGGCATGTCGATTTTAAAACAGGTCGTGAAAGCGTCAAAAACGAGGCGCGGAGCGGAAGGCCAATTCAAGTGCGAACCGACGCTAAGCCGCAGTGCGTCCGTGCTCTTGTTCGTCAAGACTGACGACTAACCATTCGAATATTGGCTGACGAGTTGAATATTAAACGGGAAAGAAACAGTTAAAAAGATTTTAATTTACGATTTCACCATGAAAAAGCTGTGCGCGAAGATGGTAACAAAGAACATTTCAGATGAGCAGAAAGCCCACCGAATGAACAGCGCTCAAGATTGTCTCGAGCAGGTTGAAAGTGATTCTGCTCTTCTTGATCGAGTTATTACTCGTGATGAAAGTTGGTTCTTTCAATATAACCCCGAAATTAAACGACAAAGTCAGCAGTTGTTTTCCTCTGGAGCGCCAAGGCTAAAGAAGGAGTAAATGAGCAAGTCGGAAATGAAAACCATGTTCATTTGCTTCTTCGACAGCAAAGAGGTAGTTCACAAAGAGTTTGTACCATCTGGATAAACCTTAAATCAAGTATTCTACCACAATGTGCTCGAAAAATTACAAACAAGGGTGCTCAGAGTGCAGCCAGAGATCGCGAAGTCTTGGGTTCTGCACCACGACAATGCTCCCTGTCACAGTGCGTTCAGTGTCTCTCAGTTTTGGGCGTCTAAAGACATTGCAACCATACCACAATCGTCCTATTCATCGGACATGTCACCCTGCGACTGTTTCCAATTTCTCTATTTGAAAAAATTCGCCAAAGGTCGACATTTTGACTCTGTTGAAGACATCCAAGAATCTGTTACGTGGGTAATCGAAGAGGTCTCACAAGAAGTATTCCAAAATTGTTACGAAAACTGAAAAACTCGCTTGAATAAGTGTTTAGATCTAGGAAGGCATTACTTTGAAGGGGATCGCAGCGATTTATCTTAATTTTTAAATATAATTGATTTTTTAATTTGCTCACATTACTGAATTGTCTGACCTCGTATGAACATAAGAAGTATAGTCCGAATGTTTCACATTATTTGACTGTTATCTATGCGAGAGAGAAAGATACGTACAAGAAGAGTTTCATTCTCTCTGTTATGGAGTAAAAGTGGGGGAACTAATAAAAATTGAGGGGTATGTGGATTCTTCGATTACCATATCCCAAGTTCAAACGCCAGATGAAAAGAGGTTTTATATAGATTATTCATTATTCCCACTTTTAGTCTGCCATAGTTTATTAGAAATAGAAAGAAATGCTTCATAGCCTCTTTTATCTGTCTCGCACAGATTTTCAAATCGCACATTGGATACTCGATCAACACTTCAGTACTTATATCAATGATTCAATATTAACGCTTGCAAACGACGAAAGAGAGACTGAGATTAGGTACTGTCTTTCTCTGTTGCACATTCCTCATTTCTTAAATCAGTAGCAAATGGAAAAAGTGTATGAGAAAGCAAAACTAGCTCATCTTTATCTCTTTCTCTTTCTATAGACACTGTGCCTAATCGCACTATCATTTAAGATATTAAGCTATGTAAGGTTTCGAGCGTTCGAAATAAATGTTGAAATAAATAAATTACCACTTATAAATTATATCATATTATATATATATATATATATATATATATATATATATATATATATATATATATATATATATATATATATATATACCAGGTGTACAGCTATGAAGTGAGCATTTTTTTTGAGAGAAAAATCACCCATTATAATGGAAAAATGAAAAAAAATTTATTTGAAGTATTGGTAATTATTTTAGAATAGAATTGTTTATCAATACATTTCACTCCTAGAATTGTTTGTCTTCTGAAACAAACCAATGAGACACGTAATTTCCTGGTCGGAATCGAAGAGTGTTCAGCCAATGTGAGTCCCATCGATGAGAAAAATTGATAGTCGGAAGGAGTCAAATTTGATGAATACAGTAGGTGGATCAATAGTTCTCAGCCAAATGCTTTCATTGTATTCTGAACCGGTCAATCGATTTTTTGTATGCAGATGCATTATCACAGAGCTAAACTATCTTGCCGTGTCTTCTGGCCCATTCTGGTCGTGATTGGATTAATCCATGATTCAAATTGTTCATGTGTTGTCGGCAGCAATCAATATTAACTGTTTTATCGGGTTTTAACAACTCGAAATACACCACGCCACTCCGGTCTCACTAAATACACAGCATCTGCTTTCCGAAGCAATCTTGTTTCGCAGTCGATATTGAAGATTGTTCCTAATTCACCCATGATTTTCTCGTTTAGAATTCTTGAAATCGATCCATTCCTCATCATCAGTAACAATTTAATGCAAAATTGTTTTTCTTTCGTATCCTTATAGCAAAATTTTCCAATTTTTTTGTCAGTTTTCCATCTGCCTTTCATTTAATCACGTGACACCCACTTTCCACACTTTTAGAACTTTTCCATAGTTTTTAAAGGATCAGAAATTATTTGTTGCGCAACAATGAACATTTCTGCCATTTGTTTTCCACTCAAAGTCTTATCCTCATGCAATATCGTTTGTAATTCACCATATATATACCTTGACAAGCATTCCATGTGACTGTAGCACTTTTCTTCAAATGAAAACAAAAAGATTAATGGTTTCAGCAAACCATCACTATCTAGTACAAAATTCAACATTTTAACATGATAAAAAATATGATGCTGTTTGTTTAATGTATTGATATCTACTAAATGTGTTTGACAGTTGTCTTAGCAATGAAAAAAAATTAAGGTTGGTTCACAACAAATGTTTCCTATCGAGATATATGTACCTTGACGCTTATTTCGTACTAGTACACCTGATTTATATAGCTATGATTTTTTTATACTATTATTTTATTATATTCTTATACATATTTCTAGTAGTTTTTTATGACGTCATGTTAGTATTATATTAGCAGTTGAATTTTGAAGTTAGACTTTTTACAGTATAGGCAACACGTGAAAAGCGTCAAGTATATATATAAGGGAGGGATTATTAGAATTAAGTTGAAGTCGTGTTGTCGAAATGCTTCGTCGATTAAAATGGGTCACCGTCTATATATATATATATATATATTGTAGAGGCGGAATTAGGATATTACACAAATAAATAACAATAGTTTCTATGGAAAATTATGCCATCAATTAAATATTCCACAAGTTCTTCTTCTGCAAACGGTACTTTGTTTGCTAAAATTACCTTATCGTGGTAATAGTTCACAAAGTTTCACAGAAGTTTTCCATACCCTTGCTGGAAATTCTTTTCTCAGCGCTAGTCTTGACGGCCGATAATCAAACATGTTCTCCATGTCTTGTAAAAGATTTTCTAGCCCAATCGTTAGATGCTCCGTTTTCGAGTGAAACCACTCCAACGCACGGCCCTTTAACTTAGAGCTTATCAATACTCTGGTGGCACTTTCAGTCAGCTGGTAATTTGCACAATGTAAGTGTGTTTGCTGCTTCCATCTTCGGAACGTGTTTTCGCTTCCATCGAAGTCACTTAAAAGGTCCTTACATGCTCTCAGGCCCGTGTAAAGGTCTGCACTAGAGTCACTTCTTATATCCGGTGACGAACATAGGATATTCTGCTCTGCACGTATAAGATTTAACTCTCTTTTCAGTAAGTCACGCTTTTTTCTTATTACTTCTAGTTCTCGTCTCACTAAATCACTTTCGCCGTTACTTGTCACAGCATTATTTACCACTTCACTTCTAGGAGACATGTTTAGAAGATCGCGTTGCGCCATGTTATCTTGGTTGGGTTGAATAGAATTTTGCCTTAACGGTTCTTCTCTCTCCAATTGATCATTGTTTCTACTCTCCTCTTCTAAAATATCCCAAATCTGAGGTTTATACTATTGAAGTCGGACGCTTAATTCCGTTTTCGTCCTGGTGACGGGCAAATTTCTCACTCGGCAAAAATCTTTTAACTAGTTTAAGGAATATCTGTTAGACATTGTCAGAATGAGAAAAAAATCACACAAAATAAAGGTTCTAAATCTTAACTTCGCCTCAATAAAAGCTTAAATATTTATGGCACCAATGCCGTCTTATTTTACTTTTCAAATCAGCGAAGTAGAGATACGTCAAGATTACTTTTACACAATTTATGATTACACTTTATTTGTCACTTTTTTACACAGGTAATTCGCGATGGCCTCCTTTCGATCCCACTTCTGAAGATTGTAGGGACGGAATCAGGATGTTACACAAATAAATAACAAGAGGTTTCTATGGAAAAGTGATTATATTTAACAATTTACACGAGAGACGACAACTCGTGGGAGCTATATCTTACGATGTGTTCTCTTCCTTACTCAGAACAGGACTCGTCACACTCACACATATCATTCAGCTCGATACCTCGGGATGTCCCCACCATCTACCCGAGCGTAATTACCTACACGTATACCTCGCAAGTATTCGACCGTGTAGGTTAATACCTGTATGGTGCCAGTCAAAGCGTGAAGTCGACCCGCCGTCGCCAGCATAGATCGAGTACCTAACAGCTAATTATGTAAAAACACCTACAATATATATATATATATATATATATATATATATATATATATACATATATGTATATGTATATCTTTTAAACGCTTTCTAACGGAAATATTATAATTTCGTATTCGGGCGGTAGAATACGATGCCCAGGTAATGCGGGATCACTCCTATGAGGATTTTCGTATTTGGACGTTAGAAAACGTTCTCCAAATGTCTCGATCTAAATGTCGATAGAATATCATCTAAGGTTCCTGTGAGACCACACCTGATTATTTAAGAAAAATAAATTAATTTTTTTACAACTTTTCAATTTATAATCATTGTAATTTTATGTACTTTTCGCAAGTAATTTTTAATAAAATTCAAAATGGTTAGAAATATCTAAAGAAAATTCGCATAAAAGTCATCAAGTTGTGAAACAAATATATTTTTTTTTTAAATAAGCCTTAATGGGTCTTTTATCAATTTATTATTATAGTGCATTTACTTCTTTGTAATCACATTATGTCAAAGAATTTTAGCTCGTGCATTACATAACAAAGAAATAAATGGATAAAATTATGTATACAAATATAAAAATATTTGACATATACTATATCTCATAAAAAACTATTTGACATATACTACCGTGAAAATATAGTGGTCTGCATTCGCGCCTACACTTCACCTGTACTATGAAAGTAGGATCATCACTATTGCATAAAAGACTTTAGTTCTACTTAAAATATGCATTTCATAAAGTTATGTAATTTATAGTCAACCTTATTATTTTTACCTAAACGACCTACTAATTTTTTTTTAATAAAAAATAAAATTTTCATGAAATTAAATTTTTTAAAATCTATTTTAATGAAAAATATTTTATTTTCGGCATAGGAATATAGTTTAAATCCTTTTTATCGTAACTAAATTCTTTATATAATTATAACAATATTGAAATAATTTTTTAAAGTCAAACATACTATAGTTTAATTTCTTATATTTGACATACTGTTTGTATCTATCATTCTCATACTGAGAAATCTACGCTCGCGGTTTTAGAAAAAATTCTTAAGTTTATTTAGAGCAGCTTTCTCTATATAGGATAAAAACCATAATGGTAATAAAAAGCTTTTTCTTTGTATTATCAATGAAAATTTTTTAATTGGCTTACAAAATACCTATTAATTTATACCATTTGTTATTGTTAAAAGGAAAACAGTTTTAATTTTATTACTTTTCACATTTATAGTCATTCGAATGGCGGAAGCGCTGGGATGTTGATAAACTCGACGAATGGGAGATACCTCAAATATTAAAAGATTACCTTCCACATGGACTTTCCGGTTATGATAAAGAAGGGGCGCCAAGTACGTATACTTTATAATTACATTTAATAAAGAGTATCAATAATATATTCAAAAATATTTTTACAACATAGTTCTGATATATAAGCGAAGAATTGTTTTTTCATTATCATACTAAATAAAAATAAAACATATACTCAACGTGTAGCATTTAATTTAATATTTATTCGTCTCTTTTAATATTTTTTATTTTTATAAAAATGATTAATGTTTGATAAAACTGTTATCTGCTTTAATAACATTTTTAAAAACTTATATTACCTCAAACTAATATTAGTTTAAAAAATACTACCGTGTGTATGTGTGTGTGTATACTCCAATGTTGAAAGTTTCTGTAGCATTGTGCTGTGTTACTTCAAACTCTTATAGACATTTCACTTGAAATCTTGCAGTAATTTTTTTTTTGTTTACAATCGTGAAACACGAACTTGTCTTGATAATGATGGAGAAAAAATTATGAAAATCTAAACTCTAATCATCATACACAAAAGTTTATTATATGACGGATTAAAAGATCGACTCCGAATAAACAGGAGCGCTTTGAACCGATACTCAAATATTGCTGGCAAGAATTTCGCGGGCGTTCCCACTAATCTCGGAAACACCCCACTATTCGGCTCTTGATGAAACAAGGTCGTCATATATATGACTGATACTCAACTTATTTGAACCCATTTTTGTCGTTTTATCCATTGTGTATGAATCGAAATAAGAATTGGATTGACATGTACTGCGGGGGTGGTTTGATAAGTCAAAATGCAAACCGCTTTTTTTTTTAATAAATTGTTTTTATTTTTCAACATAGTCTCCTTTTAAGCTTATACAATTCATCAAACGCTGCTATAGTTTCTTGATCCCTTCCGAATAATAGAATTTGTTCAAGTCTGTAAAATAGCCATTACTTCCGGCAATGACCTCCTCGTTTAAATATAATATTTTTCCACCAGCGATTTCTTCATATAAAGCCGAATTTTTGCTCCGTTTCATAAGCATGGATGAAACATGGGTCCACCACTTCACATCCGAAACAAAATATCAATCAAAACAATGGACTCAAAAAGGAGAACCGGCTCCAAAGAAGGCAAAGACCGTTCCATCTGCAGGCAAGGTTATGGCGTCAGTTTCTTGGGATTCGTGTAGGATAATTTTCATTGGCTTTCTTGAAAAAGGAAAAACTATCAACGGCGAGTATTATGCGAACTTATTGCAATATTTACGCAAAAAAACCAAAAGAAAATAACCGCATTTGGCTAAGGAAAAAGTGTTGTTCCATCAAGACAACACACCAACTCATACATGCGTTACTGCATTTCATAAAATTAATGAATTAAAGTTTGAATTACTGTCTAATGTACCCTATTCGCTAAATTTAGCTCCCTCGGATTATTTTCTATTCCCAGACTTGAAAAAATGGCTCGCTGGTCAAAGATTTTCCAACAATGAAGAGGTGATGTCGGCAGTTAATGGCTATTATGAGGAGCTTGACAATTCTTATTATAAAAAGGGTATCCAACTTATTAAACATCGCTGGGAAATGTGTATAGAGCTGAAAAGAGATTATGTTGAAAAATATATATTTTTTTCCCAAAATTTTTGAGTTTTATTTGTTGGACCAGGTACTTTTGGGACCACCCTCGTAGGGAAAAAATAATAGTCCGATGAAGCCAAGTCTGGAGAATAGGAGGGATGTGAAACGATTTAGAACCCTCTTTCTATTAGTTTTGTGGCGACAACTGCTGAGCTATGAGCTCATGTGTTGTCGCGATGAAAGAGGGTTTTTGTAGGTTAATCGGGTACGTTTTTCTTATAACTCAGTTTTCAAACGGTCTAATAACGATGAATAATATTCACCTGTAATGGTTTCACCTTTTTCCAAATAGTCGATAAAAATTATTCTTTGCGAATCCTAAAATACAGTCGCCATAACCTTCCCGAACGAAGGAATTATCTTCGCCTTTTTCGGAGATTCCTCCTTGATAACCCATTGCTTCAACTGCTTTTTCATCTCAGAAGCATAGTAATGTATCCACGTTTCATCCACAGATAGAAAGGATTGAGCAATCGCGGCACTCACTTGGCGAATAACTTTTTCATATCCAAATGTTGGTGCAAAACATATACCCATTCACGCAAGATGCGTACAATACTAGCAATCTCACACACCTTCAATCTTCTTTCATCCATTATCATATCATTGATTTTATGAAGTATTTCTGGAGTGATGACCTCAACAGGGCGTCCGGAACGTTCAGTGTCTCTTGTGCTCATATGGCCACTCCGAAAATTTTGAAACCACTTATTAACCACACAAATCGAAGATACAGAGTCACCATAATGTTTATCAAGCTTCTCTTTAGTCTCCTGAGGTGTTTTGCTTTTAATTAAGTAATGTTTAATCAACACACGAAATTCTTTTTCGTCCATTTTTTATAACCACTCGATTCCTTTGATTCAAACGAATGTTAAACAAAAATAATAGACCGATCTGGCTTGAACTTGATATGTGTTCTTCCAAGAGGCGCTACTATTAAAAAATAACCTCGATATGTTATTATATTATAGATCATATATTATATATCATACGTTGGATCGTGCTACTTCGAAATTAAATTATCTAAGAGAAAAAGGTTGTATCCAATCATGTTGAATACATTGTGGTTTTTCCCTAAACTGCTAACAATGTAAAGATAGCCGAATTTCCTTTAGTTTTTTATGCTTAATATCCTTTTGAATAAACTCTATTAAAAAGTCTAAGATTTTTTCTGTTAAAAAGTTCTAAGATTGATTATTATTTGTAACAAAAATGATATCCTTACATTGCTCAATGACACTTTCTCTTGCCTCGTAAATCTATTTTTCGTATTTGATGCCCTAAATGTGCTCGATACTCTCGTCTGGTACAGTAGTTCAACAGAATATAGGAGCTTCCTTCGTGGCTTCATTGATTTTTAATTGAGCAGCCGCTGTACCTCATTAGCACCTTTTCTTAACTTCAGCTTTTTGGTGAATGCTGTTCGATAGTCTAAATTTTTATGCCGCTTTTAATTCATTCATTATTCAAATGTTTTACCCTGACTGTGGTCCCTTCCTGGACTATTGCTCCATTTTAAGAAAAAATTTCTATTAGTATTAGTTTTTCCAGCTTCACTCTATCAAACTATTTCCACTAAGTCGATCGGAACACATATCCCATACTATCGATCTAAGTATTACAGATTATAATTGATGTCATCAGCGTTTGATGTCGTGAGTATGCAGATATATCATATACCCTAACTGATATAGTATTTTTGAAATATGTTTCAAGAATTCAAGTTTTAGCGTCTTTCATGCTCGCCGTATAGCTGGGCCAAATACGCCTTAAAAATCTACAAATGAAGAGATATGTTAATCTTCCAGATACATCAGTTACTTTCCCTAGAGAGTTTCGTATTTGGGCGGTACTACTCTAATATCTAGACATAAATCAACGAATTCCATAAGTAATATTTTTAATTTAAACAGGAGTGCTCGAATGTTCAGGTATATTGGGATGACTTCACAAATGATTTTCGCATTCTGACAGTAGTATTTCTTGTTCTCTTATTATGCTTGGATGTGTTTTATGAAACTCTATATATCTGGACAGTAGTACTAGACGTATAGCTCTCCAGAAAATAGAAGCCACCCTCCCAAATGAATAGTAGCAGGTTAGTGTACTCGATCGAGGATTGAAACTATTTCTTCTGGCTCTTCATCTTTACGTACGAAAGGAAAGACACTAGAGTCAATGGGACCCCCGCCATCAGTCAGCAAGCGTATGCTGACGTGAGCACCTTACTAGCGCCTGCTTAAAATATCTCGCCTAACGGTTGCCTATGAACATAATTTTTAAGTTAACGAAGCGTCTGCGAAGATAAGACTGCTTGAACGGGAATTGCGAATTTTGCATAGTTCTTTCCCAATTTCGCGGCATTTGCATCTACAAATGTAATTATGCCGTAGAGTGTTCTCGATTTGTTTTTTTAATAGTATAATATGCTGCAACGGTAACTGGATTGAAATGAAATTACGTCTTTTACAAGCCAGAGTCACGCGATTGTCACCGATTCCCCATATATTAAACTAACATCGACAAGATGATTAGAGACTTAGCTGAATATTTTCTAACCCTCCAGAATATTGTTAATAAATAACCTTCCGAGCTAAATAAAGAGCGGATTTTTCAACAGTTACTCTTACAAAATAACATTAATTTAAAAAATCAAAAAGGATCTCATAACAAATCTGTTATATTCAACGATATACGCAAATATTTATACTAAATTTCATGATCTTAGGTAAATTGTACTCACGTATCTTTTAGTTCTGACTTTCTAAGTACTTTGAGAGGCTTTACATACGATTTCAATCACTAGATCATAAAGAGTGACTTTAACGTCGACCTCTTAAATGACAATTATGCCACCATTTTTTTTACGTAAATTGGCAGCAGAACTGTCATTATAGCTAATTCAACATAAGATTACATATATTAGATCGAGGTTTCACTCCTAAATTGGTGTAATCTTAGTTGGTTATAATGATACTAGACAACCCATCGAAAACTATCAAAAAATATTTCAAATAAATGTAACCAGGCGTAATTTGCCGTTAAATATCCGCTGGAATATACTTACACAGAAATTAGAAAAAATTTATGAATAGAAAATATTAATAATTTTAATTTTACTGTTAATTTTGTAAGTATAATATATAAAGTATATAGTACAAGGAGTGATAGAAAAATTTTTTTTAAAGTACTAATTAAACGGAGAAGACTAAATTTTTTCAAAAGTATCAGATAACCATAAAGAAGCTAGCTACTTCTAATAGAAATTTCAAGAATATTATACTTATATGCGTACAAGATTTTTCGTCTATTTATGTGTGAAACGAAAACGGGGATTCCATCTTCCACTACTCATAATATTGTTTCATTCAAGCTATATCAATAATAATGGTCCCTACTATCGACAATATCAATATAAAAATGACAGATATAAGTTTTAGTCTTAATCGTGCTTTCTCTTTTTCCGTCTTATGACTTTTTTGAACCCTCCATGGCTGCCTCTCGTTGCATATATTCTACGGCTAAGAAGAAATTAATAGCAAAACATTTATACAGCACAAGACTCGTAGAATTATCAAATACTTATGCAGTCACACAAAACTTTATAAAATCAACGAGAATAGAACTTTACTAAAAAATCTTCAATAATTATTGGAAATATAATTCTTATTTCTAAGAAATTAACTTCATTACATTCTAAACTATCATCAGTCTTGGTAGGAATATGTAGGTTCATTTAATAAAAGTAAAGATCAAGAAGCATATTTCTAATTGTAAAAATAAAAAAGTATAACTAAAACTTCAATAAAATAAACACTAATAAATCTATTAACCAATAAATTAAGTTGAATACAATATATTGAATAAATAGAAAAAAATAGTAAAATTACTAGTAATAAATAGTTTTTATTAATTTTTATATTATATAGAGTGAGGACTACTTAAGTTTTACACACAATTTTCACACGTTAAAAATTTCATCTAAAATTTGACGGATACATTTTTTATCCATATCTATATATTCAGTCATTGCACGAATAGTTATCAATGATCAGATCGAATAAAATTGCCGATTTTCTCAATATTTTCATCCGTTTTTGACGTGGAAAGTAGTTGATGCTGTTTCAAGTTATCATAATGAATTAAACTTGTTAAAAACACTCGCCACTAATGACGATTATCACGACTCTCTTATCAATCATTTAGTCGCCAAAAAACGTTTATAAACTAAGAAAAACTTTCTATGCCGTTCCACATATAAAAAATGAATTCTACTGTCTCATTAACTATATACCCTAGGTAAATTTCAAAATGTGTAACCACTTAAGAAATATAGAAATCCATACAATTAACGTAAACATAAATAAACTTACAAGAATGTTAGTTCATAATAAAGAACAAGCAAATGATCCACAAAATCGTCAAGTATTTTAAATATTATGTTCAAACTGGGACACAATATACATTGGCTAACGGGTCATTCACTAAAAACCAGAATAAATAAACATTTGAACACAATTAAGCAAAATAAGAAAGGCACAGGTATAGCTGATCACTGTATTAGAAATTATCACAATTTCCATAATATTCACTTATAATTATCACACAACTTTAATAAAAGTAAAAAATTAGATAGTTTGAAAATTATTAAACTTATAAAAGCAAAAATAATAATAATAATGTAACCAATGATATGCTTAAGTGTGATATTTTTTCTTTGTTAGATTTACTTACAAATTTTAATTACTGGCGCCTTGTTAAAAATCGCTTAAACTTCTTTATATAAGCCGCAGCCACTTTGTACCTGCATTGACACGTTATTTGTCGAGTATCATTATCTTTGTACCTCATGACTTATAATCTTCACTTTATTTTCTCTTGCATCTTGAAAGTAGCCTGATCGCCGAAGCAGTACTGTTGAACATAATAAAATATTTGTTTTGTGAAATTTTTCAAGTGTATAAAAGCTGATTTAAATTAACACTATTTAAATGTGTTTCACCAAGTGTACAGTAAATATTGAATTAATCTTATATTTAAAAAATAAATGTTTAAAAATATATAAAATAAAGAGAGATAAACAGTGATCATTTTTCTACTCATTCTAGCGAGGCAATCGTTCATATTCTTGTATTTAGTTCAACAAATAATATTATAAAATGAATAAAACAGTAACGTTTAATAGTATTATTATGTTACCCTAAATGGATTGCATAGTTCCTGTGGATTTTATAAGAGCATTACTAATGAAGGTTATTAAAAAGATCAGTGTCCTTTCAAGTTTTTTATCGTTATATTATTTATATTAATTGTTTATACGAAAATTATTAGGTATGTTAAAATAATAAAATAGAATAAATAGTTCTTACAAGGGTAATTATTAAATGCATTTCAGAAAAATTTTTTTAAAAATTTATATTCAAACAGTGGTAATGAAATACTGTATTTTGAATTATAAATTATAAAAATATAAATTTGCATGATATAATTCTTTACTAAAGGTCAAAAAGTTAGTTAATTGATTTTAATAAATTTTGAATTAATGATTATTTGGATAAATATTTATTTATATTTAATGGGTAATTTTAGGCAGTATTCTATTTTAGACCCTCGAAAAAAAAGCTATTTTTGTGAAATTTTTCTGAGAATGCTATTGAAGAAATGGATGTAGGATTGGAAATGCTTAATAAATACACTCTTGAAGTACGTAAAAAATTTTTTTATTTTATACATTTTTTATACATGTACAGTATGGTCAAAACCAACTCCTCAAAAAGTAGGTAACGTTGTCGTGGTCGTAAAATCTTGCCGACGGATGGTCTGAAACAAAAAAATCAAATAGTTGTATATTCAGTATGACTCCAGAAACCGATCTAACTAGAATATTTTATGTACGTACAAAATCAACAAAATGGCAGCTAAAATACGAAAGAAAAAAAATTGCTTTCTTTCCGTCTTTATTTGCAATAAAAATATAGTTAGAATTAAAATTTTAAGTTGATTGTAGTTAGGACGGTTGATAGAAACATATAGAATATGTGTTCAAAATTTCATAAGAATCGGTTCAATAGTTTTTTAGTTTTCACGACCACGGTACTTAAAAACGCTGTTTTGAGAAAAATGCGTTTAAAGTTTTTGTAAGTGAAAAATCGTAGAAAAAATTATCTTACGATCAATCAGCGATGCCTGGGCCATACAATATGCCTTCAACTTATTCCAGGCGAGTATTTTCATCTAATTTAGCCTGCTTTTTTGAGTTCTGCCCTCCGTAGAAGCCTCAGTGGAGCCGCGGTTCTCTCAAACGATGCGCAGTTGGTCGCGCATATTGGCGAACTGCATGGCGGTTTGCTCGATTTTCAGGCCCATAATTTCCATTATTTTCAAAAGTGGGCTGAATCCTTTATTAAAAATGCAGGCAGCAGTGAGGCATGCAATTTTAACGATTTTTTGCCATTATAGACATGATTCGCTGCCATAGCCCAAACTGTTGAGTTGAAACACTCATTGTTATTTTGAATGTTTCTGCCCGAACATCTCTCCAGCAATTCCGTTTTTGTTAGATCTTCGTAGATTGGTTTCAGCACCTCTTATACGTCACTAGCAAGAGCAGAACGATATTTATAATTTTTTAAAGCGTTGTTTGCTTCGGCCTTCTTATACTTGCACCAGCTGTCTGAACAGTACGTATGCTGTGGTTTGGAGTCTGTTGAGATTTTGTGGTAATAGCCGGCCCAGATCTCGTTTCGCATGCCTTCTACTGAATTTTAATTCCTTTCAATTGCAAGACTATAGTTTTTATATAACTCCTTCATTAATTTGATACTTAGATCAGCAGTCTTCACTTTTTTAATCACGACTTTTAGTTTCTTCATAACTTTCTTCGGTGCATCTACTTTTTTCGTTTTTTTTCTCCTTCCTTCAGTTTTTCAGTCTCAGCTTTTCTCCTTTGAGTTAAAATTTTCTTCGCATCACTTGTACGTTTGAAAATTCTTTTGGCAACATGTAGCACACACTCCAGCTTTTTCACAACGAAAGTTTCGCCGTACGGGTATGTATCAAGCAGAATTTTAAATGTTTTCGAGTCGCCATCGCCTATATAAAAGCCATATTGCACTGCATATTTCTCTAGCGATCTTAAAAACATTTTAACAGTACCTTGAATCTCCATTTTACCTGCGCTCCCTTCGTGATTTGCACTACAATTGGCTTTATGCTTTCCATACCATGCAGCAAAATCAATAGCGTTTGTGCTTTTTTTACGATAATCACATGCTTTGCAATAACTTAATATAACTACAACGTCAAAAATTTTGTTGCTGTACTTGCCAATTAAAGACACGATACCAATGAGTGAAGTAAAGCCTCTCTTTGCCCAGGATCCATCTCCAGAAACCGTCAGATTTTCACCAAATCCCTTTTCAACATTTAACTTTTTTTGTTCATCGATTGCCTTGTGTTTAACTAAATCGAATACACTTTTGACAGCGATTTTGATGTTCTCTACGATTTCATAATAAATTTTTATATTGAAAGTTGTCTGTAATTCCATCAGTCCATAAAATAACTGTATCCCTTTAAGACCAATACCAAGCAAACGAAACACAAATACGAGTCGACGATTTATTTCATATCGAATGCCGATCATCGGACACGAATTGATGTACCTGTCTCCACAGCCACAAGTAACGCACACTTTGAAACCAAGGCCTCGCAACCCATATTGTGAAAATTTCATTTGTATATGGCAAACAGAACACATTGACCACTATGAGAGCATTGAAAACACAGTAAAAAATGAATAAAAAAATAACCACCAGTAGACTTATCGTTAGACTTTTTCAGTTTTGCTGCTGACGTACTCGTGTTACTAGTACCTCCTTCGTCAGTAAATCTGTTTCCGTGAAAAGAACGTTTTCTAGTTCTAGATGGACGACTAGAAGTTTTCTGTGCACAATACACTTTCTTCGTATCCATTGCGAATAGATAGATGCTTCACTTTTGAACTTCGAATCACGACTGATTCTCCACTACTGAAATACAGAAGCAAAATTATAAAAGGAAGGTAATATTGAGAAGCCAAGGCATATGTTTTGATGAGAATATATATAGGTGTAATGATTTACAATAGGGAAACAGCTGCTGCAGCGAACAAGGCCAGGTAGATGGCTTATCCGGGGTCGGAATAGCGCGCTCAGGTAAGTGCGTTCGAAAGGTGAAAAAGTATAGTTAGACTACCTGAATCTTTTTAAAATTTTGAGCTAACATTCTTGAATATATTTACTTTCGAAAAATGTAAAAAAAAATAAAACAGTTTTTTCAAAGTTGTAAAGTAGAATACTGCCTTAACAAAAAAATTCCAAATAAATTTCAATAAGTTCTATTTCTCAGAAATGTCATTATAATTAATAAACTTAACAAAAATATTTTTATAAATAAATAAATATTTACATAAATGATAATATTTTTCATAAATGAAATAGAAAAATCAAATGAGGATTGAAACAAAAGAGCTTTATCGCATTTTAATTTCAAGAGTTTATATTAGTATTCATATTACTTTTTAGTATATTTTTAAGATATATACGGAGGTTTTTTATTTATCTCCTCATTATTTATAAAAATGCATTATATAGTAAGTTTGGTTATTAGCAATTTATATTCGCAATCCTCTGACTCCAGTAAATTATTATTACACTGTAACATAATGGATAACTTAACTCATGCAAAGGCATGTCCTAAATACGGGTGTAGATCACGGAGTGCTACAAATAAATTATTGAAACACATATTCTTTTAATTCATAAATATTTAATGAATTTTTTAGTTATAATCATGCCATTCGCTGGATTAGACTTATATGGAATATTGCACGTTGTAACTCGAAAAGACATGATCAAAACTACCATAAAATTATTAGAACACTATTTGAGAATATGCAAGGAACAAAACGATAAACATGGACCAAATGCTAGCCAGTGTACAGTTATTTTTGATATGGATAATTTTAGTCTGAAACAGTACATGTGGCGCCCAGGTATGTATTCTTTTTTATGTATTAATTTACTGTCAAGTTAAAGTAATTTATTAAATAAAGCTTTTAATGATATTTTTATTTTTTGAGTAAATAGCTGGAGAGCTTATCATCACTTTAATTCAAATGTATGAAGCAAATTATCCAGAGATTCTCAAAGTTTGTCATATAATTAATGGTAATATGTTCAATATACTCAGCTCTATATCAATATGTACTAATATCGCACTTGAAATTAATCTTCTAGCTCCAAAAGTATTTACATTTGCATTTTCTATTGCTAAAAAATTTATGAACGAATATACGATATCGAAGATTCAAATTCATAAAGCTGATCCTGTAAAATGGAAAGCGGCATTGTTAAATATAATTGCAACTGATCAATTACCGGCCCACTTCGGTGGAAGCTTGATTGACCCTGATGGTAATCTGAAATTAAAATCGAAGGTATATTCATCATTAACTTAAGTTATACAGTCCTATCAGAAACTATGAATTTACTATAGGATCAAAATAAACACTATCTGTAATATAAAAAACTAAATATACGTATAGTCGAAATTAGTTATGAGTATCACTTAAATAATATAAATATAAGAATTTAATAAAATACCCAATATAGTTAAAATTAAATTTACGTACGCTAATCAAGGCTTAAGTTTTCATTTTTCAGTCTTTAATGATGTTATAAAACTTTTACTGATTTCTAATTTTAACTATTACTATAGATATATGCTCTTCTGCAAAGCATCAAACGAGAAAACAACAAGAAGACTTTTTTATATAATTATAATTCTAAAAGAATTAAAATAAACAACTCTTGGTGGAATTTCATAAAATTTTATTAAAATAAATATCGACAGCTGTTTTACCGATTAAGCTATTTTCAAAATATAAAGCAGAGATGTAAAAAACAAAGATCTAAAACAGATATATCTGTTTTATATCTTGAAAATGACTTAATTGCCGAAACAGTTTTCAATATTTATTTGAAGAAAACTTTGTGAAACTTCAGCAAGAGTTGTTTATTTTAACTCTGTTAGAATTATAATTATACTAGCATTTCCCGTCTCGACTACGTCGGAGATAATAATTTAACCGATTTCTTAAACAGTTTACCCTAATTTATCCATCGTCGCTTCTGTATTAAAAGCTGCTTCGAAGTGACGTTCATTTCAAAAAGCTGATATATCGCCAACCATTTTATACAATGTGTGTGTGTGTGTGTGTGTGTGTGTGTGTGTGTGTGTGTGTGTGTGTGTGTGTGTGTGTGTGTGTGTGTGTGTGTGTGTGTGTGTGTGTGTGTTTTATTAGGCGTAGGCAGAGCAAGCTCTGCACTAGTGGCCTCTCGAAACCAGCATCCCGCCGGAACTATCGGGGAATATTATTTCGGCGGGGCTGTTAGTTAGCCTATACGACTCCTCTTCTTATGACACTATCCTACGTCCCCCATCCACACAGGTGATCAGGGGTTCGGTGTTCGTCCTCTGTATCTTAAAATAGGATCAGTTGGCCTGGTTCATCCTGTGCCATTCGCCTAGTTCTATCGGCATATCTAAGTTTGGTCATCACCTCTTTTGCGAAACTGGCTACTGCCTTCCAGTTTTCAGAAGATTCCAGCATTATTGATAGGATGCTCTCTGGTCTCATTGGCTTATTGATGATGTTCATCAAGTGCTCACGTTGTGTTCTAAAACGAGGGCAGCTCACTAATATATGCTCAGCATCCTCGACCAAAGTCGGACAGATGGGGCAGAGATCATTATTATCCAGGTGAAAGCGGTGGAAATAGGACCTAAAACAACCATGTCCAGTCATCAACTGAGTTAGCTGGAAATCTAATTCCCCGTGTTTCCTGTTGATACATCTGTGTATGTCTGGGAGGATACGATAAGTCCATCGGCCTTTGCTAGAATCGGTCCATCGTTTTTGCCATATTTCTATAGAACGATGACGTTCCACATTTCTAGCACCTTGTAGGGAATCCACTACGGCCTTACATATGTTATGCAGCCTAGCCAGTTCATCTGCAGCTAAATCGAAAGGAAGAATTCCGGCAAGTACCTCAGCTGCGTCGGTGGATACCATCCTGTAACCACTAATAATACGTATACAGGAGCGACGACGGGTCGCAATGGCCAACTCACAATACGATTTAATTCCGCATGCATGATGCCAGATTGGTGCTGCATACATGCTGACAGAATTAACAACATAAGCTAATAGTTTCCTCTGGGGTGGACGTGGGCCACCAATGTTAGGCATGAGCCGACACAAGGCAGCTGAAACTCGTTGCGCTTTGTCGCCAGATATCTTTAGATGTTCTTTGAAATTTAACCTGGCATCAAGCTGGACACCCAAGTATCGTAAAGATGGCGCAGAACTAATGCGGCAGCTACCAACTTTAAGAGTAATACTATCTACCTTCTTACGACTGCTGACAAGAACTACTTCTGTCTTGTGCTCCGCTAATTGTAGACCAGCCGTCTTAATCCATTTATTGATGTTGCTGATTGCCTCATTGGCATTTTCAGTAAGTTCATCAAGAGTCTTAGCCGTCACTACTAGAGCGATATCGTCGGCGCACCCTACTGTTATTGAACCAGGCGGTTGTGGAATCCTCAACACGCCATCATACATAATATTCCACAATATAGGTCCCATAACTGAGCCCTGGGGGACTCCCGCAGTAACCTTATGCGATACAGTGCCTTCATCCGTTCGGTATAATATTATCCTATTCTCAAAGTAGCTGGCCACGACATTCTGTAAATAACCAGGTACTCCGAACTCTTTAAGAGAACTCATAATAGAAGACCAGTGCGCTGAATTAAAGGCATTCTTGACATCTAGAGCGACAATGGCACAATACTGTTTAGTGCCACCTTTCCATCTCTTACCACTGATTGCATTTCTTGCGGTACACACTACCAGTTTAATGGCATCGACTGTTGATTTTGATTTCCGAAAACCAAATTGGCGTGACGATAAGCCGTGCAATCCTTCAGTAAATGCTTCCAGTCGGCTACATATTATTTTTTCAAATATTTTACCTACCGTGTCGAGCATACACAATGGCCTGTATGATGAAGGATCATCAAGTGGCTTATTGCCCTTAGGTAACAGGACTAACCTTTGAGTTTTCCAGCAATCAGGAAAAATACCCTCAAGAAGACAAGCATTATATACTTTTAGAAATATAGCTGGATTCTTCTGTATCGCCAACTTAACTGCCGCATTAGGGATACCATCAGAGCCAGGGGCAGCATTGTCTCTAGTCTTAGCGTAAGCATTATGTAGCTCCATTTCTGTTATAGGAGGTATATCGTCCGAGTGTTGCGTGCGCAGTACAGTCCCATGGATGTCATTGGGAAAGAGAGCGGAAACAATCTTATCAATCAATACCGTGCTAGTGGGTTGTATTGGTGCCCTACTCAATCGTGCCATGACTGTTTTGTATGGTCGTCCCCATAAGTCATTGTTGGCCTCTGCACACAGTTCAAGCCAGCATCGACGCTTGCTTGCCTTAATGGCCTTGACAAGCGCTCTCTGTGCTTCTTTAAATAAACTATTAAACGTATCACGATGGGTGCGGGCTCTCTGGGCAAGTCTACGTACGCGATGACATTGTTTGCGCAATTCTGCAATTTCATTTGTCCACCAATAGACAGATTGACGATGTTTAAATCCGCTCTTAGTCCTAGTCATCGATGCATCACATGCTTCAGAGATATGCTTCATGAGTGCATTTGCCAGATGGCCTGGTGCACCATATTCTAAACGCTCTTCTGATATTATAGTGGCGAACACTTCACAGTCTAGCGATCTGATGTTCCATTTCCGTGTGGGCATCCACTCATTGCACTTGTTCTTTACTTTCTTCTCTGCAATCTCATACAAGATCGCCCTGTGATCACTGTGGGTGTAAAGGTCGCTTACTCTCCAATTACGGATCCGCTGAATCAAGTCATCACTGGCGAATGTTACATCAATGACTGATTGTTTATCACCCCTAATGAAAGTGGATTCAGATCCCTTATTAACCACATGGAGTTGAAGAGAATTAAGGCCATCAAGCAGCATACTACCTCTGTTATTTGTTGAAGCGCTTCCCCAGGCTGTGGACCACGCGTTAAAATCGCCACCGATTAATAATGGTTTCTTATCCATGGCTTCATCAACTAATTTAGCTACGAGGATTTCAAACTGCTTGTCCGTCAAGCTTGGAGGAGCATATACATTAAAGACGTATATTTCTTGTATTTTAGCCCAGGATATCAATTCGCTCCGATGACTCGACTGCTTTAGTACCTGCCTATTTTGACCAATCCAGAGGGCAGCTCTATTGCTTGTGTCACTTATCCAGCGCTGTGGTCTGACCCTGTCACAATATGGTTCGGAGATTACAGCAATGTCTATTCTTAGCTTCTTTATTGTCTGTTTCAGCAGGTCATGAGCTGCTACGCAATGGTTGGTATTCAGTTGGAGTATTCTCATGTTTTATGTCTGTTTAAAAACTCCACGGTAATCGGGCACTTATAGCTGTATGCTGGATGGTTAATCTCCTTTTTTCCTTCACATTTACAGAGTAAACAACAGGGCCCGTTTACACACAGCTTGGATAGATGGTCTTTTCCACCGCAGTGCCTGCAAAGTTTAGTTCTGTCAGGGCCCGAGCACACGGACGCTAAATGGCCAATCTGCCAACACCTGAAGCAGCGCTTTATTTCTGTTTTTTTTCGAACTCTGCAGCTGACCCATCCGATTCGAACATGCCCTGCACGTAGTAGCTCAGCTGCGTGGCTATATGGTACAGACACCACCGCCGTCTCAGTACCCCCATAAGCTTGCCGCAAGGAACGAGTAATTAGTAGGTTAGTCTCCTTTATCTCGAGGTGTGTTCTCAGAGCCTCTAATACTTCATCCTTTGAAGTGACCTCATCTATATCTTTAATCTCCAATGTAATGAGATTACTCAGGACCGAAGTGGATGCGCTATGGCCAACCTTAGATTCAACAATGCGTGCCAACTCATGTGCATCTTTGGCTGTCCGTTCCAACTGAAGTACAAGGGCACCGCTTGCATTTCTACGTATCCTGTTAACCTCATTCTTGACATGAGATAACTCCGGGTCATTCTTTATTTGTCGCAGTACCTCCGCGTATGTAACTCCTTCATTGGCCTTAATCAAAATGGAGTTAGGCCTATTTCGTCCATTAAGCCTGCGTGTACTAGATAATTCTTTATCTTTGCCTTTGGGCTTCTTACGCTTGATGGTCTGCCATTGATTTTCTTTGGCTTCAGACTTGCCTGTAGGTACTCCGACCGACTCTAGTGGTCTCCTTGAGCCCAATGGTGGTTCTTTCGTCCTTTTGCCACCTATGGTTGTAGGAGTGGAATCCATCGCTTCTGCTGCGCTTCGTTTGGTGTCAGAGCGTAGACTCGGCGTAGTCTGAGTCACCACTTCATGTGTACCAGGACGTTGATACTGTAATAGATCATCCTCTTCCATACTAATGCATTTATATGAGGCATTAATGGAACGAGCAAGATCCTTAATGGTCTTGTGTACGTTATGCCTATCTTTGACAAAGTCCAACAATTGGCTGATCTTCTCACCAAGTCGCTCCAGGTGATTGTTTCTGCGCGTGATGGAGATTTCTCGATCCGTCGTTTCTTGATCCATCATGACATCTCCTTTAGTACCCAGTGTACTATCTATGATTATGTTTGATTTGCCCTCCCCAGAATCCGAGGGGCTACCACCGACCATAGAGGCTTGCACTCCATCGGAATCGGTGAGGAGATTGACCGGTCTTGCCGGAGTTACTCCCTGGGGTATATCCTTGTTTATACCAAACATTAGTCATAATTGGCCCCTTAAGTTGGGGAGGCCCTCCCTATTAGCTTTTTCTGTCCGCCCTGAGTATTTTATTTCCTCAGTGCCCTCTACAAATTGTAGCGAGCCATCCCCTATCCGCAACCTGGGGAGGCGCCAGATGGGAGAAAGCAACAAAACTCCACATTGGTGTGTGTGTGTGTGTGTGTGTGTGTATGTGTGTGCGCGCGCGCGCCCGCGTGTGTGTGTATAACATACGGCTTCTATGGGGACAATTATACTTTCCAATTCGGGCGGTAGAAAAAGATTTCTAAGTGTCTCAAGACGAGAGTATCATATCTTAACAATAAAATATGTCTTGGGATCACTGTGTCGGGGAGATAGAATACGATATCCAGGTGTCCCGGGGCGACTTCTACTGTGAGATGAGGTGTTCGAATGATAGAATACGAAACTCTCCGTAGAAGTCGTCCCGTCATATCTGAACATCGTCTTCTACCATCCGAACACGCAACTCCCCGTAGAAGACGTCCCGAGGCACCTGGACATTGTATTTTACCATTCGATCATGAAAGTATGCGTAGAAGATGTCCCAAGAAAGCGAGATATCGTTGCTCACCGACTAAACACAAAACTCTCCGTAGAAATCGTTCGCAAACAGCTGAACATCGCATTCTACAATGCAAACACAAAACTCCGAATAGCAATCAAACGTTTACAAAACTTACAAGTTTACATTCATGATGCAAAATAGTTAAAAATGTTAAATGTGTTTTTTGATAAAACGCTTAAAGATTTAAGTAAACATAAATATATTTTGTTGCATAGCTCGAAATATATACATGTACTAGCATCCCTTGTCTCAAATTATAATATTGTCGAGTTAATAATATTTTTCATAAATATTAAATATCATAGGCATAACATATATTAATTGTCTAATTTACCTCTTCTAGAAAGTCCAACATATAATTTTCTGTGTGAAAAATATTCTGATCTTAAATATGTACCTTTGTGTTTTATTGAGTATGAAGGGAAAAGAAAGTTTTATTGAAAACTGTAGTATTCCAAATTCAAATCTTTTGGGATCATTGAGATTCGGGGTATGAGAGCACTCTCTTCTATAACTGGACCAGCTAAAATGATGGCTTAATAATTTAATTCCATATATTTTGTTCTTAATAGCTCGCGCTATTACATAACCTTGGGCAATTAAGGTTTCGGAGCAAAATAATGGAACTCTTTATAAAGGTGAAAATTATAAAGGTGAAAATTCTGTAGGATTTAAAGAATTTAAAAACTTTATTGGAAAATAAATAGCATATTCACTATTAATAATAGTATTAATGGATATAAATTCCTTAACAAAACCACGAAATTTATCTACCATAATACTAATAATATATAAACAGATATGTTTATAGATGTTCTTATTGATTGTGCGTAAATCCACTCATGCGATTTATGTGATAAACTGTCAATTTATGAGTAAATCAAATCAATTAAGTCAGATTCAATATGTAAAATTGTACCGTTGTTTCTGCACTATTGATAAGTGTAACAGCAATACCTGATCAAACTATACCAATAGCAATATTTTCAGTTAAACGAACTTGAGGAAGAAGAAGATTAATCAGAAACGTTTTTCTACTACCTCCAGAATCATATCTAAGAAGAAAATTCTAGGATTACTGTTATTGACACTATCACAAATGAAATCAAAAGTTTGTTATCGATCCGGTACAAATTTAGGAAGAATTGTTTTTACAAATTCTTTTAATTCATTATTATCAAAAGGAGTAAGTAGCATTATATCATGAGTATTTATAATTTCGTGATTCTCACGGCTAAGAGATGGAAATTCAAAATCAAATAAATATTTTTCTCTAAGTAATGATGAGTAATGACAAGATTCTCAATCTCAATTAAATATTTCGTTTGAAAAATTTATTTCAAATGTATTAGGTACTGCGAATTGGATATAAAATATTTTGGTAAAAGCTCTTCTGGAATATTTCCCATAATACACAAGGTTCAGCCGTATCACAAAAAAATAATAAATTTATAAAATTGCAAAGAATCTTCTTAATTTAAACAAAAACTGTTATAATGTTGCATCGAATACAATATTTTTACAATGACTATCATTTTGAGCTAATACGTAATAATAAATTCAAATAAAGTGAAGAAACTTGAAGTGTCTGTTGTGTAACACCATCAACAGTTGTCAAGTAATTAAATGAAATGGGGACTTTAACATTATATAATAAAAAATGCAAGTAAAAGCACTCACTTTGGTTTGCATGAAATCCTTCAACGGTAATTCACTATTTCTTTTATCAAAATTATTACCTCGGTAAATGTAATAGCTAGGTTCTTTAGGTTACAATAATCTTTTAGCAAATTCATTCGAGCGACAAACTTCAAAGAATACTGTTATCGTAGTTTCCTTAGGGTCGTTATGAACTTCTTACATATATTCTTCAATGAAATAAATATGTTGATGATTTTCCAAATGAACTTCTAGGTGAATAATAATTAGATACCATACATGAATTGGAGAATCAAAAAATATACAGTATGCCATAAATAAGCATATAGTATTGACCATTAAATTGATCCTTTTGTTATTTAATGTCGCTATATTTATGCTTCCAAATACATTTGATATTCAGCGATGGAATTAATAGAAACAAAAAACAGTAGCTTGATCAGAACCTTTGATAATATATTTTCAGATACATCGGATAGACTGGACAAAATTACAGAACATAATGTTAACATGTGTATTGAAATAATGCAAGATCAGTCGGCAAGATGTAACTGCGTCTATTGTCAATCAAATTATCTTGCATATCTAAAATGACTGTACAAACATAAATATTGTATAAATTAAGCAAAATGCATATGATATATATATATATATATATATATATATATCATACATACATATATATATATATATATATATATATATATATTGTGATGCGGCGAATTACGACCACCCCGAAACAAAAATTAAAATTTTTATAGGATTACAAATCGTTCGCGCACACACACAAAAAAAAATTTTTACCTTCACCTACTCACCTCTATCTCCTCAGAGGAGGTCCCGCCAGCCTGGAAAGGGGAATGAAATGTATCGGGAACAGAAAATATGCGTCCAATATCAATGTCACTCAACGGCGTTTATTTAATCCGATCGTTTCCGCAATTACACAAAATACTCCGATAACGCACTTATACAACACCCGGTCCACGTGCTCCGACACCCCCGACTGCGATCCGCGCCCCGACGCGCCCACCGAACTTGGACTAATGCGGGAGAGTGGGAAAGGGTGAAAAGGAAAGAGGAAACACCCAAAGGAAAGAAAAAAAGGGAGGGCAGAACAACGACAAACACAAACCCCGATGGCGCTCACTGGGTGCGCGCGGTCCTCCGGTCCTGGCGTCCACGGGCTTGCCGTCGGTGCCGGCGTTACGCGTCGTCGAGAATGAAGGCGGCGCCGGCGCTGCTGGGGCCGCTCGAACTCTTCTCTCCACTGCTGCCTCCGATGGCTTTCTCCCCGTTAGCTCTTCCCGCTGTCTCCTCTTCTCGCCCAGCTCACGATATCTGCTTTCTTCCTTTATGCTTCTTTACGCTTTATCCTTTAACTTTACTCGGCTCTTTCTCTCTCTCCGACTTCATCTCGCACCTTTCTCTACGGCCAACGCTATGCCCTCCGCTACCGCTCGTTCTCTTTCTCTTCTTCTTTCACGATTAGCGTGCTCGGTGGTTGAGCGCGGAGTCCCGCGCATCTCCCGTTCGCTGGGAAGAAGGATGGGATAAGGGGGGGCGAAGTTCGGCGGCGGCCGGCGACGGCCGACCACGGTCGTGACGTGCCGAATACGCGCTTACAAAGAATCGGTTTGATGAATTTACGGATATGAATTTTTAAATTACCGTCTAATATTTTTTCCTTTAGTAGTTTACAGGTTTAAAACAAAAATTTCTCGTTAGATTACCAATAAAAAAAAGAATTATAATTATAGTTGGTGCCCTTGTAACAGTTTCTAAATTAAAAAAAAAGTATCACAAATCGCTAGATTTCACAGTTAGATCTCTATTCTTATGTTACTTCTATTATCTTTGATTATTTCTATTATTTTATTCTTATTATTTCTAATTTATAGTTATTATTTATTTATTCATATTAACTAATTTATGCCTATTATCTATTACTATATCTCGAATTTATTCTTTTTATTTATTCTTATTAACTATTTTATGTCTGTTATTTCTAATTATCCCTAATTTATGCTATTTATTTAGTCTTATTAACTTATTTATGTCTATTATTTCTAATCATCTCTATTATCTATTACTATGTCAAACTAAGGCAGTGGTATATAAAGAAGGAGGACTTATAATATGTGTACATAATAACATGTTAAAATAATCTTTTGCTATTGTTGTTAATAGTGAAGTCCAATAACTCCTATTTTCTTTAGCAATGTTTATACGTAACAATCTGATGCATTGCTCCGGCTCCATGGTGAACCGTCGAATTGTCATATAGAAATTATATGTGCCGACAACTCAAGGGAAATGCAGGCGAGCAGCATTTATATTTGTACGCGTAAATAATCACAGAAAGTTTAGAACAATAGCAGAAATCTTAAATATCGTATAGAGTAGATTTGCTGCTTAAATTAAGAATATTTCTTTCAAAGGATATAATGTTCAGCAAAACTAAGAAAAAAAAGAAACCAAAGAGTATTGCAACTTGTTTTTTTTTTTTTGTTCGATCAATCAACGATCAATTTATATAATTAAGGGTTGCCAACTGCCTACTAATCTACTTCAGTCGAAGGCGGTGACATCTTAAAAATTAATTTATAAAAAGTTATGAAAACTTTATAGCTTTTCGTTCTCTCAAAGTAAGATAAAGTACTTGTACTTTCTCGCTTCTTTGTTTAGCTGCAGCTTGCTTGATTATCTATAATTAATGAGTAAGATCAGTTTCAACAAAACAAAAGAACCTTTTCTAATAATAATTTCCGATTATTTATAAGCTTTTACTTGATTTGGTTGTTATTTATAATGAAATTCGTTGAATCTCTCTGGAGTTCTCATAGACTTGACTCAATCACACCATTTACATCTTCACATTCGTTTACTTTTCGCGCTTTCTTTCGAATAATTTCAATAATATTGTACAAACACAGAGATTCTTGTCTAATATTACGTAACTGCAATGTATTTGTGTTATTTGTCGTTTTATGTGCTCTATTACTTGTATTCAAATTCAGTTTAAAGTTCAAAAAGCTATTGCTTAGTACAAAGAGAGACAGTTATACTATGTTTATGTTTAAAGATTATTTACTTGCATTGTGTGTATGTCAAAAAAATGTCAAAAACTATAATTCATTTTATTACTCCATAATTGAAACACGAATGGCGAGGAAATGCGGTTTTACAGCCAGTCGAGAACATTATTTCATTCGTGTTCATTTTTTTTTGTTTTTATAATTATTAAATTGCTTGATAAGAGTATAAACACAACAAACATAAAAATAAAAAAAATAATCGAAACGTCCTAAACTTCGTGGTTTGGTAGTTTACGTCGATGACTGCATTATAAAACCACAAATGCATTCAGAAATTAAAAAATATGTTCGTACAATATGTATAAACGCGTACGAATAAATGTATCTCCATAATTTGACTTCTGCATTGCCTCTTGGTTCGTGTGTGGGATGAACAGGAGGGGGGAAGGATCGGTGCCGAGCACAAGGCGCGACGGCGCGCGCGAGCGCCTTAAAGTTTTCTTGTTCATGGGATGGCGCGCGCGTCGTCTTTTTCCTGGACAAGTCGACGCGGGCGCCTTGTGACCCTCGTGACAGTATATATATACATAATATCAATGTTAGCTTGACGATATATATAGATCAATCATTCCAAGTCATCAACCCAAGCTAATTAAATTAAGAACCAAACAATAGAATACCTGAAACAAACAACTCGCCGAGCACTCGAAATTATATAGCAGTAATGTCCATGGACCAAATTTTCAAACAAATTCGAATTTGTATTTTAGCCAGTACAAATTGTTCAACATTTTACTATGGGTATTATTTTTTAAATAAACCAAAACTCTAACTGTTATAATTTTGAAATTAATAAATTAAAATTCCATTTTCAAGCTAAAAACATTTAAATTTTCCGTATCTTTGTCGGCTGCTATGATTTTTTACTAAAACTCTTAGAGGAAAGGATTTTACTAAGATAAAAAACTAGATACAAAATATTCAATAAAACTATTTAAAAATATGTTCATAAATTATGTTCCCAGAAAGTAAAATAATATATATATATATATATATTATAACGGTGCGCGTGTCCGCGTCGAGCACGAGAACGGCGGGCACGGCGGTTGCAAATATGTGCCCGGCTGGGCTTAGCCCCGAATTATTTCGGTGAGAAAGAGGGGCGGTCCGCGAGGGGCGAAGAATCGCATGCAGGATTTGCGCGAGAGATAGGGAGACTGAGTAAGTATCGGAAATAATAAAATAAGAAAACAGAATAAATTAAAATTCACGAGGCTTTAATAGCTAGTGGACGTACAACGCCTATACGCGAAGGCGCGCGGCACGCAGACCGAGGGTCATCGAGGCGACGGCGCGCGAGCAGTTATGGAAGAGAGAGAGAGAGAGAGAGAGAGAGAGAGAGAGAGAGAGAGAGAGAGAGAGAGAAGAACGGGCTGCCACTTACAGTCGGGTGCTGACGTGCTCGTGGAATCCGCTAGCGACAGGAGGCAGCGGCAAGCCCAAGACCGGTGACATTTCGTTCTCGTTCGACGGGGAAGGCGGCGTCCCCGCTCGTCGATGACCCCGGGATCGGGCGGTTAAGTCGAGCGCGGCAGCGATGTCCGTGTAACGGTGCCCATGGGTGGCACGCACATGAGCGGCACAGCACACACACGTATGACACAATGCACCTCGCGAAGCGAAAACTACACGCGAGACCGACCCGTGGTTTTGATGTTTCTCAAAAAATCAAAGGGTCCGATCGTGCGTATCTCTCGGAGCTTCTTTCTTAACTCACTAAAATTCGCGCCCGCGGCCGTCTCCCCCCACTCCCCGCTCTCTCTCTCTCTCTCTCTCTCTCTCTCTCTCATTTACCTCTCCGCCGGTGTAGTCGTGCGTCGGCCTGGAACACATATAATCTTTACATTTAAACATACATATACATTTATATTTACAGACTGTAGATACATATTTACCGGGCTATGAATGTAGAAAGAGCATAGGCGCATGTGTTCCACGTCACAATATATTTATATAATATTCTACACTTAAATATATCACTGTTATATGCAATTTGGTCACAATTTTTTCGTCATATTTACTTTTAAGATCATATTATTATGTATGCAATAGATATTTTATGATTTTTATTTTTATATTCAATTAATTATTTTTCAATGATCAAAGTTCAGAAACATAATATGGTACGTAAAATGATCAAATTGTAGACTACATCCAATCGTAGACTACAGCTCTATAAAATTTGAAGAAAAAAATCAGGTAAAGAATATTCAGTGCCAATCTCAGCAAAAACTAATATTACTCTACAAAAGTAGGACATTTTGAACTGAAAAAACAGTAATTTTTTCAGTCCCGATGTGGTAACTTAAAAAAAATATTTACAATAAAATACTCTACAATTACTACTGGTCGATATTGAATTTCATCGAAATCAAGTTTATTCGAAAAGTAGCGTGGATAATAATATTCTACGATTTCAGCGAGTTTTTTTATCCACCAGCTCATCTTTTCAACATATTTGATATAAAATTATATGTAATCCACATTTTTTTAAAACGTATATGTACAATATAGCATATCTCGTCTCAGTTTTTTCCAAATTACTGATATGACAAACTAATTTGAAAATTTAGAAATAGTTCATAGGCATTTATTTTTATACAATATTTTGACAACCACAAATACTTATTACGGCAACTAATTGAAAAAAATTCTTTAGGAAGGAAAATGTGGACATCTCATTAATTTATTTATTAATTTAAGATCATATAAAGAAATTGAATTTGTGGAACCCATTATTACCGATATTATTTTTAAGAATATGTTCCAAAGAAATCTTGCATTTTTCACAATCGTATACATAAGAAAATAAGAGAAAACAAAGCGAAATTCTATACTATATTTAATTTTATAATATTCTGAATTGTTTTAATTTAAAACAATTAATTCAATGAAATTCTAGCAAAATCTCGATTCTTGTTAAAAAAATTTCATTAGAAATTTAAATAAACATAAGGAGGTTTTCTCTACTGCCATGCTAATTCAAACTTATCTACATATTTTATGTGAAATTGTAGAATTAAAAATTATTTTTTTAATATTTAAATATAAATAAGCATTCATTTGATTATTTTCTCTAACAACTTATAAGCAGATATCATAAAACAAATGTAAAAGTAGGTGCATAACTCTCAAAACAACTTTCTGCAGTGAAATTCGTACACTTCCGCGTGCGCGCACGTATACATAAAAAAATGGCGGAAACAGTTACAAAATTCGATTCTTGTTATAATGTTAAAAATGAGTGAAAATATTTTAGATAGTAAAAACGAGTGGAAAAATACGTGCTAATGTAAAATATAGTTAAGAAGGTTTAATTTGTGGAAGAACAGAGAGTACGAAAAATTAAATAAATGCACGTTATATAATTTTGTGCTATATCTTTTCAAAACAATATCTGGATTTATTTTATTATTTCAAACATTATTAAACGATATTAATTAATTTTTTAAAATTCAAATATTATGAAAAATTAGTATTAAGTGAAATATACATAGATATATTCATTAAAAAATAACTTCGAAAAATAATTTAAAAATTTTAAGTTTTCATGTGCTTTTATCTTACTATATTAAAATGGCATCCTGTTCTGCTCACTATCAAGAATCTGGTATAAACCGAACTTTTTTATTTACGCTAGAATATTTATAAATTTGGTAAAGAATCAAATTAATCGAACTACGTTACGTTACAGAGGATGGTTAGACATTCCTAACCAATAATTTTTGTAAACTCTTTGTAAACTTCACACGAAATAATTTTCTTCACCTTTTTTTCATCTTCCTTAAGAGCTCATGCATGAGTCACCAAAAAGTCATATTTTAAAATTCGGATTTTTCAAATATACGCACGTAAAGTTAATAAAATAAATATACTACCAGATTCGCGGAATTTTTATGAATAAAAAGAGATATTTCTGCTGACGTGACTTCTGTGAAGGAACCTTCTTAAAAGCCATTGTCAACATCGAATGTATACTAACAAATTTCATAACTAGGTAAAAATCTGATAACTTTCGTTTATCATCTTTTTGAAAAGTTTTTTGACGCTATTTCTATACTTGTAGAACATCCTATATAAGCATTCACATGACGAAGTAAGATAAAAAGTAATACTTCCTTGTCGTATAATAAGTCTTTTACAATATTTCTATTTCCTGTGTATAGAAGAACATAAAAAATGTTCAGAAAATATCGAAGACGGTCAAAGTGTATTATATCTAAAGAACAAAAAGGCTAATACCAACTGAAATCACATCTGCGCATATAAAAACATGAACCCGAAGGATGTTTCGACTCAGAAAAGTTATTTATTTTCAGTTGATATCCAAAAAATTCGAGTCACCACCTACTGGCGGATAATGGACATGACTACTGAGAGTACTCAATATGTGTAGTACTGCTTTCTTTAATATTACTACGCGTACTATCTTTGACATTATTCGCAGAACTCATAATACTATGCCGATTGAATTACACTGATACTGTATTAATTAAAGTGAGATGATTTTTAAAATAAAATATAGGCTATGCCTTTCCGAAGATCAAATAGAATGTATATTTAAAATTTCAGACTTATCGGTTCTGTCAATTTTTTATTAAACGAGAACAAAAAGGAACATCATTTTGTCTTTCTATGATAGGATAATTATGATATGATATGATGATGATATGATGATATATATACATGTTATATATACATGTCTAAATAATAAAGTTTACATTTAAGACAGATTATAATGTTTCAGTGATTCTCCTAAATTTGCATTAATAAAATTTAGAAATCATACGTGCGTGCGCGCGCGTGTGTGTGTGTGTGTGGGTGGGCGGGTGTGTGTGGGTGTGTGTATAAACATACAAATATTCCGCATATCTTCGAAACTCTTGGATATATTACTACACCTGAATCCATCAGGACATTTTGAATATACTTGTAAAAAGACATACATGAATTGTTTTTAATCTCGATATTTAGCAACTAAACAGAAGCGCTAAATTGAGGTTTTTCGTTTGGTGGGGAGAGCGGAGGACGTAAAATAAACTTGAATAAACAGGTGAAGACTGTTTATTTTTTTTTTCAACAAAGGACTGTTTTCCTTCAGCAAGGAAAATCGTCCATAACAGATCCGTTTACGCACTTCTACAAGTACAACCAAGCAAATTGAACTGTTCTTTCAAAGAAAAAGGCTTGAATTTTTATTTATTCTTATACTTTAGTTCCATAATAGTATTTTTGCCTAGTATATGATCCACCTAGACGCGGTTATTTAAACGAAGTGATGTTAGAGCAGCAATTTTTAATAATAATCATGCCTATGACTATTGTATTTTAGCCGATGGCCTTATAGTTACCTTTGATTCACTTGTAATCTGCATTCCTTCTTTTTTAATCTCAACAGTTACGAGGTTAGACAATTAAGTAATGCGACAAAATTAAAAAATCTAATATATTTAAAAATTAAGACACATCGTTTCTATCCCCTTCAAAGTAGTCCCCCCCCCGCATCTACATTCTTATGCCAGCCAGCTTTACAGTTTTCATAACAATTCTGGAACACTTTTTGTGGGACCTCTCCGAGTGCTCTCGTCACAGCTTCTTGGATGTCTTCAACAGAGTCAAAATGTCGACCTTCGGCGAATTTTTTCCAACGGAGGAATAGGAAAATGTCGCAGGGTGACATGTCCTATGAATAGGGTGATTGTGATAAGGTTGCGATGCTTTTAAACGCCCAAACCTGAGAGACGCTGAACGCACTGTGACAAGGAGCATTGTCGCGACGCAGAACCCAAGTCTTCACGATCTCTGGCCGCACTCTGAGCACCCTTTTTCGCACTTTTTCGAGCACATTGCGGTAGAATACTTGATTTAAGGTTTTTCCAGATAGTACAAACTCTTTTGAACTACCTCTTTACTGTCGAAGAAGCAAATGAACATGGTTTTCATTTTGGACCTGCTCATTCTCCGCGCTTCATCTTCAACGCTCTCGCGGCCTTTTTTAAAATCGGCATGCCACCGAAGCACCTGACTACGACTCAGGGTATCACTACCATACACTTTAAGTACTTTTTCATAAGTTTCTGTCACGATTTCGCCAAATTTCACACAAAATTTTTTCGCGCACGGCTGCTCTAAATTTCTCTGTTCTATTTCCGTGACATGCCCTACTCGCGCGTGGTCACAAAAAACTAAACAGCTGGTGAAGACAGGATCGTACAAGGGTTGCCAAGATTTTAATCGAGAGAGTAGTAATTTAATATTACGGTGGCGGAGTTACAGGTTCGCAATGTTACCACTGGCCGAGAAATAAAATCAGTTGCATTACTTAATTGTCTGACTTCGTATGCAGAGCATGACCTGAATGACGTGAATATTTCGTTTCGGCGTCAATTGGGTCGGCTCACCGTGCTTTGTATACAATTTTCTGCACTTACGGTGATCATAATAAATCCATTTTTCATCACGAGTGACAATACTATGCAACAATGATTTATTTTTATACCGCTGCAGCAACATTTCGGACATACAAAATCGCCGTTCGACGTCTCTCGACTTCTATTTGTACAGCATTATTCTTGAATCTGACACGTATCCTCATCCAGCAATGCGTCTAATCCTCGTCTTCAACCAGTCGCGGCACGTTGATTCACCAATACATTTCGCCCTATAAGCTGCCGTAAACAAATAATTGGCCTGAGTGGCACTTTTCCTTATATTATAGAATAGAAGCAGCGCTTTCCGCAAATGCTATTTCTTTGGTTGGGTACTTGCCATGGTTTGCCTGATTAAGTAAATGATGCCGAAAGAAATGCTCAAATATAATGCCGCAAAGTTGTTGACAGATACACTATCTACCCATATAACAGATGACGTTACGAGATTTCTGCTCGGGATCGATTGGTGAAACGATCTTTTGGCCAACAGTGGAAGCTTACTTGTTTACCAAATAATCTGCAATAACATTAAGATTTGCCACAATAATATTCAAATAATAATCTGATATTATTGTGCAAGTAATATTTTCATATGTAAAATAATTAAAATTGTAAACTACATTTCCTCGCAGAAAGCAAATACTGTAAAAAATTTATAAAAATACTAGACTATTAGCAAATATTTTAAAATAAATATAGCGTGTCGTACATTAATTTAACATTGATAATAAACTTTTTTCAGATTTGTCAAGGAGGAAAAATTCCCAAAAACTTGTATATAAATTGCGGCGATAAAAGCAAGAGTGATGAATTTACAAGCGTGACCGTTAAAAAAGGTGACAAATTGAAACTTGATTTTCAACCAGTTGAATTAGGATCATTATTAAGGCAAGCATATATTTTAATTTTATTTATTGTAATATGTTACTTTAAACTACTGTTTATTTTCAAAAACCACATGGTGCATACATAATAGTTATTTTCCTACTTAAGTGAAAGTAATGAAATGAGTATATTTAGTTTTATTTTGAAAATATACTCATTGCCGATCATATTTAATATCTTCCGATTTCTAAATTAACGAATTATACTCTTTTATACTATTTTAGTTAGAATATTTTTAACAAAAAATATTCTATAGTTTCTTACTTATTCTATCTAATTTATTTTGTTCGATTTACTGAAAATACCAATAAAATCGATCGATCTTTAATCGATATATTACATAAAACATTTTGAATTTTTCAACCTGATTCATTAGAATTTTATCGAATGTAATTTTATTATTCTTAGAATTTCCGAATCCAAAATCGATAATTTTCATTCAAAATTTTTTTCTGATATAAGATATCAAACATCTATAAATGAGTAAGTGAGAAAACAAATGGTTGTGAATGTATGTAAGATGGAGAAGGAGAAAGAAGGAGAAAAGTAGATAAATAGAGGGTAAAGAAAAAGATTTGAACAGGTCAGGGTTGGCTCCGCGTAGGAAATAATGTTAAACTGAAGCGCAGGAATTTCTCTGGAACAAACCTGACTTTATCCACGGTCAAAAGAGAGGGACTAGGAAAGTGTCGCGAAATAATTAATAGCGCTCAATGGAAGAAACTCTGGTGGACGGCATTGTACTAGCTTCATCAAGTCAATACCTTATATGGAGTAATGTGTTAAATAAATTTAATTTTTTGCCAACTGGCGAATAATAATTATTTTTCTTGCATTCATTCCTACATGAATTATCGGATCACGGGGCAGCTTATTGGTGCTGGAGCTTGAGAACTTCGGTGCTAGAGGATGTTCATCTCTTTTAAATTTACTAAGAAAAAAGGACGAGAAAAATAGTCAGATATCATTTAAAACTTCTTTAAAAAAGAAAGAATTATATCTAGCTACATGTCATGATAAATAGAATTTAGGGGGTTCTAAGAAGAATTATTTTCATAATTATAGTGTGTATCTTATTTCTTATAAATTGCTATAACAATATTTTGAACTCACTTTATTCATGAAACTGACAAATATTATGAGTTTATTCTCAGAATTAGCGTATGACATATTTCGAAGATCAAAACAATTGTACATCTTCACATTATTTTCTTTATGCTAGAGGAGAAGTAATGTTATTCATGCAGCAATAAATAGAAAAAAGACTCGCGTTCTATTATTTTCTAACTTTATAAAAGAAGAAAGAAACGATCACGATGATGTAAAATATCGAAACGGTTATCGCTAAATTAATAAATATTTGAAATTCAAACATGTTTCATTATTTGAATTTTATATTTTCAACCCTCAGCTATCCTAATATCAAATTATTTTTCACCCACGTCATATACCAAGGAGTTAAATCGAGAAAAACAGACGATCTTCACAGATTTCTCGAAGACTAAAAGAGATTGAAGGAAAAGGTTCAAATAAGAGTTGACAGGCAGAGTATCTGGGTATTCACGTCTGAATTAAGTGCGATAAAAATCGCATATGTTCACAGGATTGTTTTTATGAATTTCTTTAAAATAATGTCCCGATTCACTGCGTCTAGAAATATAATGGAAAATACGGTCTGGTTCGACTCTTTGAAAGTTTTTATTTTTTAATTTGAATTTCAAACTCTTGATCTAATCGGGTGGGCTGACACGATTTTTGTACGTTGCAATTCCAATATTCAATTGCATACAATACTATACTGCTTGTACCGATGAATTAAAAAATCAAATGTAAACACATAACAATTATTTACTATTTTGAAAAATTACTCAATGTTAATTATTATTAATTATTAAAATTAAAAATTAATTATTATGTTTAGTATAAACTTCCAAAAAGCAGCTAGCACCGATTTTCATGAAAATCTGTGTACTTCTGTTTCTTGGATTGCCGATTACAAATTTTCATAGTAAAAATAAAAAGAAAATTCAAAACATATTTCTAACAAAAGTTGTAAATCTTATCAAAATATATCTTTTGCTCTATTCAGTTTTTCGGTACAAGCGATATTTCTGAGAAAAATCGAATCACTCGGTCTCAGGGGACACGAATAGATAGTGTAATCAAATTCTCTTTAAATTTATTATGTAATCTATCCTCAAAAGACCGCTGGTAGATAAACATTAATGGAATAAAAAAAATATATTGTAATTATACCTACAATTCTTTGTTGAAATTTTTCCTATCGTTCGAAAGAAGATCGAAAAAATATCATTTTGGATTTTCGACAATGTGTGTAATGATACAGTTTCATTTTTTCGTTTATTACAAAGTTTATGTAACTTTTTAACAACTTTATCACTTAGATCGTCTACCTTTTGAACACCAGTTTTGAATATCAGATACTAAATAATCATATAGATATTCACTGCTGTATTATGCAATCATATATTACATAGATACTTCCAGATAGTTAACATCGAGGGCTATTCTGAAAATGAAATATTATCTCGCCCGAACGTTCATTGGTAATAGCTTGGATTAATTTTCAGAAAACGGACTCAAAAGGTTTTTTGAGTTACTAGCATATTACAAAAGCTGTGCTCCGCGTATGACAGCGCCAGTAAACAGTTGTTAAACAACATAGTATCTACTAATTCCATCTAATTCTATTGTTTATGAATTATATTCAGTATATTATATTATATTATATTATATTATATTATATTATATTATATTATATTATATTATATTATATTATATTATATTATATTATATTATATTATATTATATTATCAGGTATGTGAATAAGTCTTTCCCGGTTTTTTTCAAATTTTGAGCCTTTATTGTGAAAAAATGGTTACAAATGAATTATTGAAAGTGTTGGCCATCGCTAGCTACAACTTTTTCCCATCTTTCTGGCAACATACGAATCCCGTTGCGAAAAAATTCGACCGGTTTGGCCTCTATCCAGTCATCCACCCATTTTTTGGCTTCCTCGTAGGAATGGAAGTGCTGGTCAGCCAGGCCATGCGTCATCGATCTGAAGAGATGGTACTCAAACGGAGCAACGTCTGGACTATACGGCGGGTGGGGTAGGACTTCCCATTTGAGCGTTTCTAAGTATGTTTTCACCGGCGGTGCAACATGTGGGTGAGCATTGTCATGTTGCAAAATAACTTTGTCGTGCCTGTCGGAGTATTGTGGCCGTTTTTCTCGCAGTGCGCGGCTCAAACGCATCAATTGTCGTCGATAGATCTCGCCTGTGATCCTTTCATTCGGTTTCAGAAGCTCATAGTAAACCACACCTAGCTGGTCCCACCATATACAGAGCATGAGCTTGGCGCCATGAATATTTGGCTTGGCCGTCGATGATGATGCATGGCCGGGTAGTCCCCATGATTTTCTTCGCTTTGGATTATCGTAACGTATCCACTTTTCATTGCCAGTCACGATACGATGCAGAAAACCCTTTCTTTTATGTCGCTGAAACAGCTGTTCGCAAGTGAAAAAACGCCGTTCGACGTCTCTCAGCTTCAGTTCGTACGGCACCCAATTTCCTTGCTTTTGGATCATTCCCATGGCTTTCAAACGCTTGGAAATGGTTGTTCGGTCAACTCCCAATGCTTCAGCAAGTTCTTCTTGCGTTTGACAAGAATATTCATCAAGCAAAGTCGCCAATTCTCGATCTTCAAAGATTTGCGGCCGCCCGGAACTCTCCTTGTCTTCCACGTCGAAATCACCGCTTTTGAAGCGTCGAAACCATTCGCGAACACTTGAATCATCGACACAACCTTCTCCATAAGCCTCCTGAAGCAATCGATGTGTCTCGGCAGCAGATTTCTTCAAATTGAACCAATAAAGTGAAACTTCTCGCAAATGACGTCGACTCGGCTCAAATTTCGACATTTTCACGATATCAAAAATTTATGATGCGAAAAAATTTTAACTAATGTGTTAGTATGGAATTGTTGACATATGAATAAGCTTTGATTATGACATATGTAACCATTGAATACTCGCACAGTATTGGTGGCGCCATCTCTTACAAAAAAGGGGAAAGACTTATTCACACTCCTAATATATTATATTATTATATTATATAGTATTTATTTGAATATCATAAATCAAAATTTTAATTGTATTTAATATTAAAACCAATTTATTCTCTGATATATTATATATTAAATTCCTGATTAGCGATATTGGACCGTACCAATTCCGCCGTGTTACTAGCCTAACATACAATTATATATTTAATTTTGTATTTATTTATTAATAATTTATCAATTATACTTAATTAAAGCCAGTGAATAAATTGAAGGTGAAATAATAGAATGTTTATTATCCAGTGCATAGTTTCTATTATTTAAATAATTTTTTTATAGAGAAAAGTCCTTTATGGATCCCGGGGACCTGTCCCCGGGTATGTGGGAGTCAATTGCACTTAAGGTGCAGGCATACCCACTAAAAACTACCCCCTTGATGCATTCCCCTCGACTGCTTCGCGCAACTCTGAGAAGAACTACAGATCGGAGTCGGCAGGCGTGCACCGAGGGGATCTCCTCTCCAATGGCGTGTAATGCGGCCCAGGAACCGTCTGCGTAGGTATTACTTCTGAAGCGTGTCACTGTGTTAGCCCTTAAGAGGCCCTTCTCTCCTCCTACAGTAGTAAGTTACCCTAGACCACCTCATCGTATCGCCAAGCATCAGACCTATTATGTTGTCTGGTCCAATGGTGACCACCTCCATCTCAAGGCATTCTCTGACTGGATGGAACGCTTCACACTGGAAAAAAATGTGCTGCGCATCATTCCGAGGGGCGCAGCAGTAGGTACAGGATGGGTCCGGGGCCTTCCGCATTTTGTGAAGATAACCTCGAAATTGTCCGTGCCCAGACAGGAGCTGCGTGAGATGGTAGCTCAGCTCCCCGTGCAAGTCGATGGAACCATCGCTCGATCTGACATTTCAACTTGGCCGTCCATCGTCCTCTCGGGTCTTCCTCCCAACGCTTCTGTAATATAATCATCGTGGTTGTTCGGGCCTGTTCAGCCGCCTCCGTTCTGCCGCGAATATTTTGTTGGGTATGCATGCTGTTCTTCTCCGCTGCTGAAAGGTCAATGGGTATAACACATGCGATAAGCAGCACCGGCGACCCGAGACGATTCGGTAGGAGCTCGTGATACTCAGTGCTCGTGACCCAGCTAAGTTGCGCTATCACCCGAGCAGCCTTATCCGCTGCCTATTTAATTTGTTCCCAAAAGGTTGACTTGGAATCGAGCCTCAGCTACATATAACGAACGGCTGCTTTGGTGCTCACCGTCGCATCGTTGGTATGCGCTTTTTGGTCAGGAGAACGATCTCTGTCTTCGAGGCCGCTAATTCTAGCCCATTGTCCTTCATCCATTCACTCACGCAATGCATCACTTACTTAAATCGCATTTGTGCCGCATCACAATCTCTAGCAATTACGATATCAACGACGTCATTTGCATATCCAATCAAAAAGCAGTTCATAATATGAAATATTCCACATGTCGGCTCCGAGTACAGCGCCTGAGCTACCCCTGCGCTTGACTTTTTCCTCCTTAGGCCCTCGGTTGTTTCATAGATCAGGAAGCGTTTTTTCAAGTAGCACCGGTATTTGGAAGCATAAATAAAGCGACGATAAATAACATAAAAAAAATATACATATATATTAAATACGGCTTCTATGAAGAAATATTGTAGTTTCGTTTACAGGCGGCTGAATACGATATCTTGGTGCCTCAAGGACTATTTTTACTTGTTCAATGTGTTGAATTAGTGTTTGAATGGTAGAATAAGATGTCCAAATGTCTCGGAACAACTTCTATGAGGAATATTGTGTTCAGTCAGTTGGAAACGATGTCCTGGTATGTTGGGACGACTTCTACGAAGGGTTTCGTGTTTGAACAGTAAAATACGATGTCTAAGTGTATCGGGATAACTTGTACGGAGAGTTGCATGTTTAAACAATAAAAAACGATATCCAGGCATGACGGGACGACTTCAACGCGGAGTTTCGTATTCTATTATACGAACATGAAACTACCCGTAGTATCGTTCCAAGATACCTGGACGTCATATTCTACCTCAACAACATGAAACTCCATACAAGTCGTCTCGAGATACTTGGACGAAAGTACAATTTTTTCACTAGAATTCCACGAATTTCTGAATTCGTGTTGCGAACTAGTTCCGCAGTTATTTAATGGACCTGTGGCGACATCGACTCGGTATATTATCAAATCCGCAAGTCACTTACGCTCGAGTAAGGAATAGGAAGACAAAAAGATATACTCACTTTTTTATGCTTTCAAAAAATGTATTTACACACAGATATTTGGGCTGCGACGAGCGATGTAGTTGGAAAAAGGTACGTGGAAAACAGGCCCTAGCCACTAGAACGAGTTTCTATTAGTTGGAGAATTTGGTATATTGGAAATGCAGCCCAGTGCTCGGATATGTTGAACCAAGAGCGTAATAGCCGGTAGCGTCTAAAACGCGGTTACTTTAGCGGGCTACGGTAAGGACCGAGTTTCCCAGTGTGGTGAATTCTCGAGCATACTTAGATGGAAAGAGAGATAGTGGTCATAGTTGATATCACTCATGCTCCCTGGAAGGAATGGATACTTCTACGCTTTTTCAACTCCTTTTATACCAAAGTTGGTGCATTGAGGTTATGGAAACAGTTAAGCTATGGAGGGAGATTCGGCTAACGAATCTCAGCGCTTCTTTTCGCTAGATTCCCACACCAAAAATATATTATTCCATAAGCCCTGTACAATTTGGACGCTTGGACCGAATTTTATCTCCTTTTCTACAAAATAAAATGCGCGGAAGAGTGGGAAAGTACTTCCCTGCTTGTACACAAATGATTCTCATACAATTTTTACAGTATTTGTTATTCCAGATATTTCAGTTTTACACAACAGTTTTACACATAATTAATAAGTTTATTCGTAATCTTTGCAAAATTACATGAAGGCAGGTTTTTGAATTGCAATCATAGCACAAAAATTACCGTTATAAATAAATATCTTTGTATTTGTGATTATATTTATAATTATTATAGTTTTATCTTATAGATTATGATTAAAATGTTTATGTGAATATTCCTAGATATTACACTTATATTAAAGAAATTGTAATCTTAATAGTTGTATATAATAATAGTATTAATATATAATAATATAATAGATAACCTTTAGTTATTATTAGATAGTTTTAAAAGTAATTATGAGTTAGTTAGAAAAAAAACTATTGTTATTATTATGTTCGCTATTATTAATAATTAAACTAAAAAATGAAGTTTATATTCAAAATAGTAAAAAGATAATTCAAAGACAAAGTGTCGGATGCATACAACAAAACCGGAAAATCCGATAGTGTACTATTTGTGTATATCTATATATAGAACCATATGCCTGCAGGTGAAAAATGTTCTTTTCGTAGCTTGTACGCATTAGGCAATATACAATACTTAAAATATATTGGATGTACAATTATAACGAAATTTTTTGCATTAAATTAAATAAACCTTTACTTTTATATTAACAACAAATGAGTGCAGTATGAAAAGATTAATAATTATTTTACTGCGGCACCTAATCTGTATGTGGTAACGCCAGGTATCCAAACTTGGTAAAAATGTTTAAAAAATGATAAAAATTAAGTTTTAAGAAATAATTTTGAATTTAGAAAAAAAGTATTCAAACAAAAGTTGTAAATCCTATTCAAATGAATTTTTTATGTTCTATTCATTTTTTATGTAAAGCTAATAATTACCGAGAAAAACGCAATTAATAATAAGCGTTTTCAGCTACTATACTCAGCACATGTCAGGGTCGATACGTCAGAGGTCTATCTCGCCACTCCGATGATATATCTTACAAATACTTGTTAATTTGTAATTTTGCTTATAAAATTCTAGTTTTAAAACAAAAACATATGGAATGTAAAAAATTTATTTTAGGTGGGTCTCAACATTTTGTTTAAAAAAATATTTAACAAACTCTCTATGGTTTTATATATCATCATTTATATGTTATTATATACAAAATTTTTAATGCTGTTCACAATAAAATTCAGTGAACTTTGTCTATAACATTCATTTTTCTAATTTGATTATCACAAATATATTTAAGTTAAAAGCGAAATAAACTTTATGAGAGGTTTAAAAGCTTAATAATAATAAAAAAATATTTAAGTTTAAAAAATAATATATACAGTCTCTTTAATTTATTAGAAATACATTTTCCTATTATATGTTAGAGTGGCTTGGAAGGTGTTGTATTTAAAAGTGGTTTCAAACTTACTAAGAAATGTTACACTCTTATCACACTCTGTCACAGAATTATATAAATATATAAATATATAAAAATTATTCAAATGACAATAACATTTTGAAAAAGGTATTAGGTGATTAGATGATAGTGTACTACGCGAGATGTACATCGCATTCCAGTTCCCTAAAGAGCGCGTGCTACAACTGCAATTTTACACATCAATGGCCATTTATCTTCGCAAAATTCTTTTTCCATATTGTTTTATAATACATGTAAGTTCATTTATAATAATTTTTAGAATTGCAACAATCTGGAATGTATGTCTACTGAAGCAATGAAAACTACGTTCCGTATAACAGAAACGTGAGTAAAGAGTACTCGAAAACGCGTACTTCAAATGCAGCTTTACCTATCTCCATCTTGTTCTACAATACATATAAGTTTATTTGCAAGATTTTTTAGGACTGCAACAATCTGGAATTGAAGCTGTAAGTTTTAAACTGCAGTTCAAGCACGCGTTTTCGAGTGCACTTTATTCACGTTTCTGTTATAGGGAACGCATTTTTCATTGCTTCAACAGACATGTATTCCAGATTGTTGCAATCCTGAAAATGATTATAAATGAACTTACATGTATTATAGAACAAGATAGAAAAAGAATTTTGAGAGGATAAATGGTCACTGATGTGCAAAATTGCAGTAGTAGCACGCGCTTTTGAGGGATCTGGAACACGACGGATTTCTCGCATGGTACACTGTCATCGAATCGCCTAATAGATTTTCCAGAATGTTATTGTCATTTGAATAATTTTTGTATATCTTTTATGTGATACTCTAACAGAATGTGATGCGAGCGTACATAATTTCTGTAATTTTGCAAGCATTTTTAAATGATTTTATCGCATGCATTATAACAGTATACGAAGATCTAATTATTATAAATTAAATAGTCGTGTATATTATTGTAATAATTTATAAATTTTTCTAGAAAAAAATTCTGTAATATTTAAAGAAATAATCTATAAGCAAAATTTAAAGTTAAAAAGTACTTGTACCATGTATGATCTGAGCTACGAGGTAGATCACTGACATATCGGCTATGATTTGGGTCAATAGCAGCTCAAAATGTTCATGATCAATTGCATTTTTCTCCATAATTATTAGTTATAGAGTAACAATGGATAGAACATAAAAAATTTGTTTCAATCGGATCTACAACTTTTTTAAAACAATTTTTTTCTAAGCTCAAAATTATTTCATAAAACCTGGTTTTTATCAATTTTTTAACATTTTTACAAAGTTCTGTGCTTTGCGTTGCCACATCCAGATTAATTGACGATTACTACACTTTATAGGATATTGAAACGATTCATTTAAACTAATTTACGGCCGCGAATAAGTACATGAAATAAAAATGTCTCTGGCTGCCGGACTAGAAAGTACGTTGCGTTGATTTGTGTACAATACAAAATCATACATATAGTACAATGATAATAGTGGAAAAACATATAAATAGATGCATTCTCGATTGCAATATAATTAATTTTTTTGGCTTATTATTTTAATTAATACAAAAATATCAAAATTTTATATAACTATAAATAATTATGAATTTTTAAAAATTTTAATTTAAATGTTAATACTTAGGTAAGTTTTTATGTATTATTTTGACTACAGTATTTTGTTCTTGTACTCAGCTTCTTGTACTCAACTTAGTAACTTTCTGGAATTTGCTTAAAAGAGATTTTGAAACATAATATTATTTGTATTGTCTATCTGGTCATTTGCCAGTTCAACAATATAAATGTACTTATCAAATTCTCATAAATAACAGTATGTGCATTTAATTTAATTTTGATCTAAGTATTTGCAATATTTGAAAAACTACCTTAATAATATTGATTCTACAAGTGACGCGTAAAAGTGGATTTTTCTACATTTCTGGTTCAATAGCCATTGAAATATAACATAAAATTTATAGTTTTACTTATAGCTTGAATATATATTTTTTAAACATTGATACATAAAACATTTTTCAATATTTTATTATACATAATTATTTCTACATACTAGAATAATAACTAAAGAAATTAACAAAAAAAATGTATTATTAAAAATTATATTATCTTTAAAATGAAAATTATTTTAAAGAATTATCTCATTGCATTAATTTTTATTTTATTTTAGTTGGGAATTTCATTTAGATGATCATGATATAAAATTTCAAATAATTAAAGTAACAAATGATGGATTTCGAACAGAAGTTATTCCAATCCAAAAAGTTTCGGCTCATCAAATTGATGAAATTGGTATTATCACATGTGAAGTTCCAGCTATCTGTAAGCATTACAAATTTAATTTTAATAAAAAATTAATTGAATCATGTCATTTAATCATAATATTTTATAGATTCTGTTATATTTGATAACAGTTACAGTCTTCTCAGAAATAAAAAACTACATTATAATGTGCGAATACTTCCTCCTTCAGTGATGGATGAAACATCTTTAGAGAAATTTTAATTTTGTATTCTTAAATAAAGAAAAATAATATATGTAAATATAATATTTTGATAAAGATCTCTTAAATGTTACTATACATATTTTATTTAATTATATAAATAATTATAGAAATAGCCAAATTTAAGCATGATTACTTTATATATATATATATATATATATATATATATATATATATATATATATACATATATATATATATATATCAATAAATAAATATATAAATGTGTGTGTGTGTGTGTGTGTGTACGTATATATAATTAAATAATCATATTTACTATTCATCATCATCCAATATAAGCATTTCAACAAGATTAGTGTTTAGTAGTTGATCCCCTTCTAAACGTTTTTGAGTTCCCCACTTAACAAGTGTAGGTAAAACTTTTACTTTCGTTTTTGAATTTGTTCTAAAGGGATTTTTGGCATCCTTCCAGCTATAAAAATATTTAAAAAGCTTTAGGGTATATAAATTTATTTCAATTTGCAAGCTTTCTAAATATTTTAATAATAAAGGTCTAGTGACTTACAATGTCCTATCTCCTACTTCAACATAAATCAAAAGATAATTTTCAGGTGCAGACTGAATTCCTTTTTCAATAAATGGTTCAGCTATGTATAAAGTAGAAAAAAAGCTAAGATATTTAATTAACCATTCCTACTATAAATATTATTGTTTACTTTGAGCAAAAAATTAAAAAAATAAAGAAAATGAAACAATTCTTTACATAAGCATTAGTACCTTCTACACAATCAGGACACCAACTGATTCCACTTTGCAACTTAGAACCAATATATAATACAAAAGTTGGTTTATTACTTTTCAAATTATTGATGAATTTCAAAAAATTGTCATAGCCATTGACATGATGTTTAATAACCATGATTATACTTGAATTGAATTGGTTATCAAAATACTAATTAAATAATTGGAATTTTTATTATATTTATAGTTCTATTATGAAATGTTATGATTATATCTAACAAATATAAAATCTAGACAACGTTTTAAAATTTTCATAGACCAAAAGTTATTTATACAATCTAGATAAATACACAATTATATGAATTTTAATTAGTAATGGAATATTATTGAAAAATTTCTATAAAACTTTCAAATTTTTACATTTTTGATAGAAAAACAATATAAAAAATTAATTACTGAAGTGATTATGTATTATTGTTATTCTAAAAATTATGCTCACTCTTACTAAATATACAACACAATATATAATTGTAAGAAATATATATTTTAATATCTTTACATATAGTAATGACGTTTATAATATGTTTCCAATAATAAGAAATAGAAGAAGTATTATATGCTTGTGCACAGCTAAACAGTCATGTGTTAATTCCAAAAAGTCACTTGCAAGTTGCCATTACGTGCATATGGCAATTCTACAATGCATTCTTGAATCTGTTCCGAAAGACGTCCAGTAAGTTGCCAACAAGTAGATATGCCGTCTGTTTCGAAAGGCCTCCATCAGTAAGTTACCGATAAGTTCCCAGATAACAGCGCGTGTCAAACGTACGTACGCCTGCGTGGTTTACCGTCCAGTTATCTCAAATTTGCGCAAGCGCATTACGAGGCAACAAAATCGAATTATTACCGGTAATACATAAGCGAAAGTTGCTTAACGAACTAGCAAAAAACTTTGGCTTACTGCCGAATATATGCAGGAGAAATAATTTAAAATTTTTATGCAATATAGAGGTTAATATAATGCACGTGCGTCCGATATATTTTGATGGACACACACAATCATATATTTTTTATATATCTACTTTTTAAGATTATTCTAATCCATAATATACATTTGTATAGTTGAATTGCCTGCAGCGCACTACTGTGCGCTTCCATATATTATATATATATTATATTAACGTATACGTGTCGTTTGTTTCGTTTTTATTCCTCATACGGTAGCTATACTTCCTTTATGAAATGAGATTTCCCGAAATAAAAAAATTCGCTTCTTATATATTTTGAACCGTACAATACGAATCCTGAGGTCTTTTTTGGTAATCGAGGTAGTACATTGTTTCAATCACAATTATTTAAACGAATAGAAGAGAATTAAAATTTGACAACAAAAAATTTTTTCTAAATAAAAAGAGTATTTTAAACAAAAAAGCGTCTAAGCATTATTCTCTTACATTACATATTAAAAATTTTATGATTTTTTGAAATACAAATTTTGCCATTTTCTGCAACGTTAACTACATATAAAATTGTATAAGTATAAATCATTGAAATAAGTATTTCATTTCTTCTCGCTCTTTTTTTATCAACTTTATTAAACTGAAATATATAATATATAAAGTTCTTTACTTCATGGCGGTCGAATCGAATCTGTTTGAAAAACTAAAATTGAGCACTATATATTAGGTTGTCAAATATCTCCCTTCCACCTTTTTGTCTGATGAATTTCGCGGCTATGTACAAAGCGCTATAGAGCTCGTATCTGGCAATACTATACATCATTTGAAAGGTCTTGACATAACGTACAAAACGACGCTATGTATGATTAGTTTGGATATTGTGTTCAAAAGTTATAGACGTGTCAACATGGAGTTCACCAACCCCGAAATTCGCGCTATTTTAAAGTTTTCCTTCATCAAAGACAAATCCGCTAGAGAAAAGTTCCGTGAGATTAATGGTGTTTTTCGGGGTGGCTCGCTGTTACTTCGAACCGCAGAGGAATGGTTTCGACGATTCAGAGTCGGTAAAAACGACACCATGGATAAGCCAGCCGGCGGAAGACCTGTGACGACGAATACCGATCAAATCATGGAATTTATCGAGTTAGACCGGCATGTGGCATCTCGTGATATGAGAGTTAGTCATCAAACCATTTTAAACCATTTGCAGAAGGATGGGTACAAAAGTGGGGGTCTTATAAATGTTATACTAATGAATTTGGAGTGGGGATCGGGTATATAAAGTAGCATGCTGGGTTTTTCAATTTAGTTTAGTTTCTGAGGATGAACCGTAGCGGTTCGAAATGTCGGACACCAAAGGTGAATCTAAATTTAAAATGGTGGGGGCAGTCAATTTGTCCTTTACTAACATAGAATATTATTTTTATTATTTTTATTTTAATATTATTTTATTTTTATTTTATTATTAATTTTATTTTTATTGTTCATTTTTATTTTCTAATATACTTTATTATAGTAAAAAAACGTAACTACTTTATTATACGCAAAAAACCTTTTGGACCGAATCAACGCCTGTGATGTGTTGCTGAAACGGAACGAACTCGACCCATTTTTGAAGCGAATGGTGACTGGCGACGAAAAATGGATCACATACGACAATATCAAGCGAAAACGATCGTGGTCCAAAGCCGGTGGACCGTCCCAAACAGTGGCGAAGTCGGGATTGAAGGCCTGGAAGGTTTTGCTGTGTGTTTGGTGGGATTGGAAGGGAATCATCTAATATGAGCTGCTTCCATGTGGCCATACGCTGAATTCTACCATCTACTGTGAACAACTGGACCGCTTGAAGCAGGCTATCGACCAGAAGCGTCTACAATTGGCCAACAGGAAGGGTGTAGTGTTCCACCAGGACAACGCCAGACCACACACTTTGTTAATAACTCGTCAGAAGCTACGGGAGTTCGGATGGAAGGTTTTATCGCATCCACCATATAGCCCGGACATAGCGCCAAGTGATTACCACCTATTCCTGTCCATGTCGAATGCCCTTGGTGATGTAAAGTTGGACTCAAAAGAGGCTTATGAAAAGTGGCTGTCCGAGTTCTTTGCAAATAAGGACAGGGGTTTCTACGAGAGGGGTAATATGAAGTTGCCGTCTAGAAGGAAACAGATTACCGAACTAAACGGCGCATATTTGAAGTAGATCCAACCACTGTAACACTTTTTATAAAGCATTGAATGAAGAACAAAAAAGCAGAAGGGAGATATTTGACAACCTAATATTTTCGCAGTGGTGGGAATCGAAGAGAATAAAGGTAGGCGAAGTCTGGACGGTGAGGGTCGCGTTCCTTCAGGTAGGTGTTCAGGTAAAAAAAGCGATATGCGTCGTGCATCAAGGTCATTTATTTATTACATTACAGATATTGGAAGCGACTAAAATTCACTTTAATTACTTAACTGCAGGGAAGCTATAAATATTATAAAGTTAAGGTTCAGAAGCAGAATGGAAACATTTATATTGTGTAATTATTTCCTTTACTTTTTTAGAAGTACGTTTCTCGTATAAAGATAGAAAAAGTGTTCATTCTGATATTTATTTTAAGAAGATTTACTTAAATACACGCTACAAATATAAAATTCGTGAAGATGTAACTACGTCTTATAAGTAAATAATCTCAAAATTAGATATATTAAATATAAAGTATGGAAATAAATATAGCAAATACATTCAAATAATTTACACAGTAACAGGAAAGAACTTCAGTATGCTTATTTACAGTCTTCACTCTGTTATAACATTTTGTATACTTCATTTTGATATATTGTGGTCATTTTCCGTTTTTCTTTTATCAAATTTCTAAACGAACTTGAAACTTTACGAATCTAAAAAATGCTTTCGCGATCTTTTGAAGGCTCGATAGCTGCTATTTTTTAAGTTCTCCACTCTGTCGCGAGTATTGCATATTATATTTAAGTTTGCATTAATATAGTACACATGTATGTCGTCGGACTGTTGACACTGTTGTTGCTCAGCAAATCGCAAGTTTTTGAATTTGTCAGATTTATTTTTACTATAATGTTAAAATGGTTCGCGTCTATATTTACAATAGTAATCATTGTTTTTTATTCTATCAATAACATGAGGTATCGCCGCAATTATAATGGAAATTTCTTTGTCCATTCTTAAAATTCCTTTTTAAATCTGCTCGAATATTTCTCTTTTTCTGCTTAGTTTTATAACATCTGAAACAAGTAATATTTATATGATTTACATGGTACACAAGAGCAATATACAGAAAAGGGGTGCGCAATACTCATCTTTGTGAGTCTTTATAGTGTTCACATTTGATTTGTTTGTGATATATTGGACCTCATTTCAAGTCCATAGCAAGATCTAATGATGAATGAAGCACTTATTGTAATCCAAGTGGTGAATTTACACGCAGAATTAGATCATCTGCAAAAGCCGTATCGTGGGCTGAAATGTTTTGCATCACGTACCGGATTCCTACGGTAGTGATTGAAGTAGGTTATAATGTTGAATAGAACCGAGACGAACAGGCCTACCAGACTAGTTCTTGCTACAATCTTCAATGATACAGAGTTTCCACCCAATGCCGAATCTAATACTCCTCGAGCTATTTGAGGACCTCCATTGACAGTAGAGCTACTTTGAATGCAACTGACAGCGTAGAACTTTGCGCACTGTCGAAGGCCTTCCCGATGTTGATTGTGACAACGTACGAAGGGGAATCCAAAAGTAACGGGAATCAAGCTCTGCTGTGGAGAGACGATGGGGACAGTCATTGTTCAACCAAGTATATGTTAAGAAAATACCTCCTGAGTCATATTTTATAAGTCTGCTTATGGAGATACTACTATACGCCGTCCTTAGTAAAACTAGTCTGAGTAGTTTTCACGTTGTAACAATGGAAAATTATCTGTTGAAGACCAACACCGTTCAAGACGTCATGAAACGTCTAGACGTGACGAAAACATTAACATAATCCATGAACTCGTACGTGAAGGCCGTTGGAGAACTATTGATCAACTCAGTGAGATGAGTGAAATGTTATGGAGCTCAGTTTAGAGGATTTTGTCTGAAGATTTGCAGATGAAAAGAATTGCAGACAAATCTGTCCCTCGTCCTTTTATAGGCAAGCACACACCGCTCTTTACATAGAGTAGTTTTTCACTAAACACAGCATGAAACCAAACTTTACCCCCCTCCTTCTCCTAGATGGCCTGCCCCTGTGATTTCTTCTTATTCTCCCGACTTTAAAACGTCATAAGAGGAAAGCGTTGTATTACTGTTGAGGTAAAACAAAAATCGTAGGAAGGGCTGAAGAACATTCCGATAAATACATTTAAAAAATATTTCGAAAAATGGAATTATCGTTCGCAGAAGTGCATTGTAAACAAAAGAGAATATTTTGAAGGTGATAAAAATTTGTTGTAAAAATATTAATAAATAAAGAAGCTATAACGAATTTTCCTTTTTTGGGTTCCCACTCCTACATTCACTGATAACTGGTCAACCAAATTACTAAGATAGTGTAAAAAAGATCAGTGCTGTCCTTGCAACAGTCATATAATTTTCAAACGGCACGTTGTTGGTTGTCAAAACAGGCAGCCACGTTAATCCTCAACACTAACAGCTAATGGAGAAAGCAAACTAACAATGTCTGGCTGACACCTTCTTTAGGAGAAACATGGTGTTAAAGAGTGACGTTTGGGGTTCTTTTGTATCATACTGCGTTATTCAATATTCACATCAAGATTCCGTCGAATATAGATCGTAATTAACAAGCTTTAAGTTTATTTGGTTGGCTGAATAAAAACAGTCAACCAGTAAGCATCCTATCTTTGGTTGGTTGCAGTATATCGACTTTTTTATCACAGATAAATCTTACACATCGTGGCCGGCATTTCTATCAGTAACGTTGAGCCTTACTGTATTCTTTCCTCCTCTATTTCTTCCTTGATGTTAGTTGTTATTAACGTGTTAAAGATTCAGACACAGGTATTGCTGAGTGTAGCATCTAATGGAAATGGGTGGAGAGATTTTGAAAGATCGCCCTTTTGCTGTTCATGTGGTGAGCTACATTGATGATGCCTCTCAGATTGATACTTTTTCTGTGGGCAAATTCAAAGCTTCCTTATACAATCAACAACCGTTTCGTGCGCGATCGGTTCTGGTAAGCGACAGTGACCTCTGCTCAAACATTGCTGGTCTAATGATAGCCTGGCTTGCTTCCTGACAAGCAGAGTATTCTCATCGATCGTTCATTTTGCACGCTTTATTTCTGTAACGTTGTATTGGTTGTATCAGGTCTTCCGAGCCGGCCAGTGATAGACCTCTTTGCAGATAATAGTGTTAAACATTCTTTAGCAGCCAGAAAACTTGCGTTGTACAACTCTCTGGTAATTGGTTGAATGACTACAGTGGGATGCATCTCTTGAATTTTCAGGACTTGTCTACCCGAATTTCGGCCAATTAATATACTCAGAAGAAGTTAGAATCTCTAGCGAACTCTTGCTACAATGCCATTGAATGCTAGGCCCGGCGTCCACTTCCCGTAGAGATGCAAGAGACAGAAACCCCATCTGTGGCTTTTCCGCCATCAGACATTTACTATTAGGTTCAAAATTCAGTAAATAGTACAAAATCTGTATTATTACAAAAAAACGTTCTACATATTCCATGAGTAGTTTTATTATATTCACAGGCCCAGTGCGTGGTATATGTAAATCATTGTAAGAAGGATCAAGAACATGATGTTGTCCTTGGAAAATATTTGTGAATATAATAAAACAGCCCGGTCAATGCATACAACTTTTATATAACGATACTAAATTGGTACTAAATACTGGAATTTTAACATAACCTTGATATCTGTCATATAAAAATTAATAATTGAAATGTACAATTAAAAATGTACTGAAGCCAATATTTTGGTAAAATCGCCACGCTATATAAATTTTGTATGTAAAAATAAAGTAAGCTAAATACTATACATTTAAAGTATTGCAATTAAAGTTCTGTATAATTACTAAAAATAGTTTGAAAAATAAATCATCTAACTTATTTGTATTAAGAGGCGAACTTAGTTTCCGACCTTCACGTTTAGATGACGATATAAGTAGTATGAAAAGCCAGATATGTCGGATCAGTACTTATTTTTTAGTTTGGGTATTTGACACTAAAATTCAGTTAAAAGACACCATCATTTATGTAAACATTATAATTTTTTAATCAGTTAAAAATAAATTGTGATAAATCGTTTTTCGACATGTCCAACTTCGATTCGACATGCACAATTTTGATTTGAATAAAAGTGTAGCAGAAATTTATCGATTGCTTCAAGAATGTTATGGCGAACGAGCTCCATTGCTAACAACATGTAAAGAGCAGTTTCAGCGGTTTAGAATTGGAAATACTGGTGTTAATGACAAAAACGTTCTGAACAACTCAAAAAGTTTAAATAGACTGGATCATATATATATGAAAAGAAATATTAGAGCATAAATAATAAAAGGAGTAGCAGCACAGGATCGTTATTTACTCATCTCTAATTTTCTCATGCGTTAGAATTGTCTTTTATTTCTTTAAAGATTATTTATTCACTATTTATTCACTATAAAGATAGTGAATTGCAAGGATTATTAGATGAAAACTCGGCTCAAACGCAGAAAAAGCTCGCTAATAAGTTAGGAATCAGTAACAGAGTAGTTTGCAAACGTTTAGATGCGATAACAAAGATTCATGAAGAAGGAAAATGATGATTTTAGGAAATTATGAATCGATACAACATCGCACTGTCTTTACTTGCCAGTCAAAAAAAGAAGAGTTTTATCTAGCGTATTGTGACTGGTGATAAAAAGTGGATTTATTATGATAATCCTGAGCGCATAAAGTCATGGGTGAGCCCTGGCCAACCGTCCACATCGATACTAAAACGGAACATCCACGTCTGAAAAATATTGTTGTGCGTTTAGTGGGTAGTATGAGTTGCTAAAATCGAATGTAGCGAAAGCTGTCTAAAGCACCATGTTGAAGCTCGAATGGGAAGTGTTGCCGCACCCAGCATATTCACCAGACATAGCGGCTTCTGATTGCCACCTATTCAGATCGATGCAGCACGACCTCGTTGATCCCCTCGAAACCGCCATCGTTTTTTCGCCACGGTTTCCCCATATTGCTAGAAAGATGGGAAAAAGTAGTAGAAAATGACGAAAAATATTTTGATTAAGCCTATCCATTTTCCATCAAAAATCTCCTTTTTTTCGTTAAAAAAGGTCGGAAACTAAGTTCGTCTCCTAATAATATTGTAAAAACTATTTTAAAAAATAATATCTCAAGTTCAGCGCTAATTTTCTAGAATATTTTAATTATTATTGGATTTATTATTATTAATATTTCAATTGTAAAATTGACAAAAAATACATGGTCTATTGAAAGGTATTGTCAAATTTTCAATGCTATAAATACCTTATGTTAGATAGTAAAGTCTGATTTGTTCTATGTGCTATACAGGAAAACAGAAATTTAATCTGTGTACTATAAAAAAGAGGTTAAATGTTCTCTTGTCGACTTAAATGTTAACTTGTGTATCGTGAGCGAGGTCGCTAATGTAGCTTAAAAGTGGTAAAACTTTCATATGTCAGTATTACCAGGTATTACTGAATCTATAGCTCGCTAGGCATCGTGCAAGTATAAACATCGTCTTAGATGAAAAATAAAAGAAAGAAGTGGAAAAGTCAAGGAACAATAGTGTGAGCGACTAAATTTATAAATTTAAGTGGTATTGTATTGCGTTGAATAATATTATAAACAATTGTAAAATAAATGAAATACATATAAATTCTACATTCTTAGTCAATTTTATATTTACTTAAAGATACCTACATTGGTGAAAAATCTGCTACTAAATATATATTTACATTCCATTTATTTTATAAAAATGTCAAAAGTATTTCTTACCTTTGTTTCTAGACAATAAATATTTATTGCTGTTTATAGCCATGTCTATTTCAATATTATTAGGTTTCATTGAGCACTGCATCACAACTGACGTATTTTCGGTGGAATTATACATACTGTACACGTTCATCGGTATTTCGGAAGATTTTTGGATTAAGATGGAACACTTCATCCGAGGAGCGACTCACTTTTAAAGAGAACAAGAGAACCAGTTTAAAAACCAAAGAGAGCCAGCGAAAGCTTCGTGAGAGTCAGAAGAATCAAAGAGAACCAAAGAGAATCGATGAAAACTTGATGAGAACCCGGTTAGAGCCAAAGAGCAAATATTAATTTTTGGTTTCAGGAATACTTAATTCTGATGAAAATTTCCATTAACATCGAAAGTTACTCTTTCAATCGAAAGTTATTTTTTCATCCGATGTATCATTTCCAAGATAATACCGATTTAATAAAAAAAACTGAAACTTTGATCAAACAGTAAATTTTAATAAAAATTCCCGCGGTCCTCACCTGTGCGCAATGGAATTTATTCAAAAATATTTATTTTAAAAAAGTACAGTTAGATATTATATTGTGAATACCTAAAAATTATCTAAAAACATATAATGAGATTGGACACTATTTTGTACCGAACGTAAATTAAATAATCAATTTTGTGAAGAATTTATATTCTACTTGTATTCTGTTATTCTTTCACAGTTTGGGATTTTAGCTCTTTAAGAAATTATGACGATAATCTGTCGTTCGGCGTATTAGGAATCTTTTTATTGTATAGACTGCTACATCGCGTATACTATTAGGGTTTGTTCAAATGGGGTCGTGTTCCTATTCACCTGCATCAATGGGACTCCTCCGAATGGTGGATGATAAAAATACCGTTATCCTAATCAATGTTTTTGCTCAATAAAGTTGAGATCAGTCGTCCTTTGAATCTTTAGCAGTTCACTTGTATTTCAATCTCGGTTTAATTAAAAATATTATTTAACTTAATCCACTGTCTTATTATTTTTTCCAAACTATCTGTATGAAATTAATTTTTAGTGTAGTGTAAACTTGCCATTTTAATATCGAGTATTTTAATCTCGATAAACCGTCAAGTTTTATCAGACACTTTTTCGTTTTCTTTAGCTCTCTCCAGTTCTATTCAACTCTCGCTCTTATCGCTTGTACAATCTTAAAGATGTAGTTCGACCTATTGTTTACTTTTAAGGCGTCGGATTACAGAAGAGAATCAGGAAAGCTAAAGAGAGCTTGATGGAAACAGAAAGAGAACTTTTTGAGAACTTAGCTCTCAATCGGAGTGAGTAGCCCCTCGACTTCATTTCTAGGATTGGCGGACTCCTTAAGTTCAATAAATCATCCCTAACATGGACAGATCATCTCCAATTTCTATGGATTTATACGATACAATTTATAAGTATAGCCAATTTCCATAACTTGAACTGGGGGATTCCCTATCTTTTATTGCGCAATTTAGATACAAGTTAGAACATTTTATTGACTTTAAGATATACAGACTACTGATAACTTAAATATAATATGCACATCTATCGATAATGACTAGCACTAACAAATATAACCAAAATCAGTACACAATAAACGTGATAAATTATTGTTTACGTTAGTAAAAAATCGTAGCTTATTATAACTGCAATTTCATAGTGGCAGAATTATTTGAATAGTACAAATTAGGTAAAATAACTGTTTTTTCATGTTTTTCTGAGCAATAAATAGATTTTTCAATATTTTTCATATACATTAGATTGATATGGTTCATTGTTTTTGGTATATTGTACTGAGTGTTGTACATTATACATTGAACATTTATATTTAAATTTATAAGTCGGAAAGTATTAATAAAAAAAGCAGATAACATTTTTTGTTAAAAAAGAATTTATTTTGTTTTTTAATACACTTTCTTACTTTATCTACTCGATACTTTGTTCAGAAGTAAACGAATATCGTTGCAATAGCAAGTTTATTTTCCGAAGCTAAAATCTATACTAAAAATAAGTTGACAATATTTCATAAATTATTCAGACCGATACATTTGTGCAAAAGCTAATCAGTACAGCTTGTTCTTTGTTCAGAAATAAAGATTGATTAATAGTTATACTAGGTTTAACTTGTCAAAAAAATAAAATAAAGCAATTAAGCTTTAGCTAATAAATTTTTTTCATACATGTCAATAGTAAAGCCATTACTATGATAAATAAAAAGAATAAATAATATTAGTTATAATATTATTAATGAGATAAGCCGAATCTTTTGTTAGTTAATTTTTACAATTGTACAAAAAACATATAATTAAAAATATGATAAAATGAATAATGAAATATGATGTTAAGAAGTATTTAAACAAGTTTTAGATTTATTAATTATTATCGAAAAAAATTTAAATTAATTTCAAAAAATTAATTACAAAAAACATTGCATTTAGAGATCATTTAAAAAATGTACATGTAAACTCTGAAGTTTAGTAAAATACTTATTTAATAGTTAAGTATTGAAATAAAGAACTGAATATTTTATCTCATTTATTTTTAAATATAACTTACAATAAAAAAAGAAAATTATTTGAGATCTTTTTTTAATAACCATATTTCTGTTGTAATTAATTATTTGTAAAATAATAATGTAACCCTAAATTTGAATCTGTTACAAACGGTGATAACGTCAGTTGACCAGAGCGTAGTTGCGTGTGCTTCTAATACAGGATCAATACCTTATGATAAATACAATATAAAATCTGGAAAAATTATTGACTGGTACAACACGTACTATAAGCGGATGAGTTCACACCTTGAGTATATAAAAAGTTGAGAATAACTTTCTTATGGTGTAAATGAAAAATTGAAGTAGTATATAACTTTATTATTTCTCTCTCACAATTGCTATGGTTTGCTCTATATTTTTGCACGACGTAAGTAACCTGTACTGCTTTTGGGAAAAAGCAGTAGAAAATATAGAGGTTAGAGAAAAGAAGTGGAAACTCCGCTTGCTTTATACGGGAAAAGCTTATTCAAAATTGGCTGGAGATGGTAGTTCAGATCTATCCGGTAGACATCGCATTCATAGAAATCCTTCGATAGTTCTGCGTGCAAGGTGCAACAAAGAAAGAAAGAGAGAGTGATAGATAGAGATAGAGAGGAAATAAGCAAGAGTGGGGAAGCAGAAATTTAACTTTTCCCTCTACTACATACCCCCCCCCCACTCGCTTTTCTTTAAATGCATGCAATTAAACTAACAACCTCACAATGTTTCACCCCCTTGCAGCGAATTCTGGCGTGAAGTCCTGCCATGCAATTTGACACGATTAAAGCGGAATTTCCACTCCTCTTTATCCACCATACGGAAATCATTCAATTCAGCGTGCGGGAATATAAAAAGTGTTAATCACCTGCTTGGCTTCACGGTAACGGTCAGAATTATTTGGTTATGAATGTAAGTCTGTTTCTTTATATTAAAATTTAACACTCTAACCACAAAACCGGAATTGACCTGTATCTACCTGTATATAGCAATTCATTATACTTATATAACGTAGTTAAATTTTGAGAACTATATAATAAAAATAGTATACGATATACCCCACATAGTATTATATATCACAGTAATATTTCTGCGATATTGTAAAATTGATGAAGTATTACTGGATATATAATTCTATGTCGAACGTGAACTGATTCTTAATAGTATATTAATGGTATATATTAATAGTACATGAATAACTGATTCTTAATTAAAATCGACGGGGATACTGTGATCTCGAATCGCCTAACCATGCTCGCTCAAGCACGATACTTGTATTTATTCTGTTTGTATGATCGAACAATTCATTTATCCACAGGATTATTTAAATAAATTAATAAATAACAAAATAATCTTATAATGTTCGCTATAACGTTAAAATCATTAAAATAAAATGAAATATTACTAAATAATAAATATTAAATTAAATATAAAATATTAAATTACATATTAGATAAATAATGAAATAATACATATAAAATAATAAATTCATTATGCGATGTATGTACGTATTGCTATGTTTGACTAAGTATGTGACGTGTCATCAGATATCGTGGATGAGAGCGCGAGTAGGCGTGAGCTATGAGCGTGAGCACTCATGTGTACGTGAGCGTATTAGAATGCAAGCGCGAGGCAAGGAGTGAGCTTACATGGCAGCGAAGCTGTAAGCTACGCGGGCATGAACGGCTAGTAAAGATTTGAAGTCCCATTATATCTAAATTATTTATCCTTGTTTCCGATGCAATAACAATCCATTTGCACTACCTTCTATATTTGCAAAATACATACAAACAAGAATCAACGATTTATATTAAATATTAAACAAATAAATAGATAAATAAATTAAATATGTGAACGACTAAAAATTGACTCAGATTTTTACAAAACAAAGCTTCGAATACTCGTATATTTAGCTAGAAACTTATGATTAGAATATGTATAGAACATTTAAAAACATTTGCTATGCAGAGATTTATGATGCAGGCTTTCTCATTAAAACGATGCGCGACGCAGACATAATCAGACTGTCTATTTTTGAAATGTCTTTTATTATATTATTTAGACAAGACTTCAATGATCTAAAAGTTACAAACTAGGAAAAAACAATTCTAAAAGTTTTGCCTTACGAATCGTCTGCTGTACGCAGTTTAGTGTATTTCAGATCTTCCAAAGAAAACATTTATTGTGAATTCTATGCACTATTTAAACATCTAATTCGAATTTTTGCACTTGCAGAATAAAATAATGAACCGAATAAAATTTGTTTTATCGCTCTACATGCCACATATTTTGAGAAAACAGAAAAAGTAAATTGCTTTCACAATATAACCATCTATCCAATAAATAACTATAGCTGTAGGCAAAACAGACAGAAAAATATTTGATGCGTATTGAAAGAGATGGAGCAGCAAAACATGCTCCATATCGTACGAATTCAATCAAGTAAAGGGGGCCCTGTGCTTTAAATTTTTATTATTATTTAAACTATTTTATGTATATACAGGATTAAAAACTATTGTGAATAAATATATGTATGTGTATACTCATTTACTTTATATATTTTAGTATAAGTTTTATAAAAAAAGCTATATAATTATACTTCTTCAGACGATCATATATGCATACTACATCTATTTAGCGCTCGATGTTTTAGATGAAAGAGCGTTCGTTATTGTGGCTTCTTATTACAGGATCATATTTCATTGCCTTGCTCTGTCGCGAGTAGTTGCGAGTAACATTTAGCTTCTGAAAGCTCGAGACTAAGTTACCAATACGTGAATATGGTAATGCTGTACGGCATATATATATATATATATATATATATATATATATATATATATATATATATATATATATATATATGATTTAAATATTGAATATTGCGAACTGTTGTTATACAAAACCATTTTTCAGCGAAATCAAAATTATAAAATTGTAAAATTATATCTCTATATATTATTCAAAATTAATAGAGGTTCAAAAAAATTAATTTGTAAATAATATCGTAATAATTATGTTTCTGTTTTATAAGCAAAAAGAACTGAAAGTAAATTTAAAACTATTTTCACTATTACAATCTGATATTATAATTAACATTATATTATATTATAAAATAAATATGAAATTCAATATTACATCACGAATTCAAACAATAATCAATGATATGAAATATTTCATATGAAAGTATGATAAATCTAAATCGATAGACTTACTTTATTGCTGTAAATCTTAGATAAATTGTTATTATAGAAATGTTAAAATTAGAAAAATGATATAGAAAATCTTGTTTAATAGTTCTATAATATATGTCTTTTCATGTTAAATAATTTGCAGGACTATGAACATGTGGGAATATATCACATTGTCTTGTTTGAACCGATTATTACGGCGCAAGTGGTAGAAAGTATCAATGACTATTGTCTATTTCTTGGTCTGTGATGAAAAACTTTTTCAAACAGCTTTTTAGCATTTTATGAAGTAACCATAAAAATCTATTTTTAAGCCATAAATGTGATATTTTTATAGTCAAGCATAGATTGTAATTGAGCTGTCTATTTCAATAGCATAAAAATGACTAGAAAATGGGTAATGAAATAGAAAATCAAGAAAGTGATTGTTATTCGCTTGTTTTTATTTCTAAACAACGTATTACTCACTTCTAAAGAGAAGAAGAGAAACACTGTGAAAATAACAGAGAGCCGAGGAAAGCTCTGTGAGAGCCAAAAGAAACCGGCGAGGGCTCAGTGAGAGCCAAAGAGAATCAGTGAGAACCAAAAAGCAAATAACAACTTTTTGGTTTCGAAAATATTTAATTCTTATGAAAAATGGTATTAGAAATTGAAAGTTACTCTTTTCATTTTTTAATCTGATGATTATTTTCTAAGATAATATACATTTTAAATAAAAAAATTGAATTGTTATGAAAAAGTATATTTTAATCAAACTTCCCGCGGTCCTCACCTGCGCGCAATAGAATTTATTAAAAAATATTTATCTCAAGAAAGCATCATTAGAATAAAGCATAATTATTATATCGCGAATATCTAAAAATTACCTAAAAATATATAATGAAATTGGATGTTCTCTTTAGCAATTTAATAAGATTTAATTTAAATACATCAATTTATTCTCCTTTGATATATTTATTAATGCAAAAATATGAATTTCTAATCAGCATTTTTAACACTTATTCCATTCGTTTTAAATTTATTTTGATTGATTTTTGATTATAAATAAACCACAATTAATTTACATTATGATATTATTTATAAATTCATTTATTTGAACCTCTATTAATTTTGAATACTAAATAGAGATATAATTTTAAATTTCATGATTTTTATTTCTTTGAAAAATACGCTGACAACTATTTTTTACCTAATCGGTTCTCAAAGTGTACTAAAGTTAGTACGTTCCGACGAAGACTACTCCGAAGAAACAAAATTTCAGAAATAAAAGGAATTAAAATTTGTTTGAAAATCGATTTATTAAATATTTTTGAAAAAGAAGTGTTCGCTTCGAAGGATGAGAAAATACTAGCGAGCTGTCTTGAGCGTCCAATTCAGGTCAGTCACTTCCTTATTTTTCTTAAACAAGTTTTTATTAAGCGGTTTACAATTAGCGGGAAAACAGCGTCGACTTATGGATAGATCGGGGTGGATGGCGATCCGTTGGCTAGCAGCTGTGTCGCAGTGTAGGATTACGGTTTACAATCTTGGAGCATTCTGCGAGAAAGTTTACTAATCGCTACAAGTTTCATTTTCACGCTGTTTCAAAAGGCAGTAATAAAATTCATTTCAATTTTTTATGCTATGCTTGTACATTTTAAAGGGAGAAGGCTGTTAAATAGACGTACATACGAATCATGAATACGAAGTATAAAAATCACATATTTTCTTATAACTTCCTTTAGACGAAACATTCACAATGACTACGATTACGCTACTGGATGAACAACATATAACATACTAGTAATAACAAAAATATTATTAAAAATAAAATTATACATACGATCAAATATGAGCAAATACGAGGTACATTTAAACGCATTTAAAACTAACAATCGGTATCGGTTTACAATTGTGTGTACACAAAGAGTCAATCAAACGTTATCCTCTGATTCGCACTCTAAAGCCTTAGCCACTAATGTACTATATATTATTCGTGATAAAGCTAAACTTTCTTCAGAATCATTGGTAACAATAATTGTTAATCCTATAAGCTTCAATGTTATGCTTTCTTTTAACTTTCTTTATCAATCGCTATCAATTCATTCCGGGCATTACAATTGTATTTTTTACCGAATATATAAACGAATGGATTTTTAAATAATTTTATTCATTATTATTATTAGAATAAAATTTTTACAATAATACATATAATATACTCAGTCGTTCATTACAAATACCATACGAAAAAGTTGCGGTACGAAAAATTGAATCACGAAAACCATGAATGATTCGTATCTTTTGTTTTCAACAGAATATATCAAATAAATATTGTAGATTTTAATAATGTTAATTGTAAAATTTTTCTGCTTTTACTATTACACGGAATTTATTTATTGCACATTTTTTATGGAAATTGTATTTATGATAAATAAAAAAAATGATTTTTTTACTCCGATAAGATTACTGGTTTATATTAAAATTTTATAAGCTCAGGATAGATATTCTACATTCTATATTTCTTGCAGAATTTTTTAGAAATTAATTTGCCTGTGTATAACATATACTAGGTACGGCTATTAAATAACGGGCCTGATATTGTAAAAAATTTTATTTTCATTTTATACATAATTACTTATTATAACCTTCAATATACACCTCTTCTCTATCCCTGCAACGCTCCATGCGAATTTTCTATTGTTGGAAACAATGCTGAAAGTCATCTTCTGTCATCTCTTTCAGGACTTTTGCCGCTTTTTCTTGAACAGCTTCTACGGATTCAAATCTCGTACCTTTCAATGCAGATTTCACCTTAGGGAAAAGATAAGTCACATGGTGTTAGGTCTGGTGAGTAAGGTAGATGTTCTAACACTGGGATGCTCTACTTGTTCAGGAACCGCTTAACAGATAACGCGGAATGAGCTGGCTCATTGTCTTGGTGCAAAATCCATGATTTGTCCTTCCACATTTTGGATCGTTTTTTTCTTACTCTTTCACGTAGTTTATTAAGTACTTCAAGATAGTAATGTTGATTAATTGCTTGACCTTCAGGAACTCAGTGAAGGTACACAATCCCATGAATATCGAAAAAACAATCATCATTGCTTTAAATTTTGACTTGCTTATTCTTGCTTTTTGGCTCTCGGTGAAGTTGGGGTCTTCTAATGCATGGGTTGGCGCTTCGTAGTAAAAAACCACAATTCATCACATGTTATTACTCTTTACAATAAATTTGGGACATTATCAAAGGCATTCAAAGTGTCAGTACAAACATTTTTGCGAGCTGCTTGTTGTTCAATCGTGAGAAATTAAGGTACCATTTTTGCACACACTTTTCACATATCCAAATTGTCACGTAAAATTTGCCGTACACATTCTTTATTAATGCCTAAAAATTCGGCAACTGTAGGAATACTTAATTGACGGTCAGACCGAATCAAATTAGCAATTTTTTCGGCATTGTCATCCGTTTTTGATGTTGAAGGACGACCTGACCGCGAATTATCTTCAACGTCTTGTCGACCATCTTCAAAACGCTTAAACCATTCAAAAACACGAGTCCGTGATAAACATTCACTGCCGTACATTTCTTGTAAATTCTGCCGTAAATTATAGGTTTCGGTAGCGGTTTTTCCAAGTTGAAAGTGAAATTTATTAACAATTCGTTGCTCTATTATTACTCTAACCATTTTTCCGGCAAAAAAAATAACACTAATGTAAATGAAGGTTATGACACAACGACGTTGTTTATAGAAACGAAACTAACCGCATTCTGAAGAGGAAGTCTCAAACTAAACAGCTGTTGGTCAATGTTGGTTGGTGCATGCGCACTCGTTCCACTGCAGCGTCAGTCCCGTTATTTAATAGCCATACCTCGTATATATATATTGTGACGAGTGTCACAAGGCGCCCGCGCCGACTTGTCCAGGAAAAAGACGACGCGCGCGCCACCCGTGGACAAGAAACCTCAAGGCGCTCGCGCGCGCCGTCGCGCCTTGTGCTCGGCATTCTCCTTCCCCCTTACCTCCCCGCGCCTCGAGTCACGCATAGCCGTCCGCTAACGAGACGGTGAGGAAATCCTAACCTATGCCACTGCACTGACGGAGTACAGAAATGCACTCATGCCATAAGAAAATTTGACATAATAAATGACAAAATGATTGTGAAATTTGAGATGATTAACAAAACCGAAGAATGGGGGCAAAATATGAGTGATGTTAGAATAGTGATAAAGTTAAGAAGAAAAAAAGGGAGAGAAGAAAGGAAAGTACAAAGTGATAAAGCTAAATACATGGATGAAATGTAAAGACAAATATAAATCATAAAAACAAACTATGGATAATGATAATGATAAATGATGGAAATAATGGAGAAATAAACGATCAAGGACAAAAATGCTTAGTTGTAAAATGAATAGTGATAATAACGAATAGTGAAAAAGAAAAAAATGAGTGATAAATTAGTGAGAAAGAAAATAATAACATATTAAATAATAAATAATACAGATCGACAAACGGATAGTAATAGATAGTAATAATAATAATAAACAGTGATCAAATTAAGGACAGAAAGATAAATAATAAGTATTAGGGCACAACGGGAAGTAAAGATGATATGATAGAGAAAGTGAAAATAAATAAAGATAACAAGGATTAAGTAATATAAAGAAGAATTTAGTGATAGATATGAAAACATAATGAGCATATAATGAAAATAATTACAGGGTTATAAGAAGAAAGAAGATAGTCAGAAAATTTAATAGATATAAGATAAATAATACTAATAAAGAAGAAGTTAATGATACATGAGCATATAATGAAAATAATTACAGGTTTATAAGAAGAAAGAAGATAGTCAGAAATTTAATAAAAATAAGATAAGTAATACGAATACAGAAAAAGTTAATATAAATTTAAATAGATTTAAGAGATACTGTTAGACATACTAGAAATTAACATAGATTTAAGATAGGTAATAAGCGAGAGGATAGCAAGCCAATCAAATTAAGACAGGTGATGTATAGAAGTGGTTTTTTTTTGTTGTCATTTTGAATCAGCAACACATTTTTATGATTCAATTTTAAATTTCTTAAGTTTATTTTGAGATTATTAATCATCGAGTTAAGCGAACAAAATTTGTTGTGCAAAGTGTTTGGTTTTTTTTCTTCACGAATGATTTTTGTTTGATTGGCACAATGTATTAATAATTAAAATGTTTATCTTGAAAAAAAGGTCATAAATTTAAGTGAATGAATGAAAATTGCTACTATTGTATAATGTGTTCTCAGTAAATGATAATGTCACTTGGGTATAAGCTTGCGTTAATCTACAATGTGTAGAAGAATTTTTCATAAACCTCATCGAATTAATATCAGAATCATTCAAAGTGGATATATATGACTATTGATGAAGGTAAGGTGTGATTATTCAAAATTTGTATGCGTCACGATGAAGGAAAGATATAGAAATGTCTACTAAAGCAAATAATTTATATTATCTTTATATTATCTTATTTAATAGAGATAATAAATAAATAAAATGAAGAATAAGTAAATTAGAAATAATGAGAATAAAATAATAGAAGTTAATTTATAAGATGACTGATCAACGATAAAGTTAATTTGTTTTTTTTTATGGTTAATAATAATTGTAAATTTTACAATCTATATTTAGTACTTAGGAATTATTTCCGCATTTTATGAGAATCAAAGAAAATTTGTTTTTTGTAAATGTGAATTAAATAATATAAAAATTTGATATTATTTAATCGAAATTTTTATATTAAATAATTGAAAGAGTTTAAACTATATAAATAAACTCAACAATCAGCCATTTTGAATAAAAATTTTTTTAAGAAATTAGTTGTTTAGGAAATTAAAAAAAAAAAATTCTATGTAGAGGAAAAAAGGAAGATTGTTAGATAAAGATGGTAGATATGATAAGGCAAGATTATCTTATATAAGTATTATAAATGATATAATAAGGCAACCGAATTCTTGTAAACGCGTATTTCGGCGCGTCACGACCGCGATCGGCCGTCGTCGGCCGCCGCCGAATTTCCCCCCCCCCTTATCCCATCCTTCTTCCCTGTGAGGAGTAAGACGAGCGGCACTCAGCTGTCGGCCAGGGAACGAGTAAGTCGTCGGAGAGAGAGAGCTAGAGAGAGGACGAGGAGTAGTAAGGGTTGTAGAAGCCAGAGAGAGAGAGAGACTACAAGAGAAGAGCAGCGGAGCAGATTGGAAAAGGGAGTAGAGAAGTGAGTGTGGAGTGTCGTCGAAAATTTAGGAGAGACAGGGAGACAGATTTGGGAGGTCGAAAGAGTTCGGACATCGGGAGTGCGGGGAGTGAGCTGGGGAGAGAGAGAGAAAGAGCGAGAGAGAGAGAGAGAGAGAGAGACAGAGAGAGGGCGACAGCAGGAGGGCCCAGGAAGCCGAGAGAGTGAGGGACGGAGTCGAGAGCAGAGTGCGAGGAGCGAAGGGGCGACGGAGAGACTCGGGAGGAGTCACGTGACTGCCGAAGATCTTGATACGTAAGTACTCCCCGCGGCCACAGCGAGCCGACCGTCAGCGGAGCGCCGCGTGTTTTTCCTCTTCCTTTCTCCTTGGCCATTATCCCTGTCCCTTCCCCATCATCCTCTCTAAATTCGGCGAGTGCGTAGGGACGCGGGTCGCGGTCGGGACGGGCCGGGCGGAATAATTTCCTTTTTTTTTCCTGTTGTAATTTCTGGTTGTAAATTTGTGAATAAAGAATTAGTATGGAGGCTTATACTTAACTTGTGGGTAGTTCTTCCCGACATCTCCCGCTTCACTATTTCAGACCGGCGGAACCCCCTCCGAAGATTAAAGGTAAGAGTGAAGTAATAAAATTTAATTTTTTTGTGTGTGCGCGACCTCACCGGGGTTGAAATACCATTCAACTTTCGGAAAGGAGATCGCGGCATTACAAAAATGGCGCCCAACGTGGGGCTCAGCCGGTCGCGATCGCGGGATTGAAAATTTGTCGCCACGTGGCGCAGCCATCTTGGCCACGTGTAGCTGTACGACCGCGTGCAGCGGAAACGACCATTGCCGTGAGAGTCCGTGCGGACGGATGTGCGCGACGACTAGCAAATTGATTAACGGAGTTTGGAAAGTAGCTGTTTATATATTGATGAGATATTAAATAATAAATGTTATATTTCTTAAAGATTTATTTATTATATTACTTATCATTCGCAATTTGCTGTCAAGTTCCTATATGGTTTTTTTACGTACGTGGAAATTAAGCAGTAGAATAGTATTTTTAACATTTATATTAATAGTTTGTATAAAAATAAATTATAAAGGGAAAATGATTTTTTTTTTCTAACTATCCTTAAAAACGATACGACCGCGTGTCACATTTCGAAAATCTAGACGAACTAAATATAGAAATCTAAAAAAAAAAAAGAGAGAGAACTTAAATTTTTTTTTGTGTGAAAAACTTTAATAATAAATTTTTTTTGGAAAAAAAGGGGGAGGGAAAATTTTTAATAATTAAATTTTTTTTGAAAACAAAAAGGAAAAAATTTTTTTTTTGAAAAAAAAAAATTTTTGTGAAGAAAAGGAACGTTGAATTTTTTTTTGGTAAAGAAAAAAATTTTTGTAAAAAAAAAAAATTTTTTGTGAAAAAAAAATTTACTTTAATTTCGTGAGTAAGAAATTTAATTTTCTTTGTTGTTGTGAAAAGATTAATTAAAAAAAATTTTTGTGGAAAAAATTTGTGAAGAAAATTTACTTTAAATTTTGTGCGGAGAAAAAAAATTTTTTTTTTTTATTTTTTTTTGATTTTTTTTGTTTTCTTGTGAAAATTTTTTTTTTAAAGAAAAAAAAACAATTTGTGTTTGAGAAAAATAAAGAAGGAACAATCTTTCGTGGAGAGAGATTTTTTTTTTTGTGAAAAAATTTTTCTTTTTTTTCTTTCTTTTCTGCATTAACACTTAAATAAATGTTTCATTAAGCATGGAGCAGCTCCAGTCTAAAATATGATAAATTTATAAGTAACTTCATATTTTAAAATAATCTTTATAGTTCGATAAGCTTTACTTATTAACTTTATTTTGTGTTTTATAAATCACATAATGCAATCAAAGAAGAAAAATATAAATCTTTTTTTTGTTGATACGTTACAAGATTGCATTTTCTGTACAAACGTGTTCTATTTTTGATTACTATCTTTATATTTTAAGTTTAAAGGAATTTTTATGTTGTTATTATAATGAGGTTCAAAGCAATAAAGAAATTATTATCGCAATCCACTAACGGGTTGCAATTGAAAGGTTCATAATAAAGCGAAATTATTTGTTTTTTTTTTAAAGCCATTACAGATAAACGCGTCGTATCAATTACAGGGTGAATTTGTACGATGATAAAGAGTATCGTTTGGATTGATTCACATATTATTCGCTTTATTTTTGGTAATAGTCGACGCCTAATTTTTGTGCACGTAATGCGCATGTGTAATAACTTACGCGAGATAACAAAAATAAACAGTGATGGACTGTATATCACTTATGGAAGATATTTACTTTTTACAGTGACAATTGATAACGTGCATGAAATCTTGATCGATGTCCCTCGATTGGAGGCAGATAGATTTAGAGTAAAGAACCCAGGAGCGTAACCTGGTGCTGATATATTTAAATAAAATAAGTGAAGTTAAGAACCTTTTTGGAATTCACATAGATTTAGGTTACGTTTTTTTTAATTGTGATACAAGTGTTGGGTAAATTACTTTTAAGCTTCCAGTCTCAATGTATGACTGCAAAGGTATCAATTACCTTGGTTTATCATTTGGATCAAGATTTTTATTTTTTTTTTTTGGAATTAAAAGTTGAAAATTATGATGATAATTACCATCCCAAAATTTGACATTCAAAAGTTTTTAAGCGGGTTGGCACTAATCTTTTTTTCAAATATTTATTAATTACACCAAGTAAAAAAAGAAAAAAAATTACTGAAAATAATTTTTGTGATTCAAAGCTTTATTTGGTTTATATTGAAGTTATATTAATAGATTGTATTATATTATATTTTTGCAAAAAAGTAAAAATTGATATTCAAGCAAAAAAAAATAGGCTTTAAAAATGGTCTAATTTACTGTTTAAAATTATATTGTAATTACTGAATAGTGTAAATTTTGCAATACCTTAACATTCACAAAACGGAATATATCTATGTAATTTAAGATTCAAGCGATACGTTAAGATTATTTTTAAATATTAAATTGTATATAGTTATGTATATATTATGCTTTACTTCACATTTACTATTTTTGCCACTGGCACACGAATATTAAGTTGAATTTAAAAAAAAATATTTATGATTGATTGCATATTTTTTTTTAAACAAAAAAAAAAAAAATTCACTATTGCAACATAATTTTCCAATCAACTAAAGCTTGACGTTCTGCAATTCTATTGCAGATTTATAATTATTGTATAAATGTGTGTATACACATATATAAAATAGAACAATCGAAATTTGTTTTTATTTACATTAAATTTGGCAACACGTTTGGTAGCACGTTCTCAATATGTGTCATATTAATATTATAAATAAGTAATTGACTACATGTAAGCATTAAGTTCAAATAATTTGAGTTGATTTGTTGTTATTTGACTTAAAGGTATTTAATATTGTTGCCCTCATTCATCGACAAAATTCTTCCTAACTGTTGCTAGTCAGCATTGAATTCCTGCTCACTATTACAATTAAATATTAGTATTACTGTAGAATAATATAAAGCATTCATAAAATATTTGATCGTGAAGGCCTTGATTTGTAAGCTTTTTATTTGAAAAAACTAATGAGTTTAATTTTGCTATTATTGCAAGGAGCCGAGAGAGTAGTGTGATCTCTGAAAGCGATGAAATGATTTCAGATAATGTGTCGCTTAGTGTATATAAAGAAATTCAAGTAATTATACAGATTTATCTGCGAGAAAGTTATTGAATTGAAATCATCACAAGCTTTGGGTAAACTGCACAATAACAGATTTGAGTAACAAATGAAAGGGCTTAATCGTAATAAAATTTTAAGTTAAATG